>OY728135.1:1911687375-1912264250 GCA_963277665.1 Viscum album | reverse complement strand
AAAGGGGTTAATGCTTTAGCGGGATCCTTATCAAATACAATTTACATGAAGGTGATGTCCTATACAAATTCACATGCAAAGTGGGAATTTTTTTTGAACCTTTATGAGGGAGACACAAAAGTCCGAGAAGAAAATATAAAGGTTCTATGGAACAAGTACGAAGATCTACAAATGCATACCAATGAGACTGTTGATGCATTCTTCGACCAGATAAATTTTATTGTGGAAGACATGTGGGGTCATAAAGAATTAATTGAAGATATTAATATTGTGAAACAAATCTTGAGGAATCTTCCACCATGGTTCAATCCAAAAGTTTTAGTGTTAGATGACAAAGAACCAAATGATATGACACTAGATATCCTACAAACCACCCTTTTAGCTTATGAAATGGGAAGGGATTATAATGATGCAGTCACTACTGGAATTTAGTCTTTTCCCAATGGCAGTATACCAATGGTTTGCTTAAACTGTTGGTATAGTGAGCCTTTGCCAACGGTTTAAGAAAACCGTTGGCAAAGAGAATTTCGGTGGACCCTTTCCGAACGTTTCACTGGAACCGTTGGGAAAGGGTGCTAAAATCACACATTTCCCAACGGTTCAGTGGAACCGTTGGAAAAAACTCACACCTTTCCCAACGGTTCACTGGAATCGTTGGGAAAGGGGTGCTAAACTCACACATTTCCCAACGGTTCCAGTGGACCGTTGGGAAATGTGTGCCTTTGACAATGGTTTTTATAAACCGTTGGCAAAGGTTTCCCCCAAATTGCAGATCGCGATCTCCTCTCCCCATTCAGACAGAGCCCTAATCTATTCGCTACAGTGCTCTCACGAACCCCATCCAACTCCACTGCTCTTGCGAATCCGAACACCAGCACCCCCCATCCCAACAGGTACACCCCCATACGAATAGGTAAAATTTGATCTCAACCATATTGTTGCAGTTGTTTTAATGAATAGATTTTTTCCAGGTGTTGGTGGTTTAATTGATTATTGAAATTAATATCTAAATAGGATATTGTTTGTGTTTGTGAAGACTTCTTTAATGTTTTTGTATTCTATGTTTGGAAGGAGAGTGTTCAAAACATGTAAATCAGAGTTGGGATGTTTACATGTTTTGGATAATGGATTGTGGGAATTATGGATTGTGTTCAAACCAATTTGATATGTTTTGGATAATGGATTGTGGGGGTAGGGGGTGTCCACGGGGGTGGGTGGGTTGTCCACGGGGGTGGGAGGGGGTGTCCACGAGGGTGGGAAAGGCTATCCACGGGGTGGGCGGTGCTGTCTAGGGGGTGTGGGCTGTCCTGGGGGTCTGGGTGGGGTGTCCTGGTGGGGGAGGGGTGTGTGGGGTGTCCAGGGGGGGTGGTATGTCTAGGTGGTGGTGGTGGGGTTGCACGGGAGGGGGGTGTGGGCTGTTTGGGAGGGTGGGAGGGGCTATCCAGGGGGGGTACGAGGTGTCCAGGGGGGTACGGGGGTGGGCGGGTTGTCCACAAGGGTGGACGGGCTGTCCACGGGGGTGGCCAGGCTGTCAAGGAGGGGTGGGCGGGCTATTTAGGGGGGTGGGTGGGATGGCCACGGGGGGTAGGGGTGTCTAGGGGGGTGGGCGGGCTATCCAAGGGGGTGGGGGCTGTCCATAGGGAGAAGGGGTGTCGAGGGGGGTGGGTGGGCTGTCCACGGGGGTGGTTGGGCTGTCTAGGGGGTAGGGGGTGTCCACGGGGGTGGCCAGGGCTGTCCAGGGGGTGTGGGCTGTCCTGGGGGTCTGGGTGGGGTGTCCTGGTGGGGGAGGGGTGTGTGGGGTGTCCAGGTGGGGTGGTATGTCAAGGTGGTGGTGGTGGGGTTGTAGGGAAGGGGGGTGTGGGCTATTTGGGAGGGTGGGAGGGGCCATCCAGGGGGGGTATGGGGGTGGCGGGTTGTCCACAAGGGTGGACGGGCTGTCCACGGGGGTGGTCGGGCTGTCAAGGAGGGGTGGGCGGGCTATCCAGGGGGGGTGGGTGGGCTGGCCATAGGGGGTAGGGGTGTACAGGGGGGTGGGCGGGCTATCCAAGGGGGTGGGGGGCTGTCCATAGGGAGAAGGGGTGTCGAGGGGGGTGGGTGGGTTGTCCACGGGGGTGGGCGGGGCTGTCCACGGGGGTGGGAAAGGCTGTCCACGGGGGTGGGCGGGGCTGTCCAGGGGGTGTGGGCTGTCCTGGGGGTCTGGGTGGGGTGTCCTGGTGGGGGAGGGGTGTGTGGGGTGTCCACGGGGGTTGGTATGTCTAGGTGGTGGTGGTGGGGTTGCATGGGAGGGGGTGTGGGCTGTTTGGGAGGGTGGGCGGGGCTATCCCGGGGGGGGGGGGGTACGGGGTGTCCAGGGGTGGGCGGGCTGTCCACAAGGGTGGACGGGCTGTCCACAGGGGTGGCTGGGCTGTCAAGGAGGGGTGGGCGGACTGTCCAGGGGGGGTGGGTGGGCTGGCCACAGGGGGTGGTCGTGCTCTCGCGAACCCCCCGTCCGAGCATCATCGACCCCCATGGACAACCCACCTTTTATCCCAAATTCCATAGATTTATATATTATTTTATTATATTATGTCTCAAATTATCTAAAATATGTGTTTGATGTTCTTCACGTGACCTATCATAATTCCTTCTCATAATCTATAGTGATCATGGGAAGATCCCATGCATGATTAATGATCACTCAAATTATTCTGCAAATCATACATAATGGAAGCCTTACAGGATGTGAGATGATTATATCTATGAAATCTACTCAGGTACCTGGTGAGGAAGTGCATATTAATTCAAAAAGGTAAATCGCATATGAGGATACCCTACTAATATGGTTATGGGATGAGGCATGCTCTGATGTGATAACACATTAAGTTCTTGTTGGTTTTACATTTTTTCAATAACACATTAGTATGTTTTTTTCACATGTGTAGTTGATACCATGATTATTTTCTTCCTTTATCGTTTACTTAAATGTATTTTCTATTAAAGTTCAATCCTATTGAATTGTTTATGACAAAATGACTTATATGAATTCTTTTTACAGAATGGACAGAAGTTGGATGTATGAAACCGATTGTATCTCAAGCGATTTTCAAAACAATTTGGAGAGCTTTATAGATTTTTCATTTCACAGTGCTTCAGATAGTGGTCGCATACACTTCCCATGTTCCAATTGTGTTGGTAGACCATGGTTGAGTCGTGAAGAAGTCAGCTACCACATAACCAAAAATGGTATTCAAGAAAACTACTTTGTGTGGTATCACAATGGGGAGAAAATGAAATCTCAAATTGGTGATGATTGAAATGAAAGGATTGGAATGGAGAATTTGTTAGATGATCGGTTTCCGTTTATTCGTCATCATGAAAAAGAAAGGATTTCGACTCAATAAGACATCGATATGAGGAAAACTGATGCATCTAGTGAAAATGATGATATTGATAGGGTGAAAAAATTGAATGATGCCGCCACGACTCCAGTATATCGACAATGCGATAAAATGAAAAGGCTGGAATTTTTAATCCGATTGTTTCATGGAAAAACTATGTATGGGATTTCTAATACAGCAATCGATTACATTCTTACCCTCTTGAAGGATTTACTTCCAGATGATGCAGATATTCCCTCGAACCACTATATGGAATGGAAGTTAGTTGAAGAACTTGGATTTTCCAGAAACAAAATTCATGCTTTCCCGAAAGATTGCAGTTTATTCTCAGAAGAAACCGCTGAACGAAATGAATGTATAAAATGTGGCACATCCCGCTGGAAGTCAAAATCTGATGGAACACCATCCCGCATTCCACTGAAAGTAATGTGGCACTTTCCATTGACCCCAGACTCCAGAATCTTTTTATGTCTGATGACATATCAATAAAAATGAGATGGAATGATACCGAGAGAAAGAAGACTAATGATGAGTTGGTTCATCCTGCAGATGGATTTGCATGGCAGAGATTTGATGCTCGGCATCCTGATTTTTCAGCTGACGTGTGTAATGTGAGGCTGGGTATTTCATGCGACGGTTTTAATCCGTTTGGGCAGATGCTTACTTCGCACAGCACATGGCCAGTTTTTATACACATTTATAATCTTCCGCCATGGTTGTGTATGAAAAAATCTTTCACTTTCATGAGTATACTCATATCTGGTCCTTCTGATCCCGACATTGATATTGATGTATACATGGAACCTTTAATAAAAGAGTTGAAACTTCTTTTGGATGTGGGTGTGCGCACATATGATGCATGTTCGAAAGACATATTTCAGATGCATGCTGCGCTTATGTGGACGATAAATGATTTTCTGGCTTATGCAATGATGTCTGGATGGAGCATGAAGGGAAAACTATCATGTCCAGTTTGTATGAAGAATACACGATCCAGAAGACTGAAACATCGTTGTAGTTTCAGTTTTATGGGACATCGACGATTTTTGCCAAAGGATCATCCATATAGAATGAATCGTCGATGATTTGATAATACTATAGAGACCGATGATCCACCTCAGCGTATGTCTGGAACTGATGTGCTTAATGAATTGAAAGATTTTAGTTTTTCGTTCGGGAAGGGTCAAATGAAATCTGGAAAGAGAAAGAATATTTCCACAGAAACCTGTTACAATTGGAGGAAGAGGAGTATCTTTTTTTATTTTCCTTATTGGTCAACCAATTTGCTACGTCATTGCTTAGAACTAATGCATATTGAAAAGAATATATGTGAAATGTTGCTTTTAGTTCTTCTAAATGTCAAGGGGAATACAAAAGATGATTTACGATCTCGACGTGACTTGGTGGATTGGGGCATCAGACCAGAATTGCATCCTGTGCGTATCAGTGAAAATAAATGGCAACTTCCATGTGCTTCTTATGTGATGACACCTACTGAAAAAAACAATTTTTGGAAGTATTAGAGACTATTAGAGTTCCTGATGGATATTCATGCAACATATCTAAACGGGTCAATATAAGAGAGTTGAAGCTAAAATCTTTGAAGACTCATGATTATCACGTTCTATTGCATTAGTTGCTTCCAATAGAAATCCATCATCTTTTTTCCAATAATGTAAGGGTGGGTGTTATTCGGTTGTGCCATTTGTTTAGAGATCTTTGTTCTAAGAAGTTGTCCAAGTATTTCTTGCAAAAAATGTTGACAGATGCCCCATTAATTTTGTGTGAGTTGGAGAAAATATTTCCCCGTCATTTTTCACATGCATACTGCATCTGACTGTCCATATTCCAACTGAAATACTTCTCGGAGGACCTGTTTCTTTTCTTTGGATGTATCCAACTGAAAGAAATATGTTCACATTAAAGTCTTATGTTCGAAACAAGAATCATCCCGAAGGTTCTATTGTGAACAGTTACTTAGCTCAAGAATGTATGGATTTCTGTTCAATGTATTTGTCTGATCTTACTACAAGAATGAACAGACCAATGAGAAATGAAGAAGAAAAATATGAGAAAATTGAACCCAGTTTTCCATCACTTCCTCAAACAGGAGGAATTCCTGGATCATATACATTGAAGACATTAAGCCATGAAGAGCGGGAGATGTCACATCGCACAGTTTTGTTCAACTGTTATTTGTTCGATGACTATATCAGGTAACAAAATTGAATATGTATATCTTACATATATATCTGTTAAACTATTCATATTTTTTTATCTACAGGGAACATAAAACAATGATAAATAGGAAACATCGTTCTTTATCTTTGAGAAGGAGAGAGACTTTGCATAGCAAAGAGTTTTCTGCTTGGTTAAAATTGAAGGTAAAAATATTACTATTTAAATTAATTATTTCAATATTTACTTAAGTTTAACTGTCATTTATATTGCAGGTATTGAGTTTGTCTGCTGACTCTGTCTCTGAGGAAATAAGAGCTTTGGCTTTTGGTCCTAATACCGTGGTTCGTGACTGTAAATCAATTGTTATCAATGGGTACAGATTTATTGTCACTGAACGAGCCAAAAACATGAGAACACAACATGATGGTATTATGGTTACTGCCACAACAGATTGTTATGCCAGTGCATCAGATAGTAGACCGCGACTTGAAAATGTGGGTTATTATGGAGTCGTTGAGAAAATAATAATATTGGATTATTACTCTCATGGACGAGTCACAATGATGAAATGCCATTGGTTTGATTCGATGACGAGACATGGCACATTTATTGATGATTTTGGATTTCGAGTAATTAATATGACCCGGACTCTTGCTACCGAAGAACCATATGTGTTGGCATCAATGGCTAAACAAGTTTTTTTATGTCAAAGATCAACTTCAACCTGAATTTGGTGTCATAGTTGAAGAAATTCCATGAAATATTTTTGATGATGCTGATGATGGAATTGAAACTGTCCCTATTTCCATTGGAACCAATCCATTTATTTCTTTTGATGACCCCAATAGCTTAATTTTTAGAGTTGATTGTGAACCTGAAGTTGTGGTTGGAAATATATAGAATCATTCATCCATGTTCTCAATTATTTTGGTTTACCTCGAGTTGGGTTGTTAAGGTTGGTAATATTCATATTTATTTAGTATTGATCACAAATATGTTTTAGCTGACTTGACCGTTATGTGAATTTTCAATGTTTATTGGTTGCTGTTTTATTTGAATTGCATTTTCTAATTTGGAATTGAACTGTATTCAAACCAAATCAAACAATATTTCTAACTTGGTGAACATTACAAATTGGATGTTTTATTAAATTCATTCAAGCTCTTCTAAAACAATTGATAGCTAAATTACCAATGAATCCCCTCATTCCCTCATATATTTAGTTTTTTGGTTTACACATTAATTTTCTTTTTCTAATTAATTATATATTTGTTTTCAAATGAAGGAAATGCAGCCAATTGAAGAGAGACGAAGAAAAAAAATGGCGGAGAACAATCGTCAGATGGAGGAGATGGGCATTCCACCATTAGTGCCTACTGTGAGTACTTTATTTCAAATATATATATATATATATATATATATATAATATATATATATATATATTTACAGAATATATAATGCCATGTGATTAATTTTTTTTGTAAACTTTTTTGTAGGATCCACCATTACGTCGACAGTTATTCGACAAGGAGCCTAGTACTGGTCCTAGTACTCATGCCAGTGGTACGAGGAGGGTTCGTACCAGAGGTGGACGTAGAGCTGCGCGTGCCCGACTAGACCCTGCCCCTCCCTCTGACATTTCAGCTTTCCCACATTCTGATCCCGGTGTGTCGTTAGGGACACACGAGGTATTTAGGCCTCCCATGTTTTCGCTACCTTCTGCATCTTCTGCCCCATCATTTTCACATCCCATGATGATTCCCACTCCCTAGTCAGCATCAGGTCATACAGCTGTTCCATCTTCTTTTCCTTCTACTTCTGTCTCTCCGAGCTTTTATATTCCATCGTCTTCGACTCCTGTTCCACCAGAGGGTGTTCCATCAGGTTCTGTGGATCCGGCGCCACTCATTGATCAGACTAGCGCAGGTATATTTATAAAACCCTAACAAATTTTTATAGCAATATTTATTTTCATTATAATATGTTTTGATAAAATATTTGTTTTTCTTTCATGACAGATACATCTACTGACAGGAGGCGGGGGCGGGACCGTACACGCATGCGTTCGGTGTGGAACCGTCGCACACAGGTTATAGTGGAATATAATGAAGACAATCAGATGGTTGAGACAACAGGACAGCAATGTCGGAGTTTTCTGGCGACGCTTGCCAAATACTCCGACATCATTCCCGTCAGCCCGCTGTCGTGGAGACATTTGCCACATGAGGTCAAAGATAGAGCTTGGGCAGAGATATGGGTAAAAAAATCTATTGTATTTAATGCCATGAATTATTTTTGTATTTATATGAATTAATATTTTGATTTCAGCTTCGATTTAATTTTCCTAATGGTGAGGGTGTTGTACCTCTCGAACCCCTCAAGGTTTTATTTTCATGATCACAATCACCCTCATATTTATCTAATCCTCTTTCAAGTGTTTTTGGATTGATAGGAATCAAATCAGGTGGCCAAGGAATTGGGCCAAGCAAGCTTAAGTGGGAAAGGAACACAAGTGGACTGAAAATCAGTCCACCGGCCAACCGGTGGCTTCACCACCGGTCGGCCGGTGGACCCTGGGAAGGATGCTGAGCCACTGCCATCTCACCGGCCAACCGGTGGCCAAGCACCGGCCAGCCGGTGGCACCCAGAATGAACAGGGTTTGCTACTGCCTCACCACCGGCCAGCCGGTGGCTCTGGCACCGGTCGACCGGTAGAGCCTGGACCAGAATTCTCAGCCACTATCAAGGCACCGGTCAGCCGGTGGCCCTGCACCGGCCAGCCGGTAGCACTGGTCAAACTAGCCGTTGGCTTTGACCAGTCAACTCCAAAAGCCTCCCAACGGCTCCGAGGCCTTTTCCAACGGCTCCAAAGCCCTCCAACGGATACTTGAAGGTTCCTAGCCTATAAATAAAGGCCTAGGAAGAACCGGATCATCACAAAAGCCACCGTACACATTTTTACATCTTTGGCGAAGCTCCGACGGATTGTTCCAAGGGAACCCAAAGTGCTCCAACAACTTT
The DNA here is from genome assembly GCA_963277665.1 of Viscum album. Taxonomy (NCBI): domain Eukaryota; kingdom Viridiplantae; phylum Streptophyta; class Magnoliopsida; order Santalales; family Viscaceae; genus Viscum; species Viscum album. Next base: position 1,912,255,671 of record OY728135.1, on the reverse strand, counting down.
CACATCCAAGAGCACCTCCATAGAAGCTTGGAAGCGGCCCTCAAACATCATCAATCAATCAAAGGCGCCCAAGGCTTCTCCATTACGGGTTTTATTGTTTTATTTATTTTGAGCTTTAAAATTGGGTTTGTGCCTACAAACCCCAACCCTTTTCTCATCCCCTCTTTCTTTGGGTTCTCACACCACCACTAAGGTGTGAAGAGGTTTTCTCAAGCTTTTCCTTTAAAAGGCTTGTGTCTCGGTGAGCTAGTCTTCACCCGTAAAAAGACTAGTGGGTTCTTGCTTAACCATTAAAAGCAAGTGGGTTCTTGCTAAACCACAAAAAGCAAGCTGTAATAGGTCCTAGTGCTACCTCAAAGCCTAGTGGGTTTCTTGCTAAAACCATTGAAAAGCAAGCCGTAGGAATCTCTCAACGGTTGAGTTGGGAGCGGAGACGTAGGCCGGGTTTTGGCCGAACTCCGTTAACAATTTCTTGTGTGATTGCCCCTTTATTTCCGCTGCACTTTCAACTCTGATTTTAATTTGTTAATCAATTTTTTAAAAGGCAATTCACCCCCCCTCTTGCCATATTTTCCCCGTTTTTTCCGCCCAACAATTGGTATCAGAGGGCGTATTTGAATAAATCCCTAACCCGGTTTCAAATTAAAGATCCTATTTTTTTTTTGATGGCATCTACCTCTTTCGCCCCCGAGGGCTACTCATTGGGTCGGGCTCCATTTTTTGATGGGTCCGACTATAATTACTGGAAAACCCGCATGACTACTTTTCTTAGAAGTATAGGGTATCCCATATATAAAATTGTCATGCAAGGTTACACCCTCTCCTCTCCCGATGAATCCAAATGGACCCAAGCCGATATAAAAAATTTCGAGCTTGATGGCAAAGCCATGAACGCTCTACATTGCGGCCTTGACCGAAATGAGTTCAACCGAGTTTCCACTTGCACCTCATCTCATGAAATTTGGAAACTATTGGAAGTGACCCATGAGGGCACTAACAAAGTTAAGGATACTCGGTTAGACATGTACCGTCAGGATTTTGAGTCTTTCTCTATGCATTCAAATGAATCTATTTCTGAAATGTTTACTAGATTTACTGACGTGTGCAATGGGAGAAAGTCCCTTGGTGATGATGTTTCAGCTGAAGCAATGGTCAAGAAGATCTTATGGGTCCTTCCGAGCTCATGGGCACCAAAGGTGACGGCGATCCAAGAAGCTAAGGACGTCAAAAATATGCCGGTAGAGGAGCTCATCGGATCCCTTATGACGTACGAGATCACAATGAGGAGGCAAGCACAAAAGGAGGGCACCCCAATCAAGACACCAAAGAACATCGCCCTCAAGGTACAAAAAGAAGTAAGCTCCTCCTCATCCTCATCTTCCTCATCTTCATCTTCTTCAAGCGGCGACTCGGAAATGGAGAATCTCGCCCGCCAAATGCAAAAATTCATGAAGAAGCACAAGAAGAAGAAATCTCGCAAGGCGCGAAAGCAAGAACCCACCGCAAGATCCGAGCCCAAGGTAAAATGCTACGGGTGCGGCGAAAAGGGCCATTACAAGCCCGATTGCCCACTCAACACAAAACGGGCCATGCACAAGGAGAAAGGAAAGAAAAAGGTCCTCAAGGCCACATGGAGTGACTCCTCATCATCCTCCTCCTCCTCCTCGAGCGACAACGGTAACAAATGCCTAATGGCATTCCATGAGGTAACTTCTTCCGATTCCTCCTCCTCTTGTTCTTCAAATTCAAATTCTTTCAATCATTTGTCTTATGAGGAACTCCAACATGTTAGAGACCAACTTGAAAATGGTTTTCACGAACTCTCTTCAAAATTTGTTTCTTTAAAAAAGAATTTCAAAAAACTCTCTTCCGAAAAAGAACAACTTCTTAAAGAGAAGGAAGAGTTGACCCTTAAAATCCAAAATTTTCCAAATGTTGATTCCATGGAATCAACCATCAAAGACCTAAGGGAGACCTTAGCCAAGTTCACCCAAGGGGAACAAAATTTGAACAATCTCCTAGGTTCCCAACGAATTTCTAGGACCACTCAAGGACTTGGCTATACCAACCAAGCCTCCTCCTCCCATGCACCCACTGTTTTTGTAAGGGGGAGCTCTAGTTTCAAATTTTGTAATTATTGCAAAAAACCCGGGCACCTCATTTATGAGTGTAATTGCAAAAATGCCCGGTACGGTCAACCCAAATCGATTTTTTATTCGGACGAATTTTATAGGAGAAGACCCGCCATGAGGCAAGTGTGGATTGAAAAATCCCTCTTAGCGAGTCTCTCCGGGCCTAAAATTATCTCTTTCCAAAATCCATCTCCCCGGTGACTTTTTGTTTTTATTTAGGGGGAGTTAGGATCTTTTAAGCTTTTTTGTAATTTCAAAATTTTCGATTCAAACTTTCAATTTCAACTCTTGGTTTCAAAATTTTCAATTCAAAATTTTCAATTCAATTTTTGATTCAAAACTTTCAATTCAAACTGTTATTCAATTTTCATTTCAAAATTTTCAACAATTGGTATTATTGTCAATTGGTTTAAAATCTTGTTTTTCAAATATTTCCCTCAATCAAGTCTTATGCCCCATTCTATTTTGATAATCACAAAGGGGGAGAAATTTCTTGATTGATTGGGGGAGAATCCTTTAAAGCATGCTTTTCATTTCATTTCATTTTCTACATTGTTTGTTTTGGTGATTGTGATCATCAAAATAGGGGGAGATTGTTGTACCTCTCGAACCCCTCAAGGTTTTATTTTCATGATCACAATCACCCTCATATTTATCTAATCCTCTTTCAAGTGTTTTTGGATTGATAGGAATCAAATCAGGTGGCCAAGGAATTGGTCCAAGCAAGCTTAAGTGGCAAAGGAACACAAGTGGACTGAAAATCAGTCCACCGGCCAACCGGTGGCTTCACCACCGGTCGGCCGGTGGACCCTGGGGAGGATGCTGAGCCACTTCCATCTCACCGGCCAACCGGTGGCCAAGCACCGGCCAGCCGGTGGCACCCAGAATGAACAGGGTTTGCTACTGCCTCACCACCGGCCAGCCGGTGGCTCTGGCACCGGTCGACCGGTAGAGCCTGGACCAGAATTCTCAGCCACTGTCAAGGCACCGGTCAGCCGGTGGCCCTGCACCGGCCAGCCGGTAGCACTGGTCAAACTAGCCGTTGGCTTTGACCAGTCAACTCCAAAAGCCTCCCAACGGCTCCGAGGCCTTTTCCAACGGCTCCAAAGCCCTCCAACGGATACTTGAAGGTTCCTAGCCTATAAATAAAGGCCTAGGAAGCACCAGATCATCACAAAAGCCACCGTACACATTTTTACATCTTTGGCGAAGCTCCGACGGATTGTTCCAAGGGAACCCAAAGTGCTCCAACAACTTCCACATCCAAGAGCACCTCCATAGAAGCTTGGAAGCGGCCCTCAAACATCATCAATCAATCAAAGGCGCCCAAGGCTTCTCCATTACGGGTTTTATTGTTTTATTTATTTTGAGCTTTAAAATTGGGTTTGTGCCTACAAACCCCAACCCTTTTCTCATCCCCTCTTTCTTTGGGTTCTCACACCACCACTAAGGTGTGAAGAGGTTTTCTCAAGCTTTTCCTTTAAAAGGCTTGTGTCTCAGTGAGCTAGTCTTCACCCGTAAAAAGACTAGTGGGTTCTTGCTTAACCATTAAAAGCAAGTGGGTTCTTGCTAAACCACAAAAAGCAAGCTGTAATAGGTCCTAGTGCTACCTCAAAGCCTAGTGGGTTTCTTGCTAAAACCATTGAAAAGCAAGCCGTAGGAATCTCTCAACGGTTGAGTTGGGAGCGGAGACGTAGGCCGGGTTTTGGCCGAACTCCGTTAACAATTTCTTGTGTGATTGCCTCTTTATTTCCGCTGCACTTTCAACTCTGATTTTAATTTGTTAATCAATTTTTTAAAAGGCAATTCACCCCCCCTCTTGCCATCTTTTCCCCGTTTTTTCCGCCCAACAGAGGGTGCGCGACTGGAACGTCTAAAGGATTTAGGCGAGCTTTGGAGAGCCTACAAGCATGAGCTGTATATTGGCTGGCGTGCTAGAGTTGGCACTGAGTTAGAGGCGGTACCAGTCGTGGACGATTGTCCTATAGAGCAGTATCGTCAGGTGATTACTCATTGGACGAGTACCCAGTTTAAGGTATGAATTACATTTGAGGTATTTAAATAATAACATTCAAGTTTTTCATTAATATTATCCTTTGGATTATCGAATTTTATTTAGGAATCATCTGGAAAAAATAAAAAAAACATTGATGCAAAAAAATACCTCCAAACACTAGGACGCACGACGATGTCGGATCATTAGAGGCAGCAGGTATGACAATTGTTTATAAGTTTTCTTTACGACATACATTTTCTTTTGTTTCCTCAATTATTTAATCATTTGCTAAAGTTTTTATATAAATTTTGTTTTCAATGTCATTGTAGAGGAATGTACAAAATATTGAAGGACGTGTGCCTCGAGCAAAACTCTTTTGCTCGAGTAGACAAAAAAAGGATGGAAGTGCTGTCAACGAAGCGACTCAGCAACAGATTGTAAGTTTTAATCTGTTGATTTTATATTTTAATATCTATTTCATAACTTAATAATATATTTATATTTGTAACAGGATGCTTTAAAGGCCCTCGATGCCCAAGAAGCAGACAATTTTGGGCCATCTGATCACTTACATCAGGTGTTGGGAGAGGATCATTCTGGCAGAGTACGCTGCCGACCTAGGATAGCCCCGACGAGGTATTGGCCTGCCTCAGGTACGAGTTGTAGTGCCACAGAGCTGCAGCACGTTAGGGCACAGGCAGAACAGGCTGAGAAAAGGGCCACAGAGACGGCAGAACAGTCTGCTAGGGCAAACAGTGCATTTATGAAATTTATTGAAGTTCTACGTCCAACACTTCCAGCAGAGGCCAGCCCAGCGATGGATGAATACATGTCGTCGATACATTCCATGTATGGTGCACCAGGTGGCAGTTCCAGTGGTGGTCAAGCCGATGTCCAGCTTGAAGATGATGATGGCGAGGAGTCTGATGCGGAAGAGGAGGGAGATGAGGAGGGCGAGGAGGAGGGCGAAGGCGAGGAGGAAGGCGCTGTGGAGGGTGAGGATGATGAGGAGGACGATGACGAGGGTGATGATGATGATGATGATGGTGATGCTGATGCTGATGTGGGACATATTGATCCGTTACATATTTGACTTATATTACTGAGATTTGATGTTTAATCTATTCTAGTTGTTTGTTTTATCTAGACTCGTAGTATAGTATTGGAGTTGAGTTATTTTTATATACTGTCTGTTTTTATGGATGTTGTTGTCTTTTAGTGGTTGTGTGTTTGAGAACTCCCTGGACAACCCCCCTCATTCTTGGACCCTGTACAACCCCCCCTCCCCCTTGGACCCCGAACACCCCCCAAACACCCCCCAGACAGCCCCGCGGACAGCCTCCTGGACAACCCCCCGTACAGCCCCCAACCCTCCACCCTGGACCCCGGATAGCCCCCCGGACAGCCCCCCGGACAACCCCCCCACCCTCCCCCTTGGACCCCAGACAACCCCCCAAACACCCCCCGGACAGCCCCCTGAACAACCTCGGACAACCCCCTGAACAACCCCTGAACAACCCCTGAACAACCCCTGAACAACCCCATGAACAACCCCCGGACAGCCCCCTGAACAACCCCGGACAACCCCCTGAACAACCCCCAAACACCCCCCGGAAAGACCCCGCACAACCCCCCACCCTCCTCCTTGGTTCCCGGACAGCCCCCCGGACATCCACCGGACAGCCCACCCCCCCCCCCCGGACAGCCCCCGCGGACAGCCCCCTGGACAGCCCCCCGTACAGCCCCCAACCCTCCACCCCTGGACCCCGGATAGCCCCTCGGACAGCCCCTCGGACAACCCCCCCCCACCCTCCCCCTTGGACCCGGACAGCCCCCCAAACACCCCCCGGACATCCCCCTGAACAACCCCGAACAACCCCCCGAACAACCCCTGAACAACCCCTGAACAACCCCCTGAACAACCCCCGGACAGCCCCCTGAACAAACCCAGAAAACCCCCTGAACAACCCCCAAACACCCCCCGGACAGACCCCGCACAGCCCCCCCACCCTCCTCCTTGGTCCCCGGACAGCCCCCCAGACACCCACCGGACAGCCCCCCCGGACAACCCCCCGAACAGCCCCTCCACCTTCCTTAATTTCATTAGCTCTGAAATGTTTCATAGCACGATCAACTAAAATCTAATCCATACTAAATATGATATAAAAATATTCTATATGAATTTCCATAAGATTTTAAGTGAAAACAAAAAGTGACATACGAAAATATGACCAAACGCATTCGAAATGTGTTGATGCTTTAGGACAACGATCCAAGGGTCATATGTGACGTGTACAAATCAACCCCGCCTCAATCCGAGGTGCGGTGTGGTCGGAACAACTCAAATCGTATGTCATTTGTTTCAAAAGGACATCATTTTAAGTGAAAAACATCAATTGGCATACAGAAAACCGGAAAAACGCATTCGTATTGTGTTGATACTTTAAGACAACGATCCATGGGTCATTTGAGACGTGTACGAGTCAACCCCGCCTAAATCCGAGATGCGGTGTGGTCGGGACCACTCTAAGTGACTTTCTTTTGTTTAAAATGGATAGTATTTTAAGTACATACGGAAAACCGACCAAACGCATTCGGTTTCTATTGAAACATTAGGAGAATGATCCATGGGTCATATGTGACGTGTACGAGTCAACGCCACCTCAATCCGAGGCGCGGTGTGGCCGACACCACTCAAAGTGTCTCTATTTTGTTTAAAATGGACTTCATTTTTTGTGAAAACAAAAAATGCCATACGGAAAACCGACCAAACGCATTCGGTTTCTATTGAAACTTTAGGAGAATGATCCATGGGTCATATGTGACGTGTAAGAGTCAACGCCACCTCAATCCGAGGCGCGGTGTGGCCGACACCACTCAAAGTGTCTCTATTTTGTTTAAAATGGACAGTATTTTGGCCGTTAATGAGACAAGAACTGCGTTGTCTGTCACCGCTGGTACATGGAACGTCCGATTGACGTGCCATCTGCACGTACACGTCACGAATAATAATTAGAATGTTTCACGGTGGTATCAGGTCAATCCGAGGTCGTCCGCTATGAATTTGACCGTTGGACGCCCGTTTTGGCCGTTTGTGACACCAGAACTGCGTTGTCGGTCACCGCGGGCACACGACACATCCGATTGATGTGCCGTCTGCTCGACCACTTCATAAATCACTCTCCCGTATTTGTCGTCTGATTTTAGGCAATTCTGACTTCGTTCGGCCCATTTGGACCCCCCTCACGCGCGTTTACGAAGCGCGCGCATCACTTAAAACACAAATATTGAGCTGTACCGCGCAAACCGCACATCCGATTGACGTTCCGTCTGCGCGTACAAGTCACGAATAATAATTAGAATGTTGCATGGTGGTTTCAGATCAATCTGAGGTCGTCCGCTATGAATTTGACCGTTGGACGCCCGTTTTGGCCGTTTATGACACCAGAACTGCGTTGTCGGTCACCGCGGGCACACGACACGTCCAATTGACGTGCCGTCTGCTCGACCACTTCAGAAATCACTCACCCTTATTTTTCTTCTGATTTCAGGCCATTCTGAAATCGTTCAGCCCGTTTGGACCACCCTCACGCGCGTTTACGAAGCGCGCGCATCACATAAAACACGAATATTGAGCCGTACCGCGCAAACCACACGCCCGATTGACGTGCCGTCTACGCGTACACGTCACGAATAATAATTAAAATGTTTCACGGTGGTTTCAGCTCAATCCGAGGTCGTCCGCTGTCAATTTGACCATTTGACGCCTGTTTTGGCCGTTTATGACACCAGAACTGCGTTGTCGACCACCGCGGGCACATGGCACGTCCGATTGACGTGCTGTCTGCTCGACCACTTCAGAAATCACTCTCCTGTATTTTTCATCTGATTTCAGGCCATTCCGACTTCATTCGGCCCATTTGGACCCCCCTCACGCGCGTTTACGAAGCGCACGCATGACTTAAAACACGAATATTGAGCCGTACCGCGCAAACCGCACGTCCGATTGACGTTCCGTCTACGCGTACAGGTCACAAATAATAATTAGAATGTTTCACGGTGGTTTCAGATCAATCCGAGGTCGTACTCTATGAATTTGACCGTTAGACGACCGTTTTGGCCGTTTATGACACCAGAACTGCGTTGTCGGTCACCGCGGGCACACGACACGTCTGATTGACGTGCCTTCTATTCCACCACTTCATAAATCACTCTCCCATATTTTTCGTCTTATTTCAGACCATTCCGACTTCGTTCGGCCCGTTTGGACCCCCCTCATGCGCGTTTACGAAGCGCGCACATCACTTAAAACACGAATATTGAGCCGTACAACGCAAACCGCATGTCCGATTGACGTTCCGTCTACGCGTACACATCAAGAATAATAATTAGAATGTTGCACGGTGGTTTCAGGTCAATCCGAGGTCGTTCTCTATGAATTTGACCGTTGGACGCCCGTTTTGGCCGTTTATGACACCAGAACTACGCTGTCGGTCACCGCGGGCACACGGCACGCCCGATTGACGTGCCGTCTGCTCGAACACTTCATAAATCACTCACCCGTATTTGTCGTCTGCTTTCAGGCCATTCCGAAATCGTTCGGATCGTTTGGACCACCCTCACGCGCGTTTACGAAGCGCACACATAACTGAGAACACGAATATTGAGCCGTACCGCGCAAACCGCACGTCCGATTGACGTTCCGTCTGCACGTACACGTCATGATTAATAATTAGAATGTTTCACGATGGTTTCAGCTCATTCCGAGGTCGTCAGCTATGAATTTGACCGTTTGACGCCCGTTTTGGCCGTTTATGACACCAGAACTGCGTTGTCGGTCACCGCGGGCACACGGCACGTCTGATTGACGTGCCGTCTGCTCGACCACTTCATAAATCACTCACCCGAATTTTTTGTCTGATTTCAGGCCATTCCGACTTCGTTCGGCCCGTTTGGACCCCCCTCACGCGCGTTTACGAAGCGCACACATCACTTAAAACACGAATATTGAGCCGTACCGCGCAAACCGCACATCCGATTGACGTTCCGTCTGCGCGTACAAGTCACGAATAATAATTAGAATGCCGCACGGTGGTTTCAGGTCAATCCGAGGTCGTCCGCTATGAATTTGACCGTTGGACGCCCGTTTTGGCCGTTTATTACACCAGAACTGCGTTGTCGGTCACCGCGGGCACACAGGACGTCCGACTGACGTGCCGTCTGCTCGACCACTTCATAAATCACTCACCCGTATTTGTCGTCTGATTTCAGGCCATTCCGAAATCGTTCGGCCCGTTTGGACCACTCTCACGCGCGTTTACGAAGCGCACGCATCACTTAAAACACGAATATTGAGCCGTACCGCGCAAACCGCACGTCCGATTGACGTGCCGTCTGTGCCTACACGTCACGAATAATAATTAGAATGTTTCACGGTGGTTTCAGCTAAATCCGAGGTCACCCGCAATGAATTTGATCGTTTCACGCCCGTTTTGGCCGTTTATGACACCAGAACTGCGTTGTCGGTCACCGCGGGCACACGGCACATCCGATTGACATGCCGTCTGCTCGACCACTTCAGAAATCACTCACCCGTATTTGTCGTCTGATTTCAGGCCATTCCGAAATCGTTCGGCCCATTTGGACCACCCTCACACGCGTTTACGAAGCACGCGCATCACTTAAAACACGAATATTGAGCCGTACCGCGCAAACCGCACGTCTGATTGACATGCCGTCTGCGCGTACATGTCACGAATAATAATTAGAATGTTTCACGGTGGTTTCAGCTCAATCCGAAGTCGTCCGTTATGAATTTGACCGTTTGACGCCTGTTTTGGCCGTTTATGACACCAGAACTGCGTTGTTGGTCACCGCGGGCACATGGCACGTCCGATTGACGTTCCGTCTACTCGACCACTTCAGAAATCACTCACCCGTATTTTTCATATGATTTAGGCCATTCCGACTTTGTTCGGCCCGTTTGGACCCCCCCTCACGCGCGTTTACGAAGCGCGCGCATCACTTAAAAGACGAATATTGAGGCGTACCGCGCAAACCGCACGTCCGATTGACGTGCCGTCTGAGCGTACTCATCACGAATAATAATTAGAATATTTCACGGTAGATTCAGCTCAATCTGAGGTCGTCCGCTATGAATTTGACCGTTGGACGCCCGTTTTGGCCGTTTATGACACCAGAACTGCGTTGTCGGTCACCGCGGGCACATGGCACGTCTGATTGACATGCCGTCTGCTCGAACACTTCATAAATCACTCTCCCGTATTTGTCTTCTGATTTCAGGCCATTCCGATATCGTTCGGCCCGTTTGGACCCCCCCTCACATGCGTTTACGAAGCGCGCGCATCACTTAAAACACGAATATTGAGTCGTACCGCGCAAACCGCACGTCCGATTGACATGCCGTCTGCGCGTACACGATAAAAATAATAATTAGAATGTTGCACGGTGATTTCAGATCAATTCGGAGACGTGGTGTGGCCGGCACCACTCAAAGTGTCCGTCTTTTGTTTCAAAATGACGTCATTTTAAGTGAAAAGCATCAACTGACATACATAAAACCGACCAAACGCATTCCGAATCTGTTGATAATTTATCCCAACAATCCATGGGTCATATGTGACATGTAAGAGCCAACCCGGGATGAATCTGAGTCATGGTGTGGCCAGGATAAGTCTAAGTGACTCTCTTTTGTTTAAAATGGACACCATTTTAAGTACATACGGAAAAACGACCAAACGGATTCGGGTTCCATTGAAACTTTAGGAGAACGATCCATGGGTCATATGTGACGTGTACGAATCATCCCCGCCTCAATCCGACATGCGGTGTGGCTGACACCACTCAAAGTGTCCGTCTTTTGTTTCAAAAGGATGTCATTTTAAGTGAAAGGCATCAACTGACATACGGAAGAATGACCAAACGCATTCGGATTCTATCGATACTTTATCACAACGATCCATGAGTCATATGTGATGTGTAAAAGTCAACCCTGTCTTAATCCGAGACGCGGTGTGACCGACACCGCTCTAACTCTGTCTCTTTTGTTTAAAATGGAAATGATTATAAATGAAAGGAACAACTGACATACGCAAAACCGACCAAACACATTCGTAATCTTTTGATAATTTATCACAACGATCCATGGGTTATATGTGACATATACGAGCCAACCCGGGATGAATCTGAGTCGCGGTGTGGTCAGTATTAGTCTAAGTGTCACTCTTTTGTTTAAAATGGACAACATTTTAAGTACATACGGAAAACCGACCAAACGCATTCGGTTTCTATTTAAACTTTAGGAGAATGATCCATGGGTCATATGTGACGTGTAAGAATCAACACCGCCTCAATTGGAGATGCGGTGTGGTCGGCACCACTCATAGTGTCCATCTTTTGTTTCAAAAGGACGTCATTTTAAGTGAAAAACATCAACTGACATATGGAAAACCGACCAAACACATTCGGATTGTGTCGATACTTTAGCACAACGATCCATGGGTCAAATGTGACGTGTACGAGTCAACCTCGCCTCAATATGATGTGCGGTGTGGCCGGTATCACTTCAGGTGTATGTATTTTGTATAAAATGGACATCATTTGAGGTAAAAATATATGGTATAGAAAAAACCGATCAAATTATGAATTGAATTTCGGATTCCACATATAATTGTCATCTAAATTTTAAATTGAATTCTATATGAATTATGTACGTTTATAATTACGTTATGAATTCTAATTTAATTGTCATCTAAGTGTGGTCGGGACCACTCTAAGTGACTTTTTGTTGTTTAAAATGGACAACATTTTAAGTACATACGGAAAACTGACCAAACGCATTCGGTTTCCATTGAAACTTTAGGAGAACGATCCATGGGTTATATGTGATGTGTACAAGTAAACGCCACCTCAATCCGAGGAATGGTGTGGCCGGCACAACTCAAAGTGTATGTCTTTTGTTTCAAAAGGACATCATTTTAAGTGAAAAAACATCAACTGACATACGGAAAACCGGCCAAATGCATTCAGATTGTGTTGATACTTTAGTAAAATGATCCATGGGTCATTTGAGACGTGTAAGAGTCAGCCCCGTCTAAATCCGGGACGCGGTGTGGCCGGTACCACTCTGACTGTGTCTCTTGTTTAAAATGGACAAGATTATAAGTGAAATAAACAACTGACATATGAAAAACTGACCAAACGCATTCGGAATCTGTTGAAAATTTAGGACAATGATTCATGGGTCATATGTTACGTGTACGAGTCAACCACGCCTCAATCCGAGTCACGGTTTGGCCGAGACCACTCTAAGTGTATCTCTTTTCTTTAAAATGGACTACATTTTAAATTCATACGGAAAACCAACCAAACACATTCTGATTGTGTTTATATTTTAGCACAACAATCCATGGGTCATTTGTGATGTGTACGAGTTAACCCCGCCTCAATACAAGGCGTGGTGTGGCCGACACCATTCAAAGTGTCTCTCTTTTATTTAAAAAACACTTCATTTTAAGTGAAAACAACAACTGACATACGGAAAACCGACCAAACGATTTCGGAATATGTTGATACATTAGGACAACGATCAATGAGTCATCTGTGACGTGTACGAGTTAACCTCGCCTCAATCCAAGGCACGATGTGACCGATATCAATCCAGATGTATGTATTTTGTTTAAAATGGATATCATTTCTATTAAAAATATATGGTATATGAAAAACCAATCAAATTATGAATTGAATTACGGATTCCACATATGATTGTCATCTAAATTTTAAAATGAATTTTAAATGAAATATTGCGTGTTTATAATTATGTTATGAATTCTACTTTAATTATGGATGTGTATATTTTCAGGATGCATTATATGTGTTGGGTGGTTGGTTTTCCTTATTTGTATGTGTTGGTTTGTTCTCTATATGTATGCATTATATGTGTTACAGGTACAATAATTGGATTGAAAAATGAATTGAAAACGAGGGCATAATTGGATTGAAAATTGAATTGAAACCGAGACCTGGTGTGCAAATTGCGGGCTGCTGTGCAATTTTCATAGCAAAGCCTATGCCAACGGTTTGAAAACCGTTGGCATAGGCTCTATGTTGCTGTTTTTACCAACAGTTCAAGGAACCGTTGGGATATCTTGTTGAATGATTATTTTTACCAACGGTTCTATGAACCGTTGGTAAAAACCTTTCCCAATGGTTTGTAAACCGTTGTTAAAAACCTTTCCCAATGGTTTGTAAACCGTTGGGAAAGAATTTCTTTGTTGATTTCCCAACGGGCCAAACCGTTGGGAAAGGCCTTTCCCAACGGTTTGGCAGAACCGTTGGGATAGGTTGATTTTTTATAACATATCCCAATGGTTCTCTGTAAACCGTTGGGAAAAGCATTTCCCAACGGCTTACTTCCCCACGGTTTGCAGAACCATTGGTATAACATATACCAACGGTTCTGCAGCCTTTCCCAACGGTTCTAAACCGTTTGGAAATGCTGGATTTCCAGTAGTGAGTGGAAAAAATGGAATCCTATGGAAGTGGCATTCAAGGCCATGAATAATCTCTCTATTGAAGATAGTTCTAAGGATGAAAATATAGACGATTTCATGTCATTACTCTCCTCCAATATGCAAAGGGTAAAATGAAGGTTCAAAGGTAAACTTCCATTTGCATGCTTTTTATGCAAAATGATTGGGCATTTTGCAGCAAAGTGTCATAAGAAGTTTGATGATCAAAATGAAGAAACAATGAAATTCTCCAAAATATGTTTTCATCAAATGAGAAAAGGGAGGAGAAGTACAAGGAGAATGTTCCTAAAAAATAATAATATGCTTTCAAGAGAGGATGAAAGTTCAGAAGAATCTGAGGTAGAAGAGTTTGGGGACTACACAGAATATAAATTATATGATTTGGTGGTAGTTGTTAAGAATTCATTAACAAGAGAAGAAAGTGTCAATGAAGAATGAAAAATTGATGGAAGAGTTGATCATCACGCTGAATTAGAATCTACCCTAAAAGAGGTAGATATTTTGAGAGCCAAAACTAAGAAATATAAGAATGTTGTTCATGATTCCAAACTCTTTTTGAAGCAGCATGAAGAAGAGAATTCTGAACTGAATGAAGAAAATGAAAAGTTGAGGTCTTCAATTCAAGAATGCTCTAAAAAGATGGTTGAATACAAACTCAAAATTGATGAAAAGAAAATTGAAATTTATAATTTGACTAAAACATGAAAATATAAAATCAATAATATCAAACAACTTGATGAATAAATCGTCAGTATGTGATTGAAAATTGAAGATCGGGAGAAACAACTGAGAAATAAGATCATATATACAATAGAGAAGATGCTATTTGAGTAGAGTGGTCCATCAGAATAGAAGCACAAATCCAATCTGAATGATAAGGTTAGTATTGGGGATGATCTATAAAAGAAATAAATTATGGTTCAAGTCAGACCACAAGAACCCAGTCCATGATTGAAGATTGATTTTGGAATGAAGTAGAATCCAAAGATTCAGATAACCGATTTCACAACCAGTGGTGAATTATCACCACATAGAAATGTACCTCAAATAAGATGCTAATGTTTTTGTAATATGGGAAAATATCAAAATGTATTTTCTATTGAAAAAAACGTACCAAAGGGAACAAGACCGACATAGGTGGTCATACAGAGATCAAAATTTCAGGTCATCATTTGATGGTCATTGTTTCATGTTTAAAGCACTCAGACATATGGAAATATATTGCTCATCAACAATGTAGACGAATGTGGCAATGAAAAATGAATTTTCTCTTAAGAAGTAGCCAAAAGTATCTACAGGTGATATGAAAACTCAAAATTGATTTTCATCTCTATAGGTAGAAGATGAAAAATCATATACTATGGAAGATTAAGATTATTATTCCATGTCTGGTATGAATTCAAAGGCCTGGGACAAAAATAAAAGGGATGAGTAGGCCGTGGATGCAAAAATTGCATTCAAGGCATCATATCACATGGGGATATGGATAATTTATAGTGGAAGCACTTCCCATATGATGGGAAATAAGAATCTAATGACCAAAATCAGGTATGATAATGAAGGTAATGTAATATTTTATAATGATGAGGGCTTAAAAATCATTGGTTCCAGAAAATCCATGATTGGAGGAAAAGACATGGGACGAGTAGATTTCTTGGTTATTTTGGGGCTTAGTCGCAACTTCCTTAGTGTTAGTAAATTGTGTGATTCATGACATTCCATAAGATTTTACAAGAAATTATTTATCATCATGGAAAAGGATGGTGAGGTTGTGTTTCAAGGAATGCGTACGAAATGGAATATCTACGTCTAGAGTGGTGAAGAAGATATGTACCTTCTGGATAAGGATGAAGAAAACAAGTTATGGCCAAAGAATCATGGAAACATAAGCCAAGGTTCCCTGGAAGTTCTGGTGAAATATGATGCATCTCATAATCTACATATATTATCATACGATCGTACTCGTACATGCAATGCATGCCAATAGGGGAAGATCATTCGATAGACTTATAAGATGATGGACAAAAAGTCAATGAGACTGCTTGAGTTGGTGAATATTGATATGTGTGGGCCAATTTCACAATGGGATATTGATGGAATGAGATACTATATCATCTTCATTGATGATTATAGTCAAGTGAAATGGGTTTCAATAATAACCGAAAAATATGAAGTGTTCAGTTGCATCACAAGGTATTGAAAGGAATGTGAAAAGATGCTCATCCAGAAAATCTGGACATTTCAAACAGATAATGGAATAGAGTTCAAAAATATCCAAGTGGAGGATTATCTCTAAAATCATAGGATAAGGCATCATGTTTTAGTAGTAAGAACTCCACAATGGAATGGTGTAGTAGTGATAATAAACTTTGTTGTCAACAATATGGACAGAATGATTCTCATTGAGAAAGACCTTCTGGAGTAATTTTGGAATGAAGCAGTGATGACTGTAGTATACACTTCAAATTGAGATTTAATTTGTCCAAAAGAGGAGAAGACACCATATGCGTTATGGTATGGAAATAATCCATAATTAAAGTACTTCCAAATATTCAGAAGTAATTTTTTCATTCTCAATAAGAAGAAATATAGGAAATTTGAAACCCATTGGGGATAAAGGCACATTTATTGGCTACTCAAAAAAAACCATATAAATGATTCAATAAGAGGTTTGGAATGATATTGGAATGTAATGATGTGACTATTGTGGAAAATGAACAGAATCTTTATTAAATACATGATCAGACTTAGTAGGATAGTGATGAAGAGATGAGCAGATCAAGAGGTGATCTAGCTCCAGAGATTGATTCAGAAGAAGACTCATATGATGTGAATAAATAAGTTTCTTCACAGATACCAGTAAGAATAGCTGAAATTGATAGCAGAACATAATTGGTGATCAAACATCACCAGTAAAGATAAGAAAGATGAAGTCTCTAAATATGCATCATACTTATCACAAGTGGAGCCTAAATTCTTTGATGAAGCAGTTGGAGATAAGAAATGAGTTCTGGCAATGAATGAAGAGCCTGACCAAATTGAGAAGAATCATGTGTGGGAAATTGTTTCAAGACTAGAATACAAGAATTTCATAGGAAAAAAATGAGTCTTCCACAAGTAAATGAATGATGACGATGTTGTGATTCAAAAAAAAATCACGACTTGTGTGAAAAAGGGTACTCCCAAATAGAGGGTATACATGTCGATTAAAAATTCTCATCCATTGTAAGGCTGGAGACAATTATACTATTATTTGCTATAGTAGTGCAACGAATGTTTAATGTTTTCTATATGGAAATGAAGTCATCATTTCTAAATGGGGTTCTTGAAGAAGAAGTCTACATTGAGAAACCAGAAGGTTTTTGATTCATGATGATGAGAACAGAGTCTGTCGGTTGAAAATTGATTTATATAGTTTGAAGCATGCACTAAGAGCATAGTATTAAATGCTTGATAATTTTCTAATGAAGCATGGTTTCTAGTATGGCGGAGTTGATTACAATATATACTTCAACAATGGAAACATTAAAAGGATGATGGTGCTGGTTTATGTCGATGACATAATCTTTGGTGGATTAGATGAACCACAAAGCAGAATTTTTTTTGAAATCCTGAAAAGTTAGTTTAAAATGTTGTTGATTATTGAGTTGACATTTCTACTTGGCTTACAGGTGACATAATGAGGTAATGAAACTTTTTTTTCACAATATAAATATGCCAAGGAGGTTTTGGGAATATTTAGAATGGTAAATTCCAAAGAGATGAAGACTCTGATTGCTACCCTACTAAAACTATCACAAGATGACGAAGGAAAGGTAGATAATATCATGGAATGTAGAAAATCATTGGATGTTTGTTGTACCTGATAGCGACAAGGCCTGATATTGTATTTTCCATATGCCAAGCAGTGAAGCATCAACGATATCCCAAAGAGATCCACATGATTACAGTAAAAATAATTTTTTAGTATATAAATGGAAGAGTGGATTTTGGCCAAATGTATAACGACAAATCTCAGCCAGGGTTATTTGGATATACATATTTGGAATGTGCTGGTTCATTAGATGATAGGAAGTCAACATTAGGAGGTGTCTTCTATAATGGAGGGTTGTTTATTTCTTGGTTAAGCTAGAAACATTATTACATTTCATTGAGCACCACAGAAGATGAATACATTGCGGCTACTCAAGCATGCTCACATCTCTAGTGGATTAAGAATCAACTTAATGATATGAGGATTGAAGTGAAATTTCTGATCAGAATCCATTATGACAATTCATGTGCTATAAATATTAGAGAAAATCTAGTCCATCACTCAAGGGAAAAGCACATTGAAATCAAATATCATTTCATCAAAGAGAAGGTGTAGCAAGGGATTGTGAGGTTGGATTATGTGCCTACATATCAAAAAGATGTAGATATTCTTATAAAGTCCACATCCATAGAATCATTTGAAACGCATCGACTAGCTCGGGGAGTCTAATTGAATCCCCACTCTTAAAAATGTTTGGATGTGGGTCCCCCTGTCCCTGAGGTATGCTGTGTTTTTTCCTAATGTATTGATATGTGTTTTTACCATATTGAAGACAACCTTGAAGTTCCCTTCGGGTTCATTGATAATGTAGGAGAAAGTGTGACTATTAAAGTGGAGAAAAGACACTTGTAGAATCTATTAGGTGGAGCAGTGAGATAGGGGGAGTTGAAGTTGAGATGAAGTTGGTTAGAAGAGCTATAACTTAGGGGGAGCATTAAATATAATGATGCTAGAAGTGGTCGATCAATTATTAGATATCACAATGACTGAGGATCATAATGAAAGTAGTTTAATGGTATCAGTGTGTTATAAAAAATTGGTGGTTTGAAATGATGTGATTCATTGATGAACTTTTCATTATATTGTTGTTTCTCACAATAAGCACGACTCATGTGGGATTAGAGTATTTGGTGAGTAAATTCATTAGTTCTATCTTAAATCGCATGAAGCAGATGATGGATGAAGATTGAATGAGTTTTAAAAAAATATTAAGATAAAATGAATTGTCATTAGAAGTGTTATAAAAAAACAAAGGGGGATATTGTTGAGAAAAATACCTCAAGGTGTACTCTTGGAATGTTTGGGGTGTGTTTGTGTTTTTTACAAATCCAGATGACCGCAAATAAGAACAGTCTGTGTTTTCAGAAGATAAAATTTTAAGGTGGCACATTTTCCCAGTGTTTTCCCAATTTCTTGGACTCAAAATTGGGAGCTTGATATTTGAAAAGAAAGGATTTATGCATTGTATTGAATGGTATGAAGAGGTTTTAAAAAATGGGCAATGGGTGAGAACCACATACCATAATTCATGGACAATGTACCATGTTTCAAGAACGGTATATGGAGCAGTAGGAACGGTACACAAATACGGTTCGAGAAACCAAAAATAATTCGGGACTGAATGATGGTGCAGTATACAGATGACATGATGTTGGTGGAGGAAATCAGCCACGTAAGTGAAAATGCAGTATAAAAATGGCTTGGAAAATGGTTCTCGGCTGGATTGAAATTTGTGGTGGTAAAAGGATCAATAATCGGTGGAGGATTAATCAATGATTTGGTAAATCTTAGGTTAACGGTTTTGGTGGTTATTTATGCATATATAATATTTGCTAGTCCCATCCATTTCAATGGAGATTTAATATCATTAGAGGACATGTTTTTTCTCTCTGAATTTGGCGAAGTCTGAAGGAAGGTCACAAGTGATAATCCCACGAAGGCTAAAGTGGTTCGCGTAGAAGAAATTCTTCTAGAGAATTTATGCTAAAAATTGTGTTAGCTTAAGACTCAGGATACAGAGGATTAATCTCTAGTATGCAAGAGAGTGATATATTCAAGGGGATATGGAGTGTTTTCACTGGTAGGAAAATGAGAAGGCATTCTGTGAACACAGAAGAGTTTGCAGACATATGGTGATTCATGGTCGAGGTTCGCAGAATCAGTAGGCGGTGGAGGTACACGATCGCGAAGGTGGAAGAAGTCTGCGGACAAAGGCCGGTTCGCAGCAGTGGAAGCATTATGCAGAGGAGGTGTTCTATACACAAAACATGGTACATAGTACGTGGGAGTGGATAGTGGTTTGTGACATGTAGAATGATGCATGTGAAAGATTAGTTCAATTTCTGAAAGAATTTTTGGGTAAGTATCAGTACCTAAGAAGGAGTAATTCATCTATGGGGAATGTCAACTGAGAATCTACTTACAATTTAGGTTGCATGAAATAATGAAAATGAAGGTACTTACATGTCTATGAACTGTGTTTGACCTACAAGTCCATAAACAGTGAGCGGATTCCATTCCAAGTGCTGTGAGTGAAGGAAGAGGAAGACAATGACCCTTTCCACCAGCATTAAGCCAGAGAAAGAGGTACAGGGAGTGACCTTTGGGAATGTAATGAGGAAACCCTAAACATTGTAAAGATAGCGAGCCTAGGCATAGAAGATCTACCCCGAACATTGTACTCATTATTGGCTGTGAGCCTTAGTGAATTTGATAAATCGACACATTGTCCTTGTCTTCTCCTTGGACGTAGCCCAGTGAGGGTGGACCAAGTAAAAATCAATGTTTCCTATGCATGATTTCATATATTTTCATATACTTTAACAGGATAAAGAGAGAATAGAGTTTTGTTTAACAAAAAATAAATTAATTCCTATATCTGAATATTTAAAAATATTCCACAAAAGCCTATTACAAGTTACCATGAATATTACAATCAAATCATCTAAAAAAAGAAAATATCCTTAATATATGTGTTGGTGTAAACCAAAAACCTATCTAATGTGGAAACATATTTTGTGTCATGAGACCTGTTTATCCATCAAGGGACTATCTATAATCAGAAACCACCCATCACGTTAATGTACAATTAATTCATCCTATATATTTAATGGTAGATAAAATTAATTCTAGGAATAACTTATAAATTAAAAATTATCATGATTGAATCCGGAATATGGAATATTTCCTGATTCAATGTAATAAATTTCTTCCTTCAACCAATAAAGTATATGGAAAAGGTATATGGTTGAAACATTAATAAAGTAATATAAACGATGTTTAATTCATACATGATATTGAACGTATCAAAATGAGGATGAAAAACAATCTCTAATAAATAATGGGGATTGTTAGAGAACACCATTATAATAAAGTTAATGATCTCAAATTAAGGTATAACCCAATATGAGTAAAGGATGATAGAAGATCATCGATTCATAAGATCTAAAGGTTCTGTAGTAAAACCAATGCTTTAGAAAATAAAATAGAAGTAATATATTAAAAATTACTTATATATGATAAATTTATTCATTTAGATTCATTCATAATATATTTTTTTTATCCCTATGAAAACATAAAATTGAAGTAAAAAATCAATGGAGTTATATATTGTACTTATCCTTTCCATAAAATAATATAAATGTTATAATCAGAGGAATGTGGAATCAAATTTACAAAAATTTGGATCATGGATGGTTATGGTAGAGAAAATCTAATATAATATAGAAAATAAAAGTTTTAATGATATTTTTATCCCTTATTAATTATTTTAATCCTAGTTAACCTATTTTACCATCGTTACTGATCATAACTAGAAAAAGGGAATTGCTTAAAACATTTTAACCTAAGGATTGAAAATTTTTATCATATTTTTATTATTTCTATTTATAAAATTGTTAGTGTAATTTCCCAAGATTT
The DNA here is from genome assembly GCA_963277665.1 of Viscum album. NCBI lineage: Eukaryota > Viridiplantae > Streptophyta > Magnoliopsida > Santalales > Viscaceae > Viscum > Viscum album. The sequence goes on along the minus strand of OY728135.1, from coordinate 1,912,234,260 downwards.
TATGAAAAATATTCTTTTAATTTCATTAATGTCTTGTGTTGTATTCTACAACAAGATTACCTTGCGCTATACGCAACACCGTATTAGCTTTCAGTATACGCAACACTGTTCTTGGATCGTGTTACACACAATTTTGATAATAGTTATTCTACGCAACACTGAGTATATATATATATATATATTCAATGTATAAATGAAATATGGTTGGATTCTGTTATACGAAACAATGAAGGATTCTTGCGCAACACGCAACCCTGACTTGGCCTGCATTACACGCAATCGCGACCTTCCTCGATAGTGTGTGTTGTACGCAATACTGGGTTTTACTAAACAACGATATATTATTATAATATTGTTATGAACTAGCCATTATGAATAATATTAATTAAATTTTGAATTTTATAACATTATTATTCATCTTACACATTTTCTAGAACATGGTATAAGAACAAAATAAATATTTCGGGTAAAATAAGTATTTTTCAAAAAATGCAGTTTTGCCGCCTTTTGATGGCGCACCAACTTTAAATCTAGTTTTGACATGTTTATATGTTCAATTTTACAAAATAAAATTCTTCTTTTGAATCAGGATATAAAAATTTACATTAGATAAAGTTTTGATATTTTTCCAATAACTTTCATATTTTAATGAATAGTAAAAACATGCTATATTTTAATTAAAAACAACTTTTTTCATCGTAATATCTTATGTGGTTAAATTATAATATTGAATGGTTTTAAAGTATAAATATAATATATTTTTACCATTTAATATAATTTATGAAATTAGCATTGATTTTACCTTGAATTCGTAGGTTAAAACAATTCAATCTTTTGCAATGTTTTAAAGAAAAACGCGTTTTATTTCGACAACGGGATTAGTTTTAATTTAATTTCAGCATCTTTTGTGTATTGAATTTGGAAAAATGGATTCCATATTTGGAATCAGTGGGTCCAAATTATGTTAATAAGCTACTTTTTATTTTTGGGCATTGTGAATAGTAACTACGATAAATTTTATTTACTATAGTAAAAGGTAAATCGGGTAATTAAGGGTAAATATAAGATTATAAAATTACCCTAACACTTGTAAAAATACTATTGGATGGCTAGAATTAGACCCATATAACCTAAGGGTCGGATTAGATTCATTTTATGGACTTTTTTCCATAAAAATAATTTAATTATTATTAAAACCAAAGAATGTGACAACATGTCACTTTCATAAATCTTATAAGTATAATAATTTTAATTTAGTGATAAACCTCATGAAACTTCAAACATGAATTGTCTACAGAAATATAATACAATTATCTACATCATAGTAATTTATTTAGAATTTTTAGGGATTAAATAATTATCATTTATTATGAAACAAATATGATGCAGTAATTGTCTTATTAATGAAATATTGACATAATTGATGTTATAAATTCCAAAATAAATGTAATTTGAGACTTTTTATGACTTAAATTAATTTTATAGGTTAATATGACATGTTATTGGTGATATACGTAACTTGGTTCGAACTTATCATTCTGTTATGAATTTCATAAAAATCATGTACCAAATAGTGTCAAAATTGACATAAATTAGTTGTTAAAAAAATATTATATTATTAATTGTTATTTAATTCCTAAAAATCTAAGGGTCGGACAAATGACTTAGATAAGGATATATATATTAATAATAAACAACTTGGGGTTCTTTTGGCTTGTTATGGCATGTTTATTAATCATATAGTGCAAGAAAACAAAAAGACACGGTAAAAGTTAAATTATTTAACTTAGAGTTAAATCTAATTGATAAGGTTAAAATAATAACCTAAACTTGTCTAAATCCTATTGGATGAGAGGGTTTCGACCCATCCCCACATTAACTTAGAAATAAGACCCTTTAGAACCATTATAAACCAAATTTGACCTTAATATAAAATAATATTTTGAGATTTTCCTAAGGTGCCCCTCTCCTCCCTTATAAAATGGAACCTCCTCCCTCTCCTCCTCACACCAATTTGAGAATTCAATCTTGTCCAACCCCTAACAAAATATCGTCTCCACTTCCCTAGTATCATCTTAGAGGTCCTGGTCTTCTTCAAAGACCATCCTTAGTTCTTTAAGTGGAGGTTAAGAAAAGGCGCGTCAAAAAGAGGTAATATCCATTACCGATCTTTTTCAATTTCTTTCTTCTTCAACTTCTTCTTCATTCGTTGTTTCATGATAAAGTAATACCATAAGTATTTATTATATACTGATATGTTATTATAAATATGAAACAACTCTAATTAACCTTCTATCCATCCTACGGAAAAAGGAAATCACCGCGTGTGCGTACGTACAGAATACCGTCTCCACGCCGTGGTGTAATATATTTTCCGCCTCCATCTTAATTGGATGGGTATAATGGTGTAATGAGTAACTATATATGATTATTATAAAGTGATATTTATATTGAAATAGTATTCAAACACTTCAACATAAGTTCACGATCATGGGAACGATATCATCGCTCGTGCGTACGTACGGACTACCGTCTCCACGACGCGATGAGATTCATTCTCCACATTAACCATTCATTAATGATTATAAAGTATATATAATGAATAATAATGAAATATATGACATGTTAAATCTACTAGATTTATACATATGTATGTCATCTACTTACTTCCATTCAATACAATAAGGAAAGGAAAACAACGTTCATGCGTACGTACGGACTACCGTCTCCATGAATGGTGTGTTTCATTTCATTTATCTATCTATTATATATATATAAATATTGAATATATATGATATATAAATAATGTTTTATATTCTGGAATTAAGTAAATCATGATATAAGTAATAATAATGTCAAGAACAAGAAGTCCAAACACCTACGATAAATGAAACGATTTTACCCAAAACGCTTCTTTAACATGGAATTTACAAAAGAACGGGTAATATAAAGTCATAAATGAACCATATATGATATCATAACAATGAATATGATTCTGTAATAAGTTAATTACATTATTTAAATCATTATACAGGAGTTTTGGATACGTACAAAGCATATCAGACATAAGGTAAGGGAAATATCGCAATCTCATTTTTATCCGAGATTGTTTATACTTTGGTATTTACTGGGGTGTATTTTATCATCCACATCCATGTTTCCTCAATATGTAATTTTATTTCCATACACCTACAATTGTTTAAATCCAATTTTACTCTTCGGTGAGTTTTTAGTAAAATACATGAAATGAATCTTTTGTTGTTTTTCGTATGAGGTACTATTTGACGTTTCAGACAAAAGTACGAAGAATGTTTTTTAACTTATTTGGAATGAATGGATTTTTAAAAAATTAATTCCAAGAAGCTTACTTTACAAGTTTTCAAGTTTATTTTTAATCGACTTCTTTAATTTAAAATTGTATGACATGTTAAGAAAGGAAAAATGTTTTTGAAGTAGAAAGGATATTTTCCTCAAGAATGGAGTTCAAGTGTTTTATCAAAGTTAATTTCTATCTAAGATAATAAAGGGTTCTGTTTCTATCCCTATTATTACATTTATTTTAGTATATTGTGATGAAATTATTTTTATGAATTCCTTTATCTTATATGAATTGTTTTATGATGTCCCGATGTTTAAGATTCCAATTTTTATTACATGGGTTATGCTATGATGTATGGTTTATGATTTTGTGGCACACATAAGAATGGTATCATTATGAGATGGGTGGGACCTATATCTCCCTCCAATACATTGGGTACAGATTTTATATCTCATGAGATAGACATGGCTGGAACGGTAGGTTATACTGGTTCAGTAAAATAGGACTAAAACGAGGGTGACTCGGTTCAGAAATGGACTTTGTCCACTAAGATAGTCTTGGCAATGAGTCTTGACTAATAAGATATGATTCTCAATGATTATGTGTGTATGCCACAATGTTTCATGTTTTAAGTTATGATTATTGGGATTTCATTTCACTACTATGATTTATCCCATGTTATGAAAGTATGCTCTCTTTTGCAGGTTAAGATTTCCAAAATGTTATGTTTTTATGAATATGATGTGATTGATATTTCTTTTGTTTACCCTTACTGAGCATTTGAGCTCACCCTTTTATGTTTTCTTTTCCCCAGGATATAAAGAAAGGTTTTAGGTAAAAAAGGAAGATCTTTATGGGAGATGTTGAAGATCTTTCACCACGATTAGAAGATTATATTCCGAGTTTCCAAAGGCACTAAACTATTATGATCCTTGTGTGTGTGTTTTTGTTATGTACTAAGTATTCCACAAAAGTAATGTAATGTCCATGTACGTCAGGCTTCTGGTCTCTACAGTTGGTATCAGAGGAAAGGTTTAGTCAACCTTTGGAAACTAGGATGCGAAAACGTTAGTGAGATCCCTAGAGATATTTCTAAGGTATGTCTAGGGATGTTCCTAAGGATAAGTATACGTATAGGATATAGTCCTAGAACTACGGTAACGATCTTAGAATTTAACCTAAGATGTTAGATATTGAGGGTGATCCCCCTTTACAATGTTGTTTAACCTACCATGATTTTTGCCTCTCACACTATTCTCTTTGGGTTTTAGACGACGGCTGGAACCCAAGGAACCGTGTTGATCACTGTAATGGACAATGCAATGATTGTCCTCATGAAAAAACAAATGTTATGGGAGATGGAGTGAAAAATCTTATTACTATACTTACACAATCTATGAATCATTATGGACTTCCAAATGATCAAAGAAGGGAACAATATTCTATTGAGTCCTTCATGAGGCAACGTCCACCTTCTTTCAGTGGGTCTTCTGATCCACTTGTTGCTGAACAATGGATCAGTACTACTGAAAAGATATTTTTAGTTCTTCAATATTCTGAACATTATAAAGTCATATTAGCAGTGTATCATTTGGAAGGTGATGCTGATCAATGGTGGAATCTTATCAAGAATACGAGGCCAAGAGATGAAATTGAGTCCATGGAATGGGATGAGTTCAAGAACTTATTTTTCAATAAGTACTTCCCTCGTATTCTTCAAACAAAGATGGATAAGTAGTTTCTTGAACTAAATCAAAAGGATGATGAATCTGTTGGTATATACGAAGCGAATTTTACAAGGCTTGAAAGGTATGCATCTGGATTTATCATCCAACCTGAAAGTAAAGTTGATTGATTCTTCAGTGGCTTAAAACCAAATCTTCGAAGGGAATTAGCTATAAGAGACTTCAGTAGCTATGAAGAAATTGTGCGTTGTGCTATCAAGGTAGAAATGGATGTTGGTGTTATATATCCATATCATGGTTTTGAAAAGAAATGAAAGATGGAGTTCAAGGAGAAATCTCAGAATAATGGTGAAAAGAAGATGAATGTTTCCTTATGCTCAAAGTGTGGAAAGAAGCATGGTGGAGATTGTCTTAATGGGACAAGTAAATGTTTTAAATGTGGAAAGGAAGGTCATCGGGCTTTTGAATGCCGCAATGATGGGAAGAATATGTCTAATGATGCAAACAAAGGAAGGGATACACAGAATGAACCTACTACACTTCAATGTTTCAAGTGCAAGGAGATGGTACATTATGCCAATAAATGCCCTAATCCAAGGGTTAGTGATGATCGACATGAGTAACCGCTTAAGGAAAAGGACAAAGGGAAGTCACAAGCGATCACTATTGGCGATGTTGAATATGACAACGATGTGGTGGAATGATTAAGTAATGGGATTCCAAAATAATGTTGTATATAGTATCGTGGAATATTGGGATATTTATGTATTGGTCTATTGTGGTTTTCAATAATTTTATGGTACCGGTAACCATGGAAAGTGATTGAGATATTTTTGGAAAAAAGGATGATATGCACATAATGAAGGGAAAACGAGAAAATGAAATATTTGACAGTATTCATGAGCTCATGATTGATATAAGGACTAAGTGATAGAATTTTTAGGATTTTGGTTTGTGGAAAGTGTTAACTTTTAACTGTATTCATGTTTTCACTAAGGTTCAATGGGTATTCATTCTTCAAGAAAATACATGATTAAGGTATTCATATGTTTGTAATTTGACCAACAAGATATATCTTATGATATATGGGGGATAAATGATGGCACTCACGTGATTGTTATGTGACATTTCAAGTATTCATTTTCTTTATACTATGAGCTTGGACCGAAGTATTTTAGATAATCCTAAAGATTGGAATGGATTATGTTGGACATAAGTTAGTATTGTTTAAGGATAGAATTTTTTTTCGATGGGATGTTATAGTAATATAGCTTTAGAAAAAGGACAACCTGCAGGACGGGCGACAACCCATCATGTCGGACAAGGCTGTGGGAATCGAACCCACAACCGAAGTGCGACTGACCTTTATCGCCTACCACTGGCCTACAGGAAGTCCCTGGTTAGTAGAAGCTAGTTTTATTTTATTAAGCGGTATGATATATGAAGTATAAGTTCATTTTTGGAATCGTATATGATTAACCTCACCAAAGACGGACTTATGTATATTTGATAACTATTGCTAAACTTTTGTTTGAAACAGATGGAATGACCCATCATTCTATCACATGATCTGTTAACACTTCACGAATAACAAATTCAACGTCATTTCATTAATATATGAAGTGGAAATTTTTCAAAGCACGAACAACTGTGAGATTGTACCAAAATCAAGTATGCATTTCTTCTAATTCAAAATTTTCAACTTTAGGGAAATGATATTGAAAACCAAAAATGTTGTCCTAGTGATCTTATATCTAATGAATCAGATGGTACCCTAGATCATTACAAATTTATGGCTTTGCGATTGTTGGCTTTTTCATAGCCATGTTCTCTACCACTCTCCATCAGAAATTGATGGTTAGATTTTTCTTCCATATCCATATTTTCACCTATGTTCTACTACGTGGAAACCCAGTGACGAGTTAATTTGGGTAACCGTTACATTTCATACTTTAGTTTTTAAAGCCATATATTGGTATTCCTTTTTATGATGTGAGTTTCTATTAAACAAACTTTCGAGTAGTAAACCATTTATAACCCCGACGAATTTTGAGGGCGAAATTCATTTTAAGGGGGGTAGAATGTAATACCCTGATATTTTATGAAAAATATTATTTTAATTTCATTAATGTCTTGTGTTGTATTCTACACCATGATTACCTTGCGCTATACGCAACACCGTATTAGCTTGCAGTATACACAGCACTATTCTTGGATCGTGTTACACACAATTTTAATAATAGTTATTCTAAGAAACATTGAGTATATATATATATATATATTCAATGTATAAATGAAATATGGTTGGAGTCTGTTATACGAAACAATGAAGGATTCTTGCGCAACACGCAACCCTGACTTGGCTTGCATTACACGCAATCACGACCTTCCTCGATAGTGTGTGTTGTACGCAATACTTGGTTTTACTAAACAATGATATATTATTATAATATTATTATGAACTAGCCGTTATGAATAGTATTTACTAAATTTTGAATTTTATAACAATTTATTCATCTTACACATTTTCTAGAACATGGTATAAGAACAAAATAAATTTTTCGGGTAAAATAAGTATTTTTCAAAAAATGCAGTTTTGCCGCCTTTGGATGGCGCACCCACTTTAAATCTAGTTTTTGACATGTTTATATGTTCAATTTTACAAAATAAAATTCTTCTTTTGAATCAGGATATAAAAATTTACATTAGATAAAGTTTTGATATTTTTCCGATAACTTTAATATTTTAATGAATAGTACAAACACACTATATTTTAATTGAAAACAACTTTTTTCTTCGTAATATCTTATGTGGTTAAATTATAATATTTAATGGTTTTAAGGTATAAATAGATTATATTTTTACCATTTAATATAATGTATGTAATTAGCATTTATTTTACCTTGAATTCGTAGGTTAAAACAATTCAATCTTTTGCAATGTTTTAAAGAAAAAATCGTTTTCTTTCGACAACGGGATTAATTTAAATTTAATTTCTGCATCTTTTGTGTATTTAATTTGAAAAAATGGATTCCATATTTGGAATCAGAGGGTCCAAATTATGTTAATAAGCTACTTTTTATTTTTGGGCATTATGAATAGTAACCACGGTAAATTTTATTTACTATTGTTAAAGGTAAATCGGGTAATTAAGGGTAAATATAAGATTATAAAATTACCCTAACACTTGGAAAAATCCTATTGGATGGATAAAAGTAGACCCATATAACCTAAGGGTCTTATTAGAATCATTTTATGGACCTTTTCCATGAAAATAATTTAATTATTATTAAAACCAAAGAATGTGACAACATGTCACTTTCTTTAATCTTATAAGTATAATAATTTTACTTTAGTGATAAACCTCATGAAACTTAGAAAATGAATAGTCTCAAGAAATCTAATACAATTATCTACATCATAGGAATTTATTTAGAATTTTTAGGGATTAAATAATTATCATTTATTATGACACAAAGATGATGCAGTAATTGTCTTATTAATGAAATATTGACATAATTGATGTTATAAATGCCCAAATAAATGTAATTTGAGACTTTTTATGACTTGAATTAATTTTATAGGTTACTATGACATGTTATTGGTGATATAAGTAACTTGTTTTGAACTTAAAATTCTTTTATGAATTTCATAAAAATCTTGTACCAAATAGTGTCAAAATTGACATAAATTAGTTTTTAAAACAAATATTATATTATTAATTGTTATTTAATTCTTAAAAATATAAGTTTCGGCCAAATGACTTAGATAAGGATAGATATATTAATAATAAACAACTTGGGGTTCTTTTGGCTTGTTATGGTAAGTTTATTAACCATATAGTGTAACAAAAAAAAAGACACGGTAAAAGTTAAATTATTTAACTTAGAGTTAAATCTAATTGATAAGGTTAAAATAATAACCTAATCTTGTCTAAATCTTATTGGATTAGAGTATTTCGACCCATACCCACTTTAACTTCGAAATAAGACCCTTTGGAACCATTATAAACCGAATTTTACCTTAATATAAAATAATATATTTAGATTTTCCTAAGGTTCCCCTCTCCTCCCTTATAAAAGGTCACCTCCTCCCTCTCCTCCTCACACCAATTTGATCCTTCATGCTCTTCCAACCCCTGCCCAAATCTATTCTCCACTTCCCTAGTATCATCCTAGAGGTCCTGGTCTTCTTCAAAGACCATGCTTAGTTCTTTAAGTGGAGGTTAAGAAAAGGCACGTCAAAAAGAGGTAATATCCATTACCGATATTTTTCAATTTCGTTCTTCTTCAACTTCTTATTCTTTAATTGTTTCATGATAAAGTAATAAAATCAGTATTTCATATATACTGATATGTTATTATAAATATAAAACAACTCTAATTAACCTTCTATCCGTCCTACGGAAAAATTAAATCACCGCGCGTGCGTACGTACGGAATACCGTCTCCACGCCGCGGTGTAATCTATTTTCCGCCACCACCTTAATTGGATGGGTATAATGGTGTAATGAGTAACTATATATGATTATTATAAAGTGATATTGATACTAAAATAGTATAAATACACTTCAACATAAGTTCACGATCATGAGAACGATATCATCGCTCGTGCATACATACGGACTACCGTCTCCACGACGCGATGAGATTCATTCTCCACATTAACCATTCATTAATGATTATAAAGTATATATAATGAATAATAATGAAATATATGACATGTTAAATCTACTGGATTTATACATATGTATGTCATCTACTTACTTCCATTCAAGACAATAAGGAATGGAAAACAGCGTTCATGCGTACGTACGGACTACCGTCTCCATGAACGGTGTGTTTCATTTCATTTATATATCTATTATATATATATATATACTGAATATATATGATATATAAATCATGTTTTATATTCTGGAAGTATGTAAATCAAGATATAAGTAACAATAATGTCAAGAACAACAAGTCCAAACACCTACGATTAATGAAACGATTTTACCCAAAACGCTTCTTTAACATGGAATTTACAAAAGAACGGGTAATATAAAGTCATAAGTGAACCATATATGATATAATAACAATTAATATGATTCTGTAATAAGTTAATTACATTATTTAAATCATTATAAAGGAGGTTCGGATACGTACAAAGCATATCAGACATAAGGTAAGGGAAATATCGCAATCTCATTTTTATCCGAGATTGTTTATACTTTGGTATTTACTGGGGTGTATTTTATCATCCACATCCATGTTTTCTCAATATGTAATTTTATTTCCATACACCTACAATTTTTTAAATCCAATTTTATCCTTCGGTGAGTTTTTAGTAAAATATTTGAAAGGAATCTTTTGTCATTTTTCGTACGAGGTACTTTTTGACTTTTCCGACAAAAGTACGAATAATGTTTTTTTTAACTTATACGACATGAATGGATTTTTAAACAATTAATTCCAAGAAGCTTACTTTACAAGTTTTCAATGTTATTTTTAATCAACTTATTTTAGTTTAAAATTTTATGACATGTTAAGAAAGGAAAAATGTTTTTGAAGTAGAAAGGATACTTTCCTCAAGAATGGAGTTCAAGTATCTTATCAAAACTATTTTCCATCTAAGATAATAAAGGGTTCTGTTTCTATCCCTATTATTAAATTGATTTGATTATGTTGTGATGAAATTATTTTTATGAATTCCTTTATCTTATATGAATTGTTTTATGATGTCCCGATGTTTAATATTCCCATTTTTATTACATGGGTTATGCTATGATGTATGGTATATGATTTTGTGGCACACATAAGAATGGTATCATTATGAGATGGGTGGGACCTATATCTCCCTCCAATGCATTGGGTAATGATTTTATATCTCATAGATAGACATGGATGGAACAGTAGGTTATGCCGGTTCAGTGAAACAGGAAAAAAACGAGGGTGACTCGATTCAGAAATGGACTTTGTCCACTAAGATAGTCTTGGCAATGAGTCTTGACTAATAAAATATGATTCTCTATGATTATGTGTGTATGACACAATGTTTCACGTTTTAAGTTATGATTATTGGGATTTCATTTCACTACTATGATTTATCCCATGTTATGAAATTATGCTCTCTTTTGCAGGTTAAGATTTCCAAAATGTTATGTTCTTATGAATATGTTGTGATTGATATTTCTTTTGTTTACCATTAATGGGAATTTGAGCTCACCCATTTATGTTTTCTTTTCCCCAGGATATAAAGAAAGGTTTTAGGCAAAAAAAGGAAGATCTTTATGGGAGATGTTGAAGATCTTTCACCACGATTAGAATATTATATTCCGAGTTTCCAAAGACACTAAACTATTACGATCCTTGTGTGTGTGTTTTTGTTATGTACTAAGTATTCCACAAAAGTAATGTAATGTCCATGCACGTCAGGCTTCGGGTCTCTACAGTTAGAAATAAATTTTAATATAAAATGGTAAAACAATGTGAAAGACAATTTTTTGAAAAACCTGTTTTTAATCCAAAAATTGAACTTATACCAAAATAAAATTCGAATTTTATTCATGTGGAATTAATTATATTAGGTCTAATGAAATTAATATTATTTTATTTAATAAAAAATACAAAATATAATGATACTTTAAAATTACATTATTTAGTTGGATGAAATGACATTTTTGCAAAAAATAATCAACATTTTCACTATTCACTCAAAAATAAATCTTTTCAGAAAAATATAAAAAATTCATAATAAAAATTTTGAAAATTATGATTAAAAAATATATCAATTTTCTAAAATAAAATTTATTAATGTTCTAAAAATTGATTATAATATCCTTGCAAAAAATCCAATAAAAGCAAATATTTGAAGAAAATATATTTTTGAAGCACAAAATGATATTATTCTTATTACGTTAATAATATAAATAAATCATGAATTTTTTTTAAATTAAATTTAATATTTAATATATTTTTTCCATTAGAATCAATTAGGAAAAATATTTAATGTAATTTATTATGATCAAAATTCATTACACACTTAAAAACCATTTTATAAAACGTATCTATTTTACCTAAAAATAATTTTATCTTCATTTATAACCAATTGATAATCAATGTATGATTGATTATTTATTTTATTAATGAATATATATATATATATATATATATGATAATATAGTTATTCCTATTCATACCTGCCAAATCAACAACTGGTTTATAAAGGTCACATTTAAATAATATTATATCATGGTATGTTTAAACTTATGGTTGCATTCGGTGTACACTGTTGAACATAATTTTATATAAACTAAAATCTTGGGGATTACATATAATTTTTATATATTTATCTGTATTCATATATATATATATATATATGTTTTAAGAAATACATATTAAAATATACACACATATATGTAGAGACACATAATTATACACACACACACACCTATAAACTCACACATACACATGAAAATTAAAAAACATGTAGAAACATTTTATTGAAAAATTTATATACACACAATCATATATATAACCACACACAGATAAATGTACACACGCACATAAATTCACATGCACACCCACACATGCACAAACATACATTTTGTATCAAATATATATTAATATATATACACACAAAAATATAAATAGATAAATAGATAAAAATATCATTCTGAAATGTATTCAAGTATATTTATATTAATATATAGAAATAAATATAAATATAATAGTAATATAAATATATATTAAAAAATATATATTCATTCATATATTTGTGAATATGTATTTATAAACATGAAAATTATTTGGGAAAGTGGTAAAGAAACTTTTTAAAAAAGTGATGAGAAAAGATTCGAATATTAGCTATCCTAAATTAAGTGGGAATTTCTAGGTGTTATGTGGCCCTTTATGGTCTGTTCAAGGATGTTTTGGAACATAACATGGGTCCATTGATTGGCTGAATTTCATGTTTATCATCATAAAATTTTTAAAAATGTTTTTAAAGACATTATCATCACTAAAAAATGCACTAATAAAATCATCATTTATTAGTGCCTCTTTAGAATTGTTGAAATCAATTGAGGAATGGAGGGTTAACCCAAATGGATTCACATGTGGCATTCCCTTGAAGGAATCCATCATCGGAAAAAAGATAAAAAAATAAAAGTCATAGGGCTTTATAAATAGGCAATAAAGGTTTCATTATGCCAACATTATGGGTCTTATTAGCCCCTAAATAATATTAATAATTGTTGTGTGGGGGTGGGGTGGGAATCTAGTTATATGGGTGTTTTCTTGTGTTTTTGTTTTCACATTGTAACCCCTATAATTAATATAGGTTATTGTTATTATTATTATTATTATTAATAATGTAGTAGTAGTAGTAGTATTTTTTTTATAGTTATGTGATATGAGTAATTGAAATGTGAATGTGGAAGTATGTTTTTTATTGTTGACCATAGTTTTATGCATGTATGTTTGAAAAAAATTCATTATAAAAGTATGTTTTATTACAATTATACTTTTATAATAACTATAAAAATAATTTTTTTAATAGTGAATATTTGATTAAATGATGTGGCGCCTCTTTATCCCTCTCACCTAGCAGAACTGACGTATGAGTTGGGGGGGGGGGAGCCTTCTATTCTCTATTTTTAATTCTTCCTCTATGAATATCTCCCCAGTTAATGGTTTCATGTATAGTTTAGGGATTTTATTTTCTATATTCTCTCTTCCACTTTATCCACTTGTTTATCCTACCTATATCTTCATCCATTGTTTATATAATATAGTGTTTTCTTATTTCTCTAGTAAAACCACCCATTTTCAGTTGGATTTTGGTTTCAAGATGTGGTAAATGCCTATGATAACCTTGATTAATCTTTCCATCATGAAGGAATAATTTTTATATTATTTCTAGTAGGTGTCTCTATATAATTGCATTTATTTGACATGCTTATGATTATAGGGATTCATAAATTTTTAACTTATCAAATTAGTTCAAATATCAAGTATCTTTCTTATTATAATGATTTGTTTTTAATGTATTTGTTTTTTATATTTACGTAATGGGGTTTGAATGTTATTAGGGATTAAAAGTTCTAAAACTATTTTTGATGAAGATAAAGTGTTTTAAAAAATGTAATAGAAAATGATTTTAGTCAATATGAATTTCGAATTTATGTTTTGAGTTATTTTTAAGTTTTATTAAAAGAAATATTCAATGGAATTTATGTGATATCTTTCAAAACGAATTATAAATTACAAAAACATCTTTAAATATATTTTTGCGAGACATAAATTGATTCAATAGATATTATAATGATGTCTCAAGCATATTTTAATTTATAAAATATATTTCATTGATTTACATTGTGTAATGATTTACTAATACACAGTTGGAATTGTTGTTATTATTATTTATTGTGATACTATATTTTATCTATATTAACCTTGATTTTTTTTCATATTGGATATAAATGGATCATTTATCTTAATGATATGAATTTAATAAAGGGGATATTTCTTATTGGGTGTTTCAAGATGTTAAACGAGAGCTTATATTTTTGTAGTTGATTTATATTCTTATGTTCAATATAAGTTTACATAAGAGCCTCTATTATCTATGTTTGAAATATATAACGAGTGATACAATAGTTTAAATTAAACAATAGATAATGAGTATTTGAAGTAACCATATAGAATTATAATTTGATGATTTTTTTTCAATAAATATCATGAAAAGGCTAATGTCAATATGTGTGAATGAGGGGTGATGGAGTGATTTTCCACCCATATAAAAAGATAATTATATTCATGTATTTATTAGTAAAGGAGATTTAAGTTTACATTGAAAATGAAAAGTAATATCACTTATATGCTTGAAAATGTATTTGTAAGAAGACATATGCTTCTTTGTAAAACACCCCATACATCAAAAAATTACTACACTAGTCATTATGGATAAAAAATAAAATCACCAGTGAAGGGAGTAACACTATGGACTACATCATAGATTGAATGAGTTATTGTTGTTAAGGATAATGGAATAACCTACATTGGATGATTTAAAGAGATGGTTGTCATTGAAAATAATGGTTATAAAAAGTATGAAAAATGCTACCAATTACAATTTAGTAGAGCGAAGAGTTGGATGTTATGTTTAGACATAAGATTCTCATTAAGAAAGTTAAAATATATCTTATTGGGAAATTTGGAAATTTAAGGTGTTAGAAAGACTATCCTTGGGTAACTAAGAATGAAGGACACTGACTTGATTGTCAAAAAACATTTTAATGATGGGTTTTTATACTAATTTTGAAGTTTCAATTAAAGTTATGTGGACTCTCTAAAAAAACTCTTAGTTAATTAAATATAATGCAAGA
This sequence comes from Viscum album, assembly GCA_963277665.1. Classification (NCBI taxonomy): domain Eukaryota; kingdom Viridiplantae; phylum Streptophyta; class Magnoliopsida; order Santalales; family Viscaceae; genus Viscum; species Viscum album. The sequence continues at coordinate 1,912,218,884 of OY728135.1, read as the reverse complement.
GACTCTAAAATTGATTTCTAGAACTGTAGAATTACTATAATAATAATATCGAATGTATATTGAAGTCATTTGAAGTTGATATAGAATGGTTTTAGATGCCTTGATAAGATCTGAAGTGCCTTTTGTCTCGACTGAAATAACCATGGAATTTAGAGTATAATCTAAAAATGGAAAAGTGTTATATCATATAATATTTTGGTATGACATGCTGGTTTTTTATTTTATAATAAATAATTTTATATAATATGTTAAAAAATGTATGATAGAAAACTATTTCATATGTCATAATATCTTTGTGTTATTGTCTGTTTTTATAAAAAATATTAGTTTCATATGATACATGTGGAATAAAGGCCAATGCGTACGAAAGATGAAATGCATATATTTTACATGGGATAAGTTAAGCTGGTAAGATATGAAGATCACATATAAAATCCAATCTCACAGTATACCAAAAATATCTTATGATATGTTGACCTTTTAATATGCTGAATTATCATAAAATATTGATAAATTGAAGAATAATATAGAAAATGATGAAGATGAACTTAAATGTTTTGATGATTAATAACTCATATGTGATATATGCCTAAAATTGAGAAGATAACATTACGGTATTATCTTATGATAAATATATATTATATTGACATAATATGAAAGATCAATAATCTAATGCCATATGAATATGATAAATTTCACAATATAAATTTCTATATATTTTAATAAAACTATGATTAGTATTTTATGTGTGTATATTCAATGATTTATTTCAAGAAGAAGAGTAATCAATTCTGTAGTATAAAAGTTGAGATGAATTACTTGGTAGAGTTAGAGAGAAATAAAATGAGAAAAAATAAAAAAGTCATTGAAATACTAGAAATATATAGTAGATATCCAATTAAGGAAAACGAATAACTCAAAGTCTAGGGATACACCGACATAGATATGTATGAGAATAGAAATGAAGATCAGGGGAGACACCCATGTACAAGCCATTGAGAAATAGGGAGGGTCTCTACACTAATTTAAGAAGTTATTTTATATTTAACTAATATTGAAAATAAATTTTTGAGTGACCTATATATAAAAGATAAAAATGGGAGAGAAGGTGGTGTCTAGGAACCAAGAGCCAATGATGAGTGGAGAAGAGGTGTAAAATATTAAATAAGAAGAAAGAAAAGATTCAAATCCTATTACCAGTAGATTAATACTCTAGGTATTGAATCTGATGGAAGAAGATAATCCTATTAATTCTATTGTTGTTGAATATGAAGAAAAACAAGTAAATTAATATGACCATCCATTATAGTTGTGATCAATCGTTCTTAATCAATGAGATTAAAAAAATGAAGATATCCAAGATCTATTGCATTCAAGAAGATCATAGAATATTAGTGAGTTTTTAGAATATAGAAAAATATTTCTAAAAATGGTCTAATAATTAGGGTTATAAATGATACAATGTTTCCTAAGGTTTATAAGATCATTATAAGGAAGTAGAAGACTCTTTAATTGGGGAATGCAATCAGTTTAGATGGATGCAACGACCTCATGTGTAAGCTGGAACTATTCACCTAGGGCCACCGGTTTGGGCTTGGAGTCCTTAAGGCTTTCTGTCCAGCCAGGCCTTCAGGTCAGTAGGGATTTCAGGCCACCTTTAAGGCCTTTGAGCCACCTCAGGGACTTCAATCCACATGCAGTTTCCCCAAACACACTACAAAAAAGGAGCGGCCCTAGAAGAGGATTTAGAGTAGGTGCACTCACTAGAGTAGATCCAAATGGATTTTTCAGAATGAGAGGGTATGGATATTCCATCGAGACCATCCTATGTTTTCATGGGAAGCCTAGCCAGACGGCCATGAAAAGGTGGAGAGCTACTATCATTATGAAGATGCTGGGGAGGGGCAGTTCCTTGTAGATATTCTGTTTGAATTCCATAAGACCTTTGGGTCATGTAATCTCTTAAGCCTATGAGCCATGTATTCTCTGAGCCTATGGGCCTTGTTAGGGTTCCCCCTTATCCCTTGAAAGGGGGGTTATCAAAAATCAATAAAAATGAAGGTCGTCGGACCATTCGGGCGGGGGACCTCATGTGTATACTGGTGATCAAATTCAAGGAGTGTGGAAAGAACATATTTATCAACATAGTGAGAAGCCCTTGAACAAATGGGACATTGTGTATGTTGGTAGGTAATGGAGAGAATCTATTACTAAAATGGGTAGCTATCCAGATAATCTCATTTAGAAGTTGTTTATTGTAAAACATTTTTTACTCTGTATTGGTGAGTGAAGAACCATTGTAATAACCTATGTTTATTGTTATGAAGGAGAATCCATGATTGGGGGGGAACCACTCATTTAAAGGAGTATTTTCCTATGATAGGGATAAACCTCATGAAATATCATGTTCCGTATTTACTATTGAAACTCGATAAACCTGGAGAGGGGGGGGGGTGAATCAGGGAATTGGAAAAATTAAAATTTCATCTTTAGTCTTCTAAACATTCTTTAGGATCGTATCCCCATACTGATGGGAATTATGTTCAACCTATTACTATCAATAGAGAATTCATTGATATAAGAAACAAATATTGAAAATTAAAGAAAGAATAAAACATAAATATTTTTCATGTTTTACCATTAATGTCTTATCCAAGGAGTATACACAAATCGTTGCGTTAGTGTACCAAAATCCAATAATCTTTACTAGATATAGGGATACAATTTTTTCAGTGGTTACTCTATACGAGGCTCACTATATTTATAATTTTATAGGCTTATTTACTCCTCACAAAGGCCGAATACCTCTTAGCCTTATCTTATCACTACTTTGATGAAGGATCGTTTATAGTTTATAAGCTTGTCTATATGTTCAGTAGATTATGAACATCATGGAATTTCTTTGATCAGCATGATACTTTAATTAAATCATAGATCCAAATTCTATGATCTGTTGTACATAACTTTTCATAACTCCCATTTTTAAATTCTAGAGGAGATAAAATTACCGATGTGATTTTTGATTCTATGTCTTCCATGATTTCACTAAAATAATACTTTTCACTCCAAATGAGGATAATCTTACACTGAGATTATCCTGTCACGTGCCTCCTCCTCAACCACCAGATGTAGAACTTGAAATAATAATTTCAATCTCCTTATTCTTCCTCTAAAAATAAAAATCTCATAGATTCTGTAATACGCAACATGATAAATTGAATACCCACTTGATATCATTATGTTAAGATACCTTCTTGAATTTTATTAATGTAGATTAACCACAAAAAACACTATTCACAACATAATCAACCTCGAAGACTCAACACTCCCTTTAATAAATTGAATACTCCACTCTATAGAATCCACCATGAGCTACGTCTGATCATCATGTTCTTCCCTTCATAGACTAAAAATATCACTTCATTTGACACACTATTTACTTAATGGAACTCCCTTTCAAGCTCCCACTATCAACTGCATACTCAACCACACACACCTCAAACTGCCCTTCACAAACCATGCATCTCACTCCATGAACTGGATTTTAATAATCACTATGTAGTTCCTACTTCATAAACTGACTTCAAATAATTCCTTCCTTCTTTGAAAACCATTTCACATAATTCTCCCCCATGAGATCGCTTCATAGATAGATCTACCTTTGTCAGTTTTTATAATTAAACTCTTGAACTCTCCTCTAATTTTTCACATGTCTCTAACAATTTGGATAGTGATTTATTTAAATTAAAACTCTCCTTAATATCATTATAATTATTAAAAGTTTTATTAAATTATTAAAAAAAATATCTTCTTGAACTCCCTCTGTGGTTGCCTAAAAATACCCATTCTGAGACCCCTTAGTGGGTTAGTAATAATAGACTTATAAAGTTACTATGCAGTCACCACTTGGTCATCAAAAAATCCATTCCATGACACTAAAAAAATTCTATATATACCATATACATAACTTTGTGGTCAACCAAGATTTTTCATGTAACATACATCCATAAACTCCCATCGTCATCAATATACTATCTTCATGGATCATCATACATGGATGAGAAAAATCTATGCCTTTTGACCTCACACTCCAGTAGACTCGTTGTATTGTTAATGTAAAAATTTCATTTTGTAGACTTCTTATAAGAGGCATGTAGCTAACAATCCAAACTACATAAATGAATTCAAGGACTGCGTGCCTACACTATATAGAATCATCACCTTGATCCTTCATGAAACATCACTAAACCAATAAAAACTTCTCCTAACATTTTTCCTTTTCTATGGACGTGAAAATTATAATTTATCAAAATATCATCACCCAAAAATTTGGAAGTCACTTAAAAAAATTTCATTTTTCATGTTGATGATTTCATCAACTAAATATATTCACTTTATTCATTATAATATTCTTTAATTAAACATACCAATTTGACATATACCATAGATCTTTTGGTCATTTAATAAACCATATCTTTTGATCTTAACTTTTTATTTCCCCTTAAGTCACATTCCATATATTCTAGTGAATACAAAAACATCCAAAAATATCCCTCTTTCATTCAGCTTTTGGTTCCCTTCCTTCTTCAATTATTATTCTTGTGGCATTCCATAACATCTAGATATGAAATCCTCTCCTCAAGTCACCAATTTGGTAATTGATATATATATATATATATTATTAGCTACTATTTCATTACAGAACCACATCATCTATTGTATACAACATAAAATGATGTCAATAAATCCAAAATAAAACCTCTTTGGTTGAAACATTACCCCCGTTGTATTTTTAGCAATAACACCATAAATTAAACTCTAATAATTGATAAAAATAACACCATAACATTATATAAATTTAGGTTACATTCATATATATCCCCATTTTTCAATAATATGAAAATGGTCCCCTATATCCAGAATTTACTTCCATGTTTTCTCACCTTGAATAGTTTTTCCTATTATATCATAACTTCCCATTTTTCATTAATTTACTTGTAGTAGATATCCAATATGATTCAAATAAACTAGCTTCATCAATGTTGATAAGGTGATATTATTCACCCCTTTTTGTTTAGAATAACCTAGGGGAACCCCACTCAACTGTACTCCCCTTGAAGAGAGATCATTGTACAAAAACCACTAATTGATTTATACATTCCATTATTTGATCATTTTACCTCATATAGTAATGTTTCACATTAAAAAATTGATATTGAATGATTGAATTTATCACATGTAATTCTATTACTCTACATGTCCAAAAATCATACTATGTATGAACTCAGTTTATTAATCAAAAGTATTAATAAACTCAATTATGTCTATATAACTCACTTACTGCCATATATGTTATCATCTTGATAAATTTATTACCTAGAAAAACATTTCAATGAAATCAATTAAACTATAAAAAAAGTCAGTTCTTATGAGATAAATTTCATGAGTGTGAGTCATACCATATAAGGGAACAGTTAATACCACTAATTTTAATAAAATCATGGTTCTATTGATGAAAATACAACTTATTCATAGGGAAATTATTTTTTCATTTAGATAGGGATGAAAATATTTTATGAGGATAACCCCAACTCCTAAAAATTTTAGGTAGTATCACCATATTTTGATATAATTTTTCAGTATGGTGATCCATTTAATATTTTTTTGTAGCTTTTGGATATATTAGAAATTACTAACCAATACGACATTGTTAGTGAATAAAAAATAAATATGAAATCATAAAAGTTGATGAATCTAATGTTTTTCCCATATTCTAGTGGTCTTATACCACTTATGAAATGGCACACTTTAACTTGTTTACTAAGAGATTTATCAAGAAACCAAATTTTTATTCTAATGAGGATTTGACACCACATTACTTCTTATCAAGATGAACATCATTTAAATATATTCATTTAAATATATTCCTTTAAATATAATACATTTTGATTGATATTTGGAATAAAAATTTTTGTTCATCGCAAATTGTTGAATCATATTAAATATAGACTCAATTTCTCCAGATTGAAATAAATTAATGACTTTTTAAAGGCTTGATAAAAATTTATAATTTAAATATTTATGATTTCTTTATTTGATAAACCCCTTTCTTTTCTCCATCACATGTGAATTATCTATAATATACACACCTTTCATCTTATACATATATTATTTCAACTTTTATACACATCATAGATCATTTATCTCCCTTATGATTCCACAAATTACAATATATATTAGAAACAATTAACACATGAGGATATGTGTACTTCTAGACACCTCAAGTATAGGATTTTGTATAGTCATATTATACCAACCCTTTGTTTCTAGCGTTCCTCTAATCCTTCACTATGTTGCTTTTTTATATGTAACCACCTGGAAAACATTTTTTATAGATACCTTCTTTAAAATTTTCCCATATTATTATATGATTCTTCATAATTGAATGAAAAAAACATTCATTATTGTGTCCCTCTTATATCATTCTATCAAATTCCACTTATCCTGTAAATATGATTGTATATTATTTACACACATACTTAATCTCTTTTTTTGATACATTCTTCTTCATAAGGTTTATACTTTTCTTATTCATGGTATTAATCTAATGAGTATATTTTTTGTTCATCGATCCACGCTCAATCACACTTATTTCTCCATATATTATCAGATCCACCTATATCATGCTCGTGATTCTTCCTCCATTCAAGGGAAATTCCTCTTTACTTCTTTGTTTTTTCATTGTGAATTGACATATGAACCTACCATGGAATTATTACTTATTTCTCCCTTTTATCACTCATAAAATTCACATCATAAATTTTTACTTTACATGTGTCTTTTTTTGAGTGTAGAAACTTATAACTTTAACTGGAAAACCTTCCATATTTTCCATCCAGATTCCCTATATTTATTTCTAAAATGGATTCAATGAGTGAACTGATTTTGGTGCTTGGAACAACCTATATATTTCTTCATACATTTCCAACATTAATATATTAAACCGATTATCCATCTTAATAGTATTCTTTATATAATCAAATTTTTCATTGTATGCTATAGGTGTGGATGACCTTCTTATGGGATAATTTTCTTCCTTTCATTCTTACAACTGCAATTATTTCCCATATGACCAAGATTATAATATATAAAGAATATTTAATGAAATTGATACCTTATGTAGAAATAATTCAGTTAATACATAGATTCGCTAATTTAAATTTTGAAATTGGGATTTAGTGATTCAAGGCTTACACTCTCGATGTTACCTTATATTCCATAGTAGTAGAAAATTAAAGAAACTTTCCTTTGAGAGATATTATTTATATATTAAAAAAGGATATTCTAATTACATATATATTTCAAATTCATGATTTTGTGCTATCGACATTACTAGGGTACCACATAGAGAGGCACTAACTTCACTTTTCCATTTTTAAGAATTGAGGAATTTCTACTATTACTCAATATTCTCATCTTTCTTCTTCAGCTGAGTATCCATATCCTTCAAACATGAGTTAGATTAAATTTTGGATTGTATCCCCTATTTCAGATATGTATTTAGAGGGAAAACCCCTTTTTTAGTTTCTTTTATATGAACATTAATTTTTATATATTTTATGAAAGTTCTTCTAAAATGTCACTTTGAACCATTATCTTGGATCCCAAATTCCATTATCAAAACACAAGGAAACCTCCAATAATTTTGATAATTTTTTTTCATGCACATACCCTCAATGAATTTAAGGTAAACATGAATAATACTTACATACTGGACTATTTTCTCAGATAGGGATTGGATATTGTCTTTACTACTATTGTAACATTCACCGAACGGATGACCTGATGTATTAACCACTTCATCCTCGTTATCTCCAACATTCATGGGATGAAATATATTTTTTTATATGGTGGAATTATCAACATATTCATTCACAGTGATTAGTTTGTTAGACATCATGAAGTATGTATTTGAGAACCTCCTTAATAAAATACAACAAGAGAATAATCATCTCCTTCTTCTAGACATAAAAATTTATTCCTCTAAAAACCAGAGGCCTCATAATTGAATATGTGACATATAAGACTAAGATTACACATAGAGGGTGACCTGATCCTGGTGGGACACATACACTCATGTGCATCTCCCTGAATTCTGGAGGCTTTTGGCTAGCAGCAAGAGCCTAAAGTGTTTCGTTGGGGAGACTATTACCTCATCACTAGAGTGCCTCACAACAAGTAATTATAAATAATGGTAAATAGAGGAATAAATAAAAGAAAATATAATACATGGAGGAAGGATTATAATTAATGAATTACTAAAATGACAAGAATAACATTCAATAACTGATGACGATATAAGTCATGTCACTAGAAAGCTTGAAAACATGGATACAAAGTTTCGGTCATACATGAAAAGGCCATGGTATAAAAACGATATATGTAAACTATCCCGAGAATCCCAAGGTAAAAAATGCTTGAAAACATGGATACAAAGCAGCAGTCAAACTAAGTTTATTTCAAATAGTAGAATAAATATGTATAAAGAACATATGTTGATGAAACACATCTGAAACCTATATAATGAGATATTTGAAAAATGGATTAGATTATATAGTAATCATCCATATGGGGTTGTTGATGTTGTATCATTAAGTTCATTCTATTGGGTGTCTTGAACCATTGCTATATAGTAATCTTTTAGTTTATGAATGTCTTCCTAATGAAAAATAGAAACAATCTGAGAGGTCCACACAATAATTGTATTCATGGACCTTGATTAAATTCTATTTATATTTAATCAATTGAATAAATATTATTCACAACAAAAAAGGATAATTTTATTCATTTTTTATCAATCAAAAATATTTTATTGAATACTTAATAAATATTTATTCACTACATTGGGAATAAAATAGTTAATTAAATAATTATTTAGGTATTTAATAAATGTTGAAGAGGATGAGTGAACCAAGATAATTTCTGGTGATAAATATTAATTTACAAGTTGGTAAAATAACCATCTCCCTCTTCTAAATGGATATTGTAATTACTATCTTCCATAGTAGTAGAAAATTAAAGAAAATTTCCTTTGAGAGACATTATTTATATATTCAAAAATGATATTATAATTACTTATATGTTTCCAATTCATGGTTCTGTGCTATCAACACTATTAGGGTACCACATAGAGAGGCGCCAACTTCTCTTTTCCCTTTTTAAGAATTGAGTAATTTCTACAATTACCCAATATTCTCATCTTTCTTCTTCAGGTGAGTATCCATATACTTCAAATATGAGGTCGATTCAATTTTGGATTGTATCCCCAATTCTAGATATGTATTGAGAGGGAAACCCCATTTTTATGTTCCTTTTATATGGCCATTAATTTTTATATTTTTTATGAAAGTTCTTCTAGCATGTCACTTTGACACATTATCTTGGATCCCAAATTCCATTATTAAAAACACAAGCCAACCTTAAATAATTTATACAATTTTTTAATGCACGAATCCTCAATAAATTTAAGGTACACTTGTAGAATAATTAAATATTGTTCTAATTTCTTAGATAGGGAATGGATATTATATTGATTACTGTAGGAACATTCACCGAATGGATGACCTGATGTATTTACCACTTCATCCTCATTATCTCCAACAGTCATTGGAGGAACTATATTTTTTTATATGGTGGAATTATCAACATATTCTTTCACAGTGATTAGTTTGATCAACATCATAAATTATGTATTCGATAACCACAATAATAAAATACAACAAGAGAATTATCATCTCCTTCATTAGGCGTAAAAATTTATTCCCCTAAAAACTGGAGGCCTCATCATTGAATCTGTGACATCTTAGACCAAGATTCCACTTAGAAGGTGACCCGATCCCAGTGGGAAACATATCCTCATATGTATCTCCCTGAATTCCGGAGACTTTTGACTAGTAGCGAGAGCCTAAAGTATTTCTTTGGGGAGACTATTACCATATCACTAGAGTTCATCACAAAAGATAATTATAAATAAAGGTAAATAGTGGAAGAAATAAAAGTATATATAATACACAGTGGAAGGAGAAAAATTAATGAATAACTGAAATGACAAGAATAATATGTAATAATTGATGATTATATAATTCATGTTACTAGAAAGCTTGAAAACATGGATAGAAAGTAGAAGTCATACATGAAAAAGCCATGGTAGAAAAAGGATATATGTAAACTATCCCAAGAATCCCAATCTACATATCAGTCATCAACTACTAGCTCTATCCTAGAACTTCATGAAATAAAGTGTACGAAGAATTAATCTCCCATATATCAATGGCTGCATAAATGTAATCTACAACGGGTAACAAATAGTGCTCGAAGATGGTGTGAGATAAATCTTAGTGGGCCAGTACAAATGGTTTCTGTAACATCCAGCCCATGTAATAGAAATAAAAAATGGTACAAGCATTCATATATAATATAAATTCGTGAAATGTAACTAAATTGAAAATACCTGCTTCATCTGTCGGATGGTTCCTGAACATGTAACCAGTTCATTAATTAAATCTCTTATAGTTTATATAAACAAGTCACTTGAGGAATAGACAACACTAAAATCACCTTGTGATAGTATAAATAGTGATGGTTCATATGTGTAATAGGGCAACCATAATTGATAATTAATATGAAGTGGTTCTATGGTAATCTCCCAGGAAGCCTAGACCTCATGGGCCACTAACTCAGTAGTAACCAATTCTTGCTAAGGGGAATGTGTGTAATTCAATTATTATCATCCAAGGCATTCCCAAAATAATATTTCTAACCATGTTTAAGTAATACATCCAAGGTAAAATGGGAGATAAGAAATAGATGGTCCCAAGAATGTAACCAATGCACCTCATGTCATGCTACATTCGAGGAGTGTATCTGAGGCATCCTGTAATATTAATGATGGGATCCAACTATGTCATACTGAGCCTCCAATGTGAGATGAGGATCAGGTTCCTGGGTAGGTCTCACTCAAGGAAAAAAGACAACATTGAATTGGAATAACATCCTCATATTCTCAAGTCATTCCCTCTGAAATCTAAGAGCTAACACGAGTCAATCCATCCTGTAAATTTGTCAAGGTAATTGTTCATAAAGAGTCACCTTAAATTTAATTAACTACCATTAATTTGGTCATATGATGACTATAAAATTTATCTTGTAATTTGGTTCATGAGTTTCCCTTTGTTAGTTTTGAAATTCAAAGTAGCATTCATCCATACTATTTAACTACGTATGTCACAATAATTTAATTTGGTTCACCCCCGAACTTCAATTGTAATTAGAAAGGGGTGTTATGACATGAAACCAACCAGATATTATTAATTAATATGGCCATTTCCTAATCATACCACATTCTTTTTAATTTGTCACTTTTACCAATTAGTTACCCTTATGCACTTTCATTAGGTGGGTCAAGTGGAAGTGACATTGTACTTTCCATTCACCATTACATGATTAAATATGAAATAAATACAAGTAGGCTTACCATTATTGTGGTTAAGCTCAAGCACAACCTAATGATGGGTCAAAAGTGTCAAAACACGAAAAACTAAATTAGGTGTATCCCCATGAATGAGGTATTGGGCGTTGTCAGTGTAACCACCAACAATTAATCACATATATGGAAAGAGAATAACCATAGAATTATAATGACTTGAAACATGACATATAAATTCAATAAACCGCACCTGATAAAAATCGGTGGGCGTCACACATCAATTAAAAAATAAAAAAATTTGATTGATGAGTTATATACCACCCACCAAGTACTCTTCCAAATCTTCTATTCTCGTGTTATTTTTTAATTTGGAATGTATCAAAGTAGATTTGAAAAAATGAGGAAAAATTCATAGAAATAGAAATCTTGGATGAGAGTAAGAGAAAATAAGAATTGCTCAAATGGACTTGTGTATTCACCATTGTGCATACAATGTGATGAACAAAAGCTCGACCATACCCTGGATAAATGAGATCTCTAGATCCATGAATTTGGCCTTCAAAAGTTCCAAAATGGGAGAAAATGGAGTTCGACACACTAGAAATCCAAAATACTGAAGAAGGAGTGTTAAAATTAGGAAATTAATGATAAAATGGTCATTTATCTTAGAATTTGGTATATTCATGGTTTTCCCAATAAGTTTTCTAAACAATTAACCAACCATGCATGGGATCCTAGAAAAGAGGGGGCACACACACGGTTAGACCGCATGGTTTGGAAACCATGTGGCAACCCTGCAGAATGATTCTATCCAAAAATATAGACCACTTTCATTGTTAGATCTAACCATGCACACTACCTTAATGGGTTACACTAACTGTGCGACAGAGCCAATTTTTCCAAACAATTGTGTTTCGGGCTCCAAACAAGCCCCATACACCCCTAAGACCGTAATCAACTCATTAGGAATCTAAAAAAGGTCCATAAAAGTAAATTAAACCTAACATTAGAAGATCCATACGTAATTTAGAAACCATGTTCTTATATTCTTCCCCTCTCAAAGGACCTTGTCCCCGAGTTCCCCTTCCATGGGTGTTGAAACACTATATATGAAAAAATATGGCCACTGTGCATGTTAATCAGCCTTCCACTCTCATGTCTCATCATGTACATGGCCATGATACCATAACAACCATTCTTGATAGAAAAACTGGACTTGGATAGCCTTCATTCTTCTATCGATGATTCTTATTGGATACTAATAAATTTAATCATTAGCATCAAGATCAACTTCCTTGGGATCAAAATTATTAGATTGGTCGATATTATAATAGTGAAGCTGTGAAACACGAAAGAGGTTGTGCATAGAACAATACCTCTATTGTATTAACAAATGATAGTCTATGTTCCCAACTTTGTCTAAGATCTCAAATGACTCTACATAACAAAGATATATCTTCCATTTCCATCGTATCTACTTATGCCCCCGACCTAGGTGACATCCATAGGAAAAAACAATCCTCGACCGTGAACATGAGAGGTTGTTGACGATGATCAAAAAAAGATTTTTGTATAGACTGATCAGTATAAATACAATTCTTAATTTGTTGAACCTTTTCCAAAGTCTCCTATATGACTCAAGAACCTAGTAGGGCTGCCTCACCTACCTCTGTCCAACACAAGGGTGATCTACATGAACTACTATATAAGATCTCAAAATGACCCATCTGTGTTGTCACCTGAAATCTATTATTATAGGAAAACTCAATGAGAGGGATATGATTCTCCCTAGAACCAAAAAAATTATGAACACGTTCTAAAAGAATATCCTCTAGAACATATATCATCCATTTCAACTTCTCATTGGTACGAGTGTGAAAAGCAGTGCTTAGAAGTGCTTGTGTACCCATATCTTTATACAAAACCTTCTAGAACTATGATGGGAAATGACTATCCCTAACTTAAAAGATAGTACGAGGGACCCAATGTTGTTGTATAATCTCACAGACATTCAATCTTCAAGATCATCCACTTAGAAAGTATCATGAATTCGAATGAAGTGGGATACATTTTTTAGTCGGCCAATAACAACCCTTAGAACATCGCTACCCCTCAATGACTGAGGTAATCTGACTATGTAATCCATATAAAAATATTTAAATTTCTATTCTGGTACTAGAAGAAGCATTAAAAACCCAGAAGGTCTTTGAGGCTCTTCCTTAACCTATTGACAGCTGGAAAACCTAGTGATAATGCATGCTATCAGATGTTTCAACCTAGGACACCAATAATGGTTTTACATATATCGATGCATTTAGGAGATGATTGGATTAACTTCCCCATGAGAAGTGTGGGACCATTTCATCAAATCCTCTCTCAAATCTATAGAAACCAAGTGATTCCCATGGATATGTAGGATTTCATCTCTATCAATAGACTTATCTGGAGGTTGTTCATCTCCCGATATACTCTCATAGAGAACCAAGCCTTAAGGATACAAACATTTCATTCTATTTACCTTATATAGGAGGGAAGATGTATCATTCAAGGCTGATAAGTAATAATTCTCACAGCCTTCCTAAAACTCTAGATGCAGCTAAAAATATAGGGTGATCAACTTCCATTAATAACTAGCTTATTGTATGGACTATGATTTTGGGTTTTCTAACTAAACACATTAGCGACTACATTGACCTATCTAGGTATAAGACAATATCAGAATTGAAGGACAAAAGATATGTTAGTCAACCTCACTATATGTGATTCATTTCATACTATGAAAAGATATATTTGAGGATCTACTAGTCCTTTTCCACAACTAAGTGCTCACCCAACTGATTGTGTCACCCGCAACATTAGTTATGGACAACAGCTTCTAGATCAAGTTCATACGTCTGGTAGTTTCCATCATGATGTCTCAACTACCTAGATCCCTAGGCAATGACTCTATCCTCTAGCATCTGCACTACTCCTAGGATGATTCTAGTTGCATAATAGAATAATATATAACCTATTCCAAGATATTTCAAAATGAGAATAGGTTTCAATACAAGTTGCCGTTTCATTAACAAAAAATATTTCTCCCAAGATTATGACCACAGTTAATTAACACCCTTATTTGTAAGACCAGTAAGAGGTGAAGCAATGAATGATAATTCCTCTATGAAACTCATGTAATATCCATCCAACCCTAATAAAATATTTATATCGAACACGTTCTTGGCCTTATCCTCGAAAACCACAACACTAACCTTCTTCGGGATAATAAAGACTCCTCATTGTAAGATTACATGACCAAATAAGTGAACTTTTTTGATCTATATGTGGCACTTGGAATTCATAGAATAAATCTGAGGTAGTTTTAGTGTACTCAGAACGACCTCAAGGTTATTAGAATGGTCTCTACAAGTTTGAAAATACACTAAGATTCCATCAACAAAGAAAATGAAAAAATAATCTAAATATGAGTGAAAAAACCTATTCATCAGAGCAATGAAAACGGTCGGTGCATTTGTGATACCAAACGGCATAATGAGGTACTCATACATAACATACCATCTATGAAAATCTATATGAGGTGTATCAAAGGACCTAACTCATACCTAATCATAGCCTCATCTCTCGTAAATGTTATATAATAATCCACATCTTCATAGCTGGTAAAAGAGATAATCGATTGAAGGAAGTGGATTTCAATTGTGAACTATATAATGGTTCAGCCGTCTATAATCCATGGATAAAAGAAGAGTTCCATCCACCTTATTGGAAAAATGAATGGGTGAAACCCAAGATTAAGTCCCGGTCTATATTAAACCATTGGAATCTAGATCATATAACATTTTCTTGAGCTCCTGGAGATCAGTACGTTCCATCATATATAGAGGAATGGACAGTAGAGCTGCCTCTAGGATAAGCTTGATTAAAATCTCTACCTATCTCTGGAGGTATGTTAGAACAATTTTCAGGGAATATGTCACCGAAATGGCTTACAATTGTATGGAACTCTTTATTTATTAAACCTTGATTTTTAATGTATATATTGGATGTCTAGGTGGTCACTCCACCGAGCCCATGATGCTCTGGTCTAGCTCATCGAGGCAAGACATCATACTCACCCTTATGTATATAACTACTAACCTATGATGATGTAAATAATACCCTTCAGTAATATAAGTCTACAGAAGAATTATATAGAACCAACCAATCCATCCAGATAATGAAATTTAATCCCATTATCTCAAGAACAAAGATGTCCCATATAAAGGAATACCTTCTTACTTCAAGTGGCAGTCCTTGCATTGGAGTAAGCCCTCTGAACATACCCCTAATGGTTTATCTAGGGTCATTACACCATAGTAAAGATGTTTTTAAAGCCCAAGGTATTACATGATATATAAATAGATAAAAAAGTGCCAAGAACACGTCTCAAATAAAACATGTACTATAGTGGTGGATTCTATAATATTACCTCATACTATAGACATCCCCATAGCTTGATCCTTGGGTATTAGTTTTAATGAATGAAACTGAATTGTTCCATCACCATATACAATAGATGGACTACCAGGATAAAAAATACTCTACTAGCACTGCTGGTAATCAGGGGTTTGGTTACCACTACCACAACCTCGTCCTTGACTAGTCCTACCGATGCTACTCCAACTACCCCACTGAAGTAACGTAAAAGACTCTACTCATGAAGGTGGATTTGGAGTAGAACCTCTTCCACTAGATGATGATTTTAATTTCCTAAAAAATCATGAATATTCCCAATATGGCTGTAATCATGGCACTCCAGTGGTTATCTATCACAATGAAGCATCTGATTCCCCTGTCGACTACACTAATGTCATACTATAGATATACCTACATGGGTACCCCAGTTTCCATATCCATGATGTGAAACCTAGAGGGATGAATTTTTACCATTGGAAGAAATACTGGCCCACCTTAGCACTAATAATCTATGCTCTATACTATCTTCATCCCTCAATATGATATCATTAATTAGAGAATGATTTACGATCTCATAAAAGGTATTTAAGTAGAAAACATTCACCTATGTTCGAATGACATAATGGATCCCATCCTCTAATCATCTAGTAGGAAAAATCACATCACCAGTTAAAAGTGGTGCAAAGCACTGTACCTCATTAAAACATGATGAATACTCCATAAATTTCATAAAACCATGGTCGAGAGGAATGAAATATTTTTCTCAATTATCTTTTAGTTTCTGAGGAAAGAAATGATCATAGAAGGTAGTCTGGAAAATAACCCATAGAATTCCCTAGTGATGGCGATCCTATGTAATTACATCCCACCAGTGATTGTTTAGATCACAAAGCATGTAAGTATAATGTTTGACCCTCCACTCAATAGGTGTCTCCAGATTCTCAATGATATATAGGGTGGCCTTTATCCAAGACCCAACAACCTCCTGACCAAAATCCTTTGAAAAGATGGGAGTATGCGACAACTAAAAATCATGATTGAGTTCAACCATCATAGTTGTTTCTCTAGGAGCACCATACGTAGAATGCATCAAATGTGTGGAACTATCATTAACAATGAATTAGTGCATGAATCAGGTACACGAGGAGGTGCATCCAGTGGTACTCCAAGCGATAATACTGGTAGCTCGTGGCCCACCACATTTGGAGCATTTTCATCACCACATTGATGTAACATGACATGAGGACGTCGTGGAGGCATTGTTCTACAATTTCTATGTGCATGACTTATAACATGTTTATATGAATATAGATAGCATTAGTATCGATAAATGATTTTAAGAATGGATCACTAGCCATGGTAAAATACCCTAACTACATGCTTAGAAGAACATGTAATAGGATTTTCTTAGATAATAATTTCAAGGGATCCCGTATATGAAGGGTTAATAGATTCTAGCCTCATCATTTAATGGAAACCATTTAATTTAATTTAACATTTAATTACTAGGTTCACTCATTAACCTTTCACAATGATAATATAGAGGGATAAGTATGTGAAATCATTCCACTTTTATGTTTTAATTTAGTTAAAACTTGTTTAATGTTCGCTTAAAATGAGTTTTCCATCCCAGTGAATCAGGTCATATACTCCTTATCACTAATATTAACAACCACTTGCATTTCTAATAAAAATATGGATTTGATAAATTAATCATTCCAACCCATGATGGCCAATAATTCCTCATGAATTGAAACCTAAAATCAATCAATCACATCCCAAAATCATCACAAGAATGTATAGAAGAAACACCCACTCAATAATCATTGTCATATCATGCAATGATAGTGAAATACACCTATATGGAATGGAAATATGCATAACATGTAAATTCTAGGACCTTATAATGATTCTTGTAATAAATATCACTTCCATCGTATAATTGGGAAAAGGATAAAATGAAATTATCAATCATAATAATAATCTACAACTCCACACAACATTTACCTCACCCAATGGTGAAAGGATATAAACTGTAATAAGAAAAACTATAACATCAATCATAATTTTGGAAATTCATCTTTTTCCACAAACATGGGATCACAACACCCAAGAATAAATTATGACCAAGTCCCAAGCATTCATAATCTTCTGGCTATTTTCTCCAAATAATAAATCAAGAAAGGAACCACATTGAAACCACTTTGTGACATCCTATACCTAGATTCCACATAGAACATTCCCCGAACCCGGTGGTCCACAAGGCTTTATGTGCATCTCCCCAAAATCTAGAGGCTACCGACATGCAGTAAGGTCCTATGGCGTGTCTTTGGGGAGACAATGTCCTCATCACTAATGTGTGTCACATTAGATAATTATAAATAGAGGTAAATAGAGGAAGAAGTATATGTAAACAGATTTCACAACAGATGGATAAAAATCAGTAATAACTGATATAAATTGAATAAAATACAAAAACTAATGGTGATATATGTAATGTCACTAAAAATATAGAAAAAAGGGATACAACGTAGTATTCATACATGGAAAACCCAGGGTAGAAAAAGGAAATACATAAACTATCCCATGAAAACCAAGATACATCTTTGTCATCTACTACTAGATCCATTCTAGAACTTCAAGAAATCAAGTTTATGAAGCATTACAGTTCCCTTTATCAACATCTTCATACATGTAGTCTACCCTAGGTACCGAATGACACCTAGAGAGGGTGTGGCATAAATATTAGTAGGCTACAACCGATGGTGTCTATAACATCTATCCCATGTTCTGGAAATATAAAAGTGTGAATGAATACATTTATAAAGTAAATCAATAAAATGTTACTAAATATCTAGTACGTACATCATCACTTGGCTGGTGGCTAAAAATGTAACCAATTAATTAATTTATTAAGTTCTAGTTTATATAAATAATTCACGTGAGGCATAACCAGCACTAACATCACCTTGTGATAGTATAAATAGTGATGGTTCTAAGGTGTAACAAAGAAACTATAATTAATAATTAATATGAAGTTGTTCCATGGTAATCACCAAGGAAACCTAGACATCAGAGGTCAATAACACTGTAGTAACTATGTCCGACTAAGAAGTGATCATGTAATCCAAGTAACATCATCCAAGGCATTCCCACAATAATGTTTCTAATAATGTACAAGGAATACATCCAAGGTAAAATAAGAGATGTGTAATGGCTGGGCTGAAGGATGTAACCAAGGAACCTTAGGTCACATAGGATCCAAGGCGTGTATCTGAAGAATCTAATAATATTAATGAAGGGATCCTACAATTTCATACCAAGAATCCAAATGAAGATGAGGATCAAGTACCTAGGTAGGTCTCACCCAAGGAAACTAACATCCTTGAATTAGAAGGATGTCCTTGTGTACCCAAATTATTCCATCAATATTCCCATAGAAAACATGAGTCCAGCCTTCCTATGAAGTTTTCATGGTCCACATTCATAATTATTAACCTTACATTTAATTCACTACCATTAACTTAATCTTATGAAAACCATTCAATTTATGACATCATGTGGTTTAATCCATGCCTTGCATTAGTTTAACAAGACAAAGTAGCATGAAACCATTTAATTTAACTATGTATGTCATAATAATTTAATTTTTTTCATCTGATACCTTCCACTCTAAGGGAAAAGGGGTGTTATGGCATGCAACCCACTATCCTTTTTCAATTAATACGTATATGTTATAATCATACCTGTAGTATTCAAATTAATCACATTGATGAATTTATTACACTTAGGAACTTACCATCGGTGGGTCAACTAGAAGATAAATTGCAATTTCCATTAACCATCACATAATTCAATTGGAAATTAATATAAGGAGGATTACAATTAGTGTGGTCAATCTCAAGTACACCTGCACGATGGCTCAAAAGTACCAAAACATTAAAAATGAAATTGGTATATCACCCTATATGAGATTTTGTTCATTGTGGGCATAACCAACAATAATTAATTACATATATTAAATGATTATAAGCATAAAATTTTAATGAATATAAATATGGCATATAAATTCAATAAACGATTCATGAAAAAAATCGGTGGGCCCCATAAGTCAATTATAAAATCAACGATCTTGAGGGATGAGTTATAAACCACCCATCTAGTACTCGTATGACTCTCCTCCTACATTATTATCCTCAAATTTTGATTTTATTAGAGTAAATTAAAAATAAAAGCATTAACCCTTACACCTAAATAACTAGGTCGAGATCAAGAGAAAAAATCAATGGGTCAAAAGGACTCGAGTACTAACCGGTGCGCATCCAACATGATGAGAAAAATCTTGATAACACTAGATGAAAGATATCTCTTGATACCTATATTTGGCCTTCAAATTCTATAAAATTGTAGAAAATGGAGTTCATCTGACTCAAAATTCGAAATAGGGAACAATGAGGGTTAAAATTAGATCACTAAGAGAAAAATGGTCATTTCCCCCCGAATATGTCTTGTACATGGTTGGGACACATGAGTTTCCAAACCATGTTACAACCATGCATGGTAACCTATATAAGAGGGGAAAATCTTATATTTAGGCCACATGATTAGAAAACCATGTGCCAATCGTGTGGAATGGCTCTGCTTGAAAGTGAAAACTGTCCACACTGTTAGATAAAACTATGCACTATACCCGCACATTTTACACTAACCTAATGACATGTACATATTCTAAAAAAATTGGGTTCTATACATTATAAGATCTCAAATAAGCCTCTAATACATTGGTGAACTCATTAGGTATCCAATAATGGTCCATAACAGTAAATTATGTCAAATTTTAAGGTATCTATACCTAAGTCAAAAACTGGGTTATTATAGAATCCACGATAACCAAAAATCAAAGAATAGATTTTGATTTTAAATAATTAGACATAAAAACTTTTCTATAATAACACTAATTATATCCTGATACACCTAGAGATGGTGGGTGAATTGGGTTGTTAGAAAAATTATACTTTTCTCCATAGTTTATTTAACATTCCTTTGGATATTTTTTCAATGTTGGTCAGAATTTTGTTTAACTTGTCACTTTCAATGGTGCATTCAATGAAAAAAAAATCTAATTGAATGTGAATAAATCAAATAATACATAAATTTTAAGTGGTTAAACACTATTGTATAGTCCAATTATAATACACAATATGTTTTTCCAGTGTACCATAATCCACTAATATTCAATAGTTTTTGTGGATACAATGTTTTGGATATGGTCCCTCCATGCCAAGATCACTACCTTAACAATTTTATAAGCTTAATCAGTCATCTCCCAATGTTATCTTCCACTTATTTTCCTCTTATTACTTTTCTAGTGAAGGAAATTTTATAGTTTATATACTTTTAGGTCTCCACAATGGATAAGACAATATGTATATAATCTATATGAATCTTAGTTAGATCATAGCTCTGAATTCAATGGTATTTTGTTCTTATCATAGTTGCACTACCTTCGTAAATTTTAAATGATATCGACTCTAAAATATGCTAGCTTTTTCATTGTATTCAATGTTATCTCTATAGAAATACTTCTCTATCTAGATGAGGATAATTTTCCACTGAGATTTTCTAATCGCTTTCATAATCTTCAATTATTATATTTTGTACTCAAATTATTCTTTTCAATATTATTTTTCTCACTCTAAAAATCAATTTACCAGTTTATCCAATGTACTCCTTGGTCACTATAATACCCACAAGAGATATTTTTTGTGAAAATATATTGACAAACATGCCTTGTATAGAGTGAACAAATAGAAAATTTTTCACTACGTACTCAACTTCAGATATCATGTACTAAAATTCTAAGACCACAAAATATTCTTAATGGAATCCCTCATGAGATACTTTTTAACACCATGTATTAACCCCACTGACAATGTAATTCACTTCATAGGACGCACACCACACTTTGAAACCCATGATCATTACATCATAGATCTCCCTCGTTGGCTACCTTTGCCTAATCTATACTCAACAATGTAGATCACATACTTCCATTTGTGGATAGTTACCCAAACATCAAAATATGAACCACATATACTCACTATGTACTTACTACTTCATGAAATCGATTAAAGTACAACCTTCTATCTTTGCAAACCGCCTTATGAAACTCTCCCTTATCAGATTCCTTTTGGGGTTAATTATCTAGAAGCAAATTTTTATACTTTGGATTACATGTATATTAAAATATTTGAATATTAATAAGACATATTAACAAATATTGTTAATTATTTTTACCTAATCTAATGTAATAATTTCATAGAGTATTTTCACATTGTTGAGATCATAGTAGTTCTCCAATATGACTAGAACCATAATGTTGAATGAAGATATTCTTAAATATTGTTATATGTTCGGATAATATACTTTTATGAGACACATTTAATTTTTGATAGCATTATGGAGTACTTATAAGTAGATGAGGCTTATTATCACCAAATTACTACTTTTAATCTCTAAAATTGGAGATTATGAGAAGAGATCTACATATAGGAATTCTGCATGTTTTGTGCCATCGGGTATCCCTA
Organism: Viscum album; assembly: GCA_963277665.1. Classification (NCBI taxonomy): domain Eukaryota; kingdom Viridiplantae; phylum Streptophyta; class Magnoliopsida; order Santalales; family Viscaceae; genus Viscum; species Viscum album. The sequence goes on along the minus strand of OY728135.1, from coordinate 1,912,196,357 downwards.
TATGAGAGTGTGGGTAATGGACCATAGAATTAATGATTATAATCAATGAATCTCATAAATCATGAATAAATACATATTGCTAAAAACTATGAGAATAATTGTTCATGGAGATGCTTGGAATGATAGGTGCATCGTTGAAGACATGTAATTAATATAAAATTCAATCAAGGATTTTTCCTTTCTATATTTATGGAATTTGATATATCATATCTATAATAGAAACGAAATTTATTTAATAAATTCCATGTTCATGGTTTATTGATGAGTTTTTTTAGATATTCAAAGAAAGCCATATCAAGAAAATAGGTTGATGAAATGATTGTGTAACCTGGTAGATGAGATATGGAGACAAAATGATTATATTTTTTAGTAACAATTCATATGTTCTTATTGATGTAGAAATATTATGTTCTTTCTCTTGAGTTACTTGACCTATTTCTAAATAGTAATCTTGGACTTTATGCAGTGAAAACAAATTGCAATGAGAAATAATCCCAGAGGGTTACCCACTAAGTGTATTAATTTATCTATATTAAATTTTATTATAATTTCAAAAATGGAATAAATATTATTTTATTGATCAAGGAATACTTTTATTAATGTTCTATAGAGAGAAAGTATTTTATTGAATATTTAATAAATATTTATTTTCTATATTGTGAATAAAATATTTATTTAAAAATTTATGATTAACTTGTGTATTTAATAAATTATGTGAAGGATGAGTCGATCAAGGTCATGTCTATTAAGAAATATTAATTTAAAAAATGGTAAAATAATATAAGTTAATATTTCATTTAGTGAAAGACACAATAAAAATAATAATAATAATATTATTAATAATAAATTACATCAGGTCATAAAAAGATTATTATATTATTTGAGGTCCATTGGGAGATAAAGGAATATTTTATCCTAAACACTAACTCTATAAATAGACTAATATGTATATTTTTTTGTTTTAGTAATGAGTCACGGTTTAAGAAATGTTTCACACAATGGAATTAAATCTTGACTCTTCCTGCTCTCATATTCTCAAGAATGTTAAGAACTCATTCATGCTTGAAGGATATTTAATCCATTAAGTTGAATAATTTAATATGATATATCCACTATTCAAGAATCCTATAATCAATTAGTGTAATTTATAGATCAATGGTACACATGTCGATCACAACCAGATGAATTCTACAAATGGATCATACAAGTGTGATTATGGTAATATGAAAATAGTTTTTTAGAAATAAATAATATTTTCATCAAATAATGCTCCTATGATTATGGAACTTTTATTTTGATCATATTTTGAATAATTTTAAATATTATGTGAAAACTATACTCTATATGGGTTTCAGGATTTCCAATATCAATACATAATGGAAAAATTTCATTGGTTGTGATGTTTCCATCATATAAAATTTGTGAACGATCCATAGAATATGAAAAATAATTATGGTTTTCACTGAGAAGGAACTTACACTATATCAAGAACCTTAAAGTTGAATCAAAGGGGTATATTTTAAAATTTTTAGTGGTTTATTTTATTGTTGATTTATATATACACAATAGCAGTAAGAGTTTTTATTTCCAGATTATTTATTCATTAATCCATATTTAATTAAGATGATTTTGGAATTTTAATTACTTCAATCAAGATTTATATTTTCAAAAAGGAATAATAATAAATTAATAATGATCGTAGATTCCATAAGGAAGATCTATAGATTCTGGATGGATAACATGGGTTATACAACTGGTAGTCGATGTACATATCATGTACCCAAGTGCAGTGCACATGGATATGTCGCAGGACATACAACACACTGAGTAATAATCACATGAGGTTCATTTATTTTAAACTATGTTTAGACCAAGATAACATGGAACATGGATTGTCAAATTACACGGTGTGTAGATAGGTACACAAAATGTAGTCTACACGGTTTAGTGGAAAACTTCATGATAATTGTGTGGTAAAATATACAATCAAAATTTCATGAGAATAATTTCCTGAAACATTGATGAAATAAATGAATTTTATCTAATATAATTGATGTGTAACAATTAAATTCCCATGTGTTTGATAAATTCCATTTCATTTGGTGAGTTTAGAGGATACACCACTAGCAGAACACATGGTGTGTAGCTAAATTACACATAGTGTTGTCTTGAATCTGGAGAACACATTGAGTACCTTAGTGTCTTATATGGATACAAAAAATAAACACATGATCTGTAGAGGGTGAGTATATATAATGTTGTCTGCATGAGGTACACCAGATCCCTTGGGGTTTATCTCGAGTAGATGGAAAATGAGGTACATGATGTGCAGCTCACAAGTACAAATTGTGTTATCTTCCAATTAATGGGGGAAAAAATAAATATCATTAAAATAATAAAAAAATCCTTAAAATATAACTAAACTATTGGAAAAATATGTAATATCCTGAGATTTTAAAATAATGAATATGTTTGAAAGCATACAAGAAATGTGACACAGAGCGGAAATAAACCCTAAAATATTATTATTTGTATATGAGCATTATAATCTATTCTTTGAATTAGTAGGTACGAATAAAAATATTTCATTATGAAATATATATAAAGGTATTGATAAATTATAAATTATTGATTAATTATTAGTAGAGAAGCACTCAATATTTGGAATGAATTTTTATACTTAAAAACAACATTTTCTGCAAAAATGGTTTTTATTGATATTTGTGAGAAAAATTATAATTAATTTCCAAAAATCATATAAAAATTATTTTATAAATTTAAAATAATTTTTGAAATCGTCATATATAATATATATTACGGTGAAATATTATTATTTTTATGAAAAAGCATAGTTTTCAATAAATAGTAAAAAATACCAATTTTTATTCAAAATTGTATAATCCTTTCGATTATTTAAACATTTAAAGTATATTTTGGATTAGAATTAAAATTTAAATATTTAATTTTGATTTAAAATAGTTCATTTATGTTTATTAAAATTAATTTTATACTTTAATTTGTTATAAAACATGTTATACTCAGAAGATCATTTTTATAAAACACTTTTGTTCATCATGTTTTCTGGTTTGATTTTAAATAAAATCAGTCTACTTATTAGTTTTCAATAATGAAATTTGGATTTATTATTTTTAATTATTATATATACATTTTTAAAATTTGTTTTTTTGTACATTATGTATATAAACCTTAGTAATTATTGTTACCACAACAAAGGATAAACAAGGTAATTAAGTTTAAAAATAAGATGATAAGTACTACACAATTATTCTAACACTTACCATAATTTTTTTGGATGATTATATATCATCCATTATCATAAAAAAATATATTATAAGGAATTGTTTTTCTATTTTTCCATTTTTTTACATTAATAATATTTAAGGGAATATAAATCAAAAAATAGAACATTCATGCTTTTAATAACAACAATATTTTTAACATACTAATTAAAAGATAATGTATTTGGTTATAAATAGATATTTAAAATATTAATTATTTTTTCATATTGAAAACATATTTCTAATTCTTATGGATGAAAAAATTACGTTAAATGTTATGCAACATTGGCACATTACTTGTGCAAGAAGTGAGAAAATTAATAAAATGAATTTAAAAACATTATAAATAATGTTATTTGAGTGATTTTTTAATACAATTTTTTATTTAAAAATTACATATTAGATAGGTTTAAATGAATTATATTCTAATTCCATTGCTTTATAGTAGTTTTAACAGTCAAATTAAATGAATAGTTCCCAAATTGAAATTAATGATATTTTATAATAAATAATATTTTATTAAATGATTTAAAATTCATAAAAATAAAATATTCACCCAAGTGATTGATATATAGTTGAAAATATTAACCATATTCCATGTATAGACCTATTTTCCATTTATTGTAACCTTCATGATCCTCATATAATAAAAAACCATATTATCACTGTAATTGTACAAGGAGTTAATGAAGGGTTAAGATAATAAAATAAGGGTAAAAATGTGATCCAAAATTGACCAAATTTTGTTTTATGAGCTTGTTGGACTGATAATTATCAATTTTTATAATATTATTCATTTGGATCAGTTTTATGCTATAATAAATTTATATTATTTAATATTTTTATAAATTATAAGAGTGTCCATCCTCTCTCTTATAAAAGGTCACCTCTTCTACTCATTTATTTTCACATCAATATCATTTTATATAAACCCATACCTACAAAGATACATTTTTTAAATCACTCCCCATTTTCTAGATGATTTATTATGGGTATAATACCAATAATACAGGTCTTAAGGTGTATAGAAAAGGTTGTCTAAAAAAGAGGTACAGTTCTTTACCAAAATTTATTATTTTATTAATTATTACACCTCCTTAAAATCTTATTAAATCATGATGATATAATAACCAAAATATCTACCATATATTAACATTTTATTATATTAATTTCATAACCTATATCCATCCCAAATATCCATCAAGTGGTATATGAATCCATTGTTTATTTGAAAGATGGACTACCACCTCGTGGACTGATATAATTAATTTTCCATTACCACCTCTCAAATATGGTTATATTTATTAAAATAATTTTAAAATATAATATTAATGAAAAATTTATAATTATTAAAAGTTAATATAACACATATTTCATTTCTATTTCATCGACTTAAAAATGATAATATCGTCAGTGCGTACGTGTGGGCTACCACCTCCACGAAGTGAAATTCATTCTTCTTCACCACATTACATGGATTAAATAAATAATTAAATCTTAAAAAATAATATGGAATTTATTATATAATTATATTTATTTAAAGATAAAATAATAGTTACCTTATTATTATAATTGTCATTGAAAAATGTCAATTTTACTCATGCGTACGTATGACCAACCCTCTCCATGATTGTTACATAGTTCATTTTTCACAACCATATTTCATTGATTATTTTAAAATTATAATTGATATATAAACATTTTAATTATTTAATTGTTATTATTTTTTAGTAGATGGAATGCTGACCCATTTGACAATAGTTGACACACTATAGGTATTTTAAAATTATAATCCAAATATCCTCAAAATAGCAAATGTGGAATTAACTAATTACGTAATTGAACCTGTAAATAAAATAAATGAAACAAATGTTTTAAAGATAAGGTATTAAATATGTATTTATAACAAATAAAATAGTTTATTTGTGTTTACTATATAGGAGTTAAAGGGAATACATGGAAATTATGGACCTGTGGTAAGAGATTTCGTCTTAATTTCCTCCTATTGATTGAAATTATAATATCAGGAACCTAATTTTTTTTATTTGGTGTATATACTATAATTTTAAAGGCTCTATATTGAGTCCTTAATAATTCATAATATTTTATTTTTCAATTTAAATTATTTTAACCAAGTGGTTTTACTTGAATGTTACCATGTAGAAAGTAAATTCAAAACTAAATCTTCATTGATTAGGTTATATCAATTCTTCATTGATTAAATTATTCCATGATTATATGTTAACATTATTTTTTCTTATTTACACTTGTTTTTAGTGTAATTATATTTTTTACACATAATAACTCCATTTATTATTTCTCAATTTAACGATATAACCTTTTAAGGGTTTTCATTTAAATTATCTTTCTATAGGAAATTCATTTAGGATAACCACCAATATTCATCTGTATGTGATATCAATCTTGTATAGTAAATTATATTCGGAATATTTCTCTTCTATATATATGTATTGTATAAGGTTTTAAGAAATTTTACTTTCTAAAATTGATTTTCTAAACCTATTTAACATGGTCCTTTCCTTGATTTTAATGTTTTTAAATGCAATATTTCTTAAAATTTTCATAATTGTTCAAATTGGATTCCCTTCTACAAACTTTTTGATTTTTTAACATCTATAACATGAATAGATTTCTAAACTATCATGAAAATTATTTTTATTTAATCTATCTTTATTAGTTTCCATGGTTATTTTCAATGAATATTATTTTTACAATATTTTCTGAATTTTTAGTTTTTAAAAGTGATTTTAAATAGAAAAGGGTATTTACGTCATTATTTTTTAAAAACTTTTAATGGTATATCCATTCATCCCCACCCACAAACCTTATTGTTACATATGCTCCACTAGGAATATTTTTTAATCATACTATCTTTAATATTTCCCTTAATATATTATGATTGTTTCAAAGTGATTTTCATTGAACACATTTCTCTTCCACAATGTAATCATGTTATGAAAGTAACAATGGTTTTTTTGTTAAATTTATGATGAAATGAAATAATTATATACTGTATTTTTTTATAGTTCATGGTAATTATTTATGATGATGGGTGGTTCCACTATGAAACAAATACATGCATTTTTGTTAGAAACTAAATATTGGTGGTTCCGTTATTTATCATGGATGGGTGGGTAAATTATAAACAAGGATAGGTGGGTTCATGATAACCATATAATTCATTGGGTGTGGAGTTCAACTATATAGTTATTACATTATAATTGTTATTATAAGAGTGACATGGAAATGATGTTCCAAGTTATAAACATGTTTTATCAATGATTTGAATTTATTTTTTTTAAAAATATTATGATTTTTCAATGTAAGATAATGAGTTAATGTTTAAATACAAACATTTTATTCTTCTTATAGGGGAAAAGATTTGGGTTATTAATGATTTCCTTGATCGATAATAATATAAAATGGATCATTGTTATTGACTATAATGAGTCTTGACTTTTTTAAATATTTATTCCTTGTTTCATGATTCATGATTCAGGTATTGATGGGTATAAATTCCCTTATGTTATTCTCATACACTATTAATGGGTCATTATTATATTATACTAATATTACTCTCAGTTATGACATAATTTTTAATTAATTTGTTTACACTTACTGATAATCTGATAACATCCATCTTAATTTTCCTATTATATAGGTTATAATGAATTATGTTAAATGATTTGTGTCTCGAAAGGATTTATATGTGAATTATTTTATGTAATATATTGAATTGTTAATATTAAATATGAAAAGATGGGATTATAGGGAAGAAAAATGTCTTAAAGTCATAGGTATTTTTACGTAATAGTATTTTAAGTTTTCTAAAACTCTGAACTAATGGTTCATTGGGTATGTAAGTGATCCTATTATTCATTTTGATATTTTATATTCTGGAGGGAAAAAATTAGTTCACATTTATCGTCATCATAGTTATAAATGTAATGTTTATATTTTTATCACTGGATCTAGGATTGAGGGTTTGAGGCTGTTATTATTTTTATCAGTGAAAAGGGTGGAATATGATCCTTGAGAACTCTCATGTGTGAACATTGGTAATAACATGTCTCTCTTACCGAGGGCTTCATGTGTAAAGGTATCCCACTTGGTATTGTGGTAAGAGTATCACCTAAGAGGTTTAGCGACCCATGGAGAGCTCTAAAAGGTATGAATTATATCCCACTCGTAATATTTCAGACTATTATAGTTAGTATCATAGACGATTTTAGATAAATTTTTAGAATAAGATGTTTTCAAGACAAAGAATTTTAATAATTATGGATACCATCATGAGTTTATGTGTTAAAGGTTGATCTTAAGTTTAGAGTCTTAAACACCCACTCTAAGGCTTTCAGTGATGGAATTTTAAGGCGACTAATGACATTTTGTGAGCCGTTTAATTTAGTTGATGTATGTGACCTTGAGTTTAAAAATAAAGCATTATCTGAGGAATAATTCATTTTTATCTTGTGAAAATATATTTTAAAGTAATTTATAACCTCTAGGGTTTATATGATCATTATATTTGAGGTAATTATAAGTTATTACAATTTGAAGAATGTTATATGATATTATAAGATTTTATTTAACGAGTTAGGGATGATTAATCTTTTGAAAGAATATATGACATTAATTTAGATTTTGGTATATTTTGTAAAATAATTCCTCCAAAATAGAAAAATGATCATGATAAAAAAATGGATTCATATTACATTCATTTATAATTAATGAGTTGTATCTTCACCAATAATAGATTTATGATTGTGTGGTTGCTAACTTTCTCCCAACAATGTTCTCTATCACTCTCTATTAGTCCATGGGAATTAGTTTTCTCTTCCATGTACGCATTTTCACATCCCACTAATATAATCCTATTTGGAATCCTAGTTATGTTTTATTCAAAATGACCTTCATACTTCCCTTTCCCTTTTTTAAGAGGATATTTTATTAACCTTTTTTATGATGTGAGATATCAAAAATGGTATTTTAAAATATTAATCATTTGATTATGAACCCAATGTTAAAATAGTGAGGAAAAATTTTATTAATGTGGGGTTGGGGACAGAATGTAATATACTAATATTTTAAAAGATATACTTTGTTCATTAGCATACAAGATACACAACACCATGCTTAAACAAACCCCAACATATTATTATTTAAATTGGATCATTGTAACCTAGTCCTTTAATTGATGTATTTAAATAGGAATAGAAACATTCAGAAACATATATAATGGTCATAATCAATACAATTTTCTTGATTATTTCTTAGGAAACAGGCACTCAATTTTTAATGATGACTTTTTATGCTTCAAAAAAATATTATCTTCAAAAATGTTTTATTTGTGAGAAAATATTATAATTAATTTCTGGAACTATTCGATTTTTTTTATTAAATTGAAATTTATTTTTGAGATCATAAGATAAAAATTATATTATGGTGAAATTTTGATATTTTTCTAACCCAATAATTTTTCAATGAATAGTGAAAAATACTATTTTTTGAACATTGTATTTTAGTTTTGATTATTTGCATATTAAAATTAAATTCTAGATTAGTTTCAAAATCTTATTATTTACTTTTGATTTAAAATGACCACTTTATGGGTTTTTAAATGTATTTTATTCTTTAATTTAATATAGAAACATTATATTCTAAAAAAACATTTTTTTTGAAAAATTGTTTTTCATCGCGTTTTTTCAATTTATTTTTTAATTAAATTATACCAAATTTAAGATTTAAATATTGAAAAAATCAATTGAATATTTTAAATTATTGGGTAATTTTTTTTTAAAATTTGAGCCTTTTATTTTTAGATATTATGAATTGTAACCTTATAATTTATTTACTACGATAAAGGGTAAATCTAGAAATTAAGGTAAAAAACAAAATGATAGGGACAAACAAATGACCCTAAAACATCCCTTCATTTTATTTTTGTTTATATATCATTCATAATAATCCAAAATTTAACCATATGACTTTTTTTAATTGTCCATGATTTTGACCATTATAATATTTAAGTGAATATAAATCAAAAAATGTGACATAATTAATTTTAATAATTGTAATATTATTAACATATGGAAAAATAGAGGGTCTGTTTGGTTATAAATATTTATTTTAAATAAAAATGTTTTTTAATTATCATTATTTATATAAAATTTTTATGGATGAAATAATTACCTTAAATTCTAATGTAACATCGACACATTACTTGGGTAAGCATTAAAAAATCCAGTAAAATGATTTTAAAAACTCTATAAATAATATTATATGAGTGAGTTTTTGTGTTGTATTACTTTTTTATATACAAATGAAATATTATAGAGGTTTTATTGAATTATATTTTAATTACATCATTTTTAATTTTAAAATTAAAATTTAACTAATATTTCCGAAATTTACATTAATGGTATTTTATAATAAAAATATTTTATTTAATGATATTAAATTACTAAAAACCCTATCTTTGTCCCAATGATTTTTATATGATTAAAAATATCTCCCATGTTCCATTTCTGAGACATTTTTTATTATATAAACTTTCTTGACCCTGAAAGAGTAAAAACCCTTATTATCATCATAATTGCCAAAATGGTTAACGATTGGTTAAAAAAGATAAGGGTAAAAATGTGACTGAAACTTATCAAAATTTTATTTTGTGATATTATTTAAAATTATAAAATTATTCTATTCTATTGTAATCAATTTTTATATTTTTTAATCAAAAAATCTAATTTATATTAATTTACTATTTTTAGAAATTCCAAGAGTTCCTCTCAACTATCTTATAGAAGGGAACCTCACTTAAAAAGCCTATTGGTTTGGAAAATACCGACAAAAATACATTACTTAGATCCATAACCATGTTTTAGATTCCTTGTATTGTTCATAATACAATACTTAGAGTCCAAAAGGTGTAAATAAAATGAGGTTGTCCGAAGAAGAGGTATAATTGTTAACTGAGAATTTTTATTTTATTTATTTTTTCACCTCATTAAAATGTTATTAAACCATAATGATATAATAAAATAAGTATTTAAAATACATTTAGATGTTGTTATTTTAATGAAATAATCTATATACATCTTCAATATCCATCAAATGGTTATGGAATTCATTATTTATGTTTATGGAAGACTACTACCTTGTAGACCATTGTAATTTTTTTCCATTAACACCTCTCACATAAAGTTAAAATGATTTATTTAATGTACATATATAGTTTTAATGACATATTTATCATTTTTTAAACATCATATAACACATATTTTTTAGCTTTTCATCTTCTTAAAAACAATTATAACTTTCGTAGATCTTTTTCCACAAAATGATGTTATTCAGTCTCCATTAACAAATCACATAGATTAGATATATAAATATATATAATGAAATAATATTGTATTTATGATATAATTATAATTATATATAGATAAAATAACACATTATTTCTATAATGAATATTATATAATGGAAATATAACTCACGCATACGTATGACCTAGAATCTCTATGATTCCAACATAGTTCAATACTAATAACCACATATCATATAATTTTTACCAATATAATTGATAAATTAAAACTTTAAATATGAAATTATTATTATTCTATAGATTATGGAATAATTAACCATTTGATTATGATCAACGTACAAATTTTTTTGAAATTATTAATCAAACATTCTGAAAGTACCTCACATTGACTTAACTAATTATGAAATTTAATATGTAACTAAAATAAATGAAATAATTTTTTTAATGATAAAGGATTAAACCTATAAAATTTTCTCAATAAATAAAATAATTTATATGAGTTTATCATATAGGGTTTAAAGGACATATATGTCATTTTTGGTCTCGAGGAATGAGTTTATGTTAATATTATGCAACTAATTTATTTTACATGGTACATATACTAAAATTTTTAAATGTCTTTTAAATAATACTTCAAGAATTATGGTATTTTTTGTTTTGATTCAAATTATTTGAACCAAGTGGATTTTAATTCAATGTTATCAAGTGGTAGGAAATTTCATCACTCAATTTCAATTCATTGGGTTCTATAACGTATTCATTGATTATATTATTCCAATAATATGTTTGAAATAAAAATTATTTTATTTCAACTTTTTTTAATGGATTTAAATTTTTTTATACATAATAAATCCATTTATTACATCTCAATTCAATGATATAATCTGTCTAATGGTTATTCATCTCAAATTCTCTTTCCTTAAGACATATGTTTATGACATGAACCATTACTTTTTAAAAAGGTTGTAAATAATTATACATTGACATGATATATATTAAATATATTTATGTAAATGATATTTAATGTTTTATTTTATGTTATTCATTCATGGGTCTTATTATTGAAATGTTACCAAAGTGGAAATGATTTTATGTTACAATATCTTTTTTTTGAGATTTTTTAAGACCAATATTTTGAGGGGGGGATAAGATGATATTATTTTTTGAACCACATATATTTAATGATAATATATTTTTTAATTTGTATTATATATTTAATTTCCATTTCCTCTGTTATTTATTAAAGAAACAACCAGAAATTCACTTGTAAGTTATTCTTATATTATATATTCTTTTAGATTTGGAATATTGCTCATCAAAATCCATGTTTCCTAAAATGTTTTTAAAAATGTTCATCTAATAAAATAAATTATTTTATAAATCTATGTCACATGGCCTTTGAAATTATATTAAATGTTTTTAGAATTAAAAAATTTAACCTTTTTAAAATGGGTTACTTTTGATTCACATTTACAAAATGTTTGAAAATAATGTATATTTTTAAAATTTACAACTTGAATATATTTTAGAAAAAACATTACATTAATTTATATGAAGATTACTTTATTAGTTTCCATGGTTATTTTCAAAATAAAATATTTACATTATATTTTATGAATTTTTATTTTTTAAAATTCAATTTTAATGAAAAGTGTATTTTTTTTAAGAATGTATTCAATGATATATTATTTGAATTTCTTTTAATCAATTCCAAGGAACATTGATGTTATTTTCCCACAAATGGGGATATTTTGTAATAATATCATCATCAATATTTTTTAAATGGATTATTATTTTTTAAAATATTTTTTCATGGAGTCCATTTTTTCATGGGATTTGTCAACTTAATAAAGAGAAAATGAATGTCTATAAGAGTTTTATGATGAAATTAAAGCTATATGTACATTGTTTATGTTGTATTCCATGGAATTGTTTTTCATGATGGTTGGTTCTATTATAAACTAAATACGAGTGGTTACATTATTAACCACATACATGTTGTTCTATTATAATCCATATATTGGTTGTTACGTAATAACCAAGGACAAATTAGTACATGATAGCCCTCCAATATATTGGGTATTTAAGTCAACCATATGATTATTCCAATGTACAAGTGATTTTAATGTGATATGGAAAATATTTGACAAGATACCCACATGTTTTATATATGATATCTATTTTTTACAGAAAACAAATGATTTCACAAGGTATGATAATGAGTTTATGTTTAAAGAAAAGTTTTTTCTAGTTCTTTTGGGTGAAATTATATGGGTTTATAATGATTCATTTGATAAATATTGACATCTCATGTCTCATGATTATTGATTCCAATGAATCATTCTTTTTTATATATTTATTCCTTATTTAATGCTTGATGATCCACATATTGATGGGTATAAATTACTTTATGTTATGTAAATTCACTGTGATTTTGTCACCATACCCTTATACTCGTCATACTATCATAGGTAATATTTAATTATTTATGCTTATGTTTACCCTTATTGAGTATTCAATCGCACCTTTCTAATGCTTCCTATTTTCTAGGTTATGAAGAATGGTGTTCAATGATTTGTGTCTAGAAAGGTTTCATATGTGGAAAATTTTATGGTATATGTTGAAGACATAATATGGAATATTAAAAGCTAGGTATAATGGGGAATATACTCTCTTGAATTCGTCAGTGTTTTTTATATAATAGTTTTTCCATATTCTGTAGAAATAACAACCTAAAAAATCCTTAGTTATATTTATGATCTAATAAATTCTTTTTATGTTATATGTTCTAGATGGAAAAATTAGGTCACATTTATCAATATCAAATATAGAAATTTAAATTTTATGTTTTTAGCACCAGATCTGCAAGCGAGGGTTCGATGTTATTACACCATATGTGTTTAGTAATGTAATAAAAGTTTTAAAGATTTAACAACTCGACAAATAGAATAATGTAATTATATATAATTATTTGTTATGTTTTTTATTTTCCATTAAATTTATTTATTATAGTTATCTACAAGATATTTTGGATAGTCATTAAGTTTAAAAAAATAATTACTTAATATATTGACTAATTAATACAAGCGTGTTTATCTTAATAATTAAAAAAATAAATAAATTAATGTTAGCCACTATAGTTTTTCATATACATTTAAAGTGTATCACCATTCATGATCCTAAGAGCTAATTTTTTTATGCACCGGTTTAATTTCATTTACTTTATTCTATTGGTTTTCAATTATTTAATATTAAATTAAATATGAGTTCCTCCTAGTCATCACTCCCCCCGTTAATATGTAGTACCTTCATGTTCAAGGTGATTTATGTAGTTATCCTTAACCAATACTTTTGTTCCCCTAACATACTTATGAGTAATAAATACTTGTAATTAAAGGAGTATCAAAAATCACATAGAGGTAGTTTATGACAGAACCAAGATGATGCCAACCCAGGAGATACATAGTTGGATAGGTGGAATGCTTCTACTCATGATACGACTAACAAAATTTGATTTCCTCTAGGTCATAGGTTTGTTTATTTTTCCCTCTATAAATAAACCATTTGATATGATCCTCATCATGTCAGTTATATATTTATTTATTTTTTTCTTATGAATTATTTATTTTATGGATGAAACAATACAATCACATAAAAAAATCAACTAAAATGAAAATATAAAATTTAACTGAATGGATTAAGAATGTTTTTTTTTCAAAATATGTCTAATCACTTAAATACTTCCACTTAAATATTAACTAGACTTGTAAAGGATAAAAAAATCATTATTCAGAATAAAAAATAATCCCCAGTTAATATTATGTAATAAAGCCTTCCAATATCTGAATTATATTGAAACCACATTTAAAGTTGTAGTTCAGCCTAAATCGAGGGAATTTTTAATTTTCAGGATAGTGGGTTAACTTAACAAAATTCATATTTAGTTTAATGGATGGGGCCTGTTTAATAAAAATTTTGAGGAAATTTTTCAGGAAATCTATGATAGGATTTCTAGGCTAGGGATTCAACTCAATTAATTATACAACTACAGTACCGAAGATGGAATGACCTCCAAACTAAATACATCCAATTAATTTTATGGACTATGTCTAGATTATATGAAAGGAAACATGGATCATTAATACTAGAATGTGTATAATGGTAGGACATTATGATTTTAATGGTAGAGAAAATGAGACTTTATAAAATAGTGGGTGATATAATAAAATTAAATTTATTATTATATCTCATAAATATTTTCAATCAAGTGAAGTACTTAAAATATTCTCTTTTAATTTTTAGAATAAATAAAAGTTAATCATATAGATTATTCTTATGATCAATATTGGGGAAATACAATCCATTTATTGTTAGTATCTTTCATGAATGGTATATATTATTATAGGTTATTGTTTTCTATAAATTGAAATCATACATGCTAGAATCCTCACTTCTTAATCCAATTACAAAAGAGGAAAGTGATGATGAGTTCACTGTCTATGATAAACCCCCGAGTGATGTGGTCATCTTTTAGTGTTTTATTCTTTCATCCATGTCTAGTTAAATCATAAATTATCCTGAAGAAATGGATTCATATAACATGTCCTAGAATCTCCATGGCTTTTACCAGGAGAGAGAAATATAAGAATCGTTTGAGATAACCTTGGATCTATATCAGAGAAAATATAAGGATGGTGTACTGGATGGGCCTCACGTAGTCAAAATCACTAGTTATATTGAGAATCTAGAAGTTATAGTGATTAAATTTTAAAAATAATTGTGCATCAATCTCATTAATACATCACTTTCTCATAGTTTATCCATATTTTTTATGAATTTTAATATAAAAAACAAAGAAAAGTATATTACATATATTCCCACTATGCATCTCCAAGTTGATAAGGATAAGAATCATGAAAATTCTTCCACCCATATTATAAATAAAAGTAATGGCTAGGTGAAGATCACTAATACCAAATATTCTTCACAAAACCCATTCAAATATAGAAATATCAATGGAATGTCAAGGGAAAAATTTGTATCTTATATAACATATGGCAAGATAGTCCACTAGAAGAAAAACTGTAGCCTTGAAAAGAAGCAATGTGAAGCATCAGAGGAATTTGATATCAAGTAAAATTAATATATTTCAACAAATTGTGTATTAGATCCCTATTTTAAATATCTCAAACACATTCAATTATAGGAACCAGGTAGATTCAGGTTGATTTATCATGTATATGAAGATCTTCAAGTTATCAACATATATAATCGTACTATTCAGGCTAATCGGAAATAATACCACATTTTGGAAACATGAATGATTTTGGTTTCAAAAGGTTGTTATTAGATTCCATATATTACCAAAAACATTATTTCCTTATCTAAACATGATGAATATGGATTTATTTTCAGGTTTAAAAATAAATGTTTCATCTTTTATAAGGATATAATTTGTTATGGTAAGGATCATTTAAAAAATTATATTTATGTGGTGGATTAAATAAACCAAGTAATATCAATTGATAAATAAAATAATTTACATGACTCATACAACACCCAAATTTGGAATCACCTACGAGGTCATGTAAATTAAAGGTGTTTGACTAAATTACATCAAGATTGATATTTAGATTCCTTTGAATTAAAAACACATTGTGTTTGTCACAAATGTTTATAAGTAAAAATGACTGAAGAAACGTTTATTAGAAAAGAATAAAGGGCCTTGTAGATTCTTGAATTTGTTCATACTAATGTGTGTGGACCATTTCAGCTGATACAAGGGGTGGGTGATCATAATTCCAAAATTTTATGGACGATTTAGGTATATATGGATATGTCTACCTAATGTGGAATAAGTCAAGTTCTATTAGGAAACTAAATAAATACATGAATAAATTTGAGAATAAGTATTTCATGAATATTAACACTACATAATCATATTATGGTTTTGAATATCTTAATAAAGACATAATTAATTAATTAATGGAGTTTGGGATTCTATCTCAATTCATCCTCCTTAAACACCTCAGTATAACAATGTAAGTTAAATAAATAACATAACCATATTGAACATGGTGAAATCAATGATTCGTCATGTGAATCTTCTATTATCCTTTTGAAAATTCATGTTATAGAAATCAATAGACATGATGAACCGAGTTCCAACTAAATCATAAAATGATATTGAACACCATTAGTGGAGTGGAATGAAACTTTTGTTGTCATACTAACATGTGATGGGATGTGAAGAGTTTTTAAGGCCCTTTTAGGTAAAAAACATGCACAATGAGGTACAAAGATTATCTTTGAGTTGTATTGTACTGTTTACATTTTATATATATAATTTTGTTGGGAGCAGGCTCATCCTATCTCTCAGACCTTATGGATATTATCTATAAACATTATTGTGGGAGTGAGAAAGACTTTGATAAATTACAGGCTCATGAATTACAAGATTTTATAGAAGAGAAAATTACAAATTTCCCCATGGGAGAAGATATTCCATAGACGCAAGTAATGCATAGGAGTATAAGAGATGATAGTGAACTAGAAAAATGTGGTTTTCTGGTCACTGAGGATGGGAACTAATTTTTTTTGATATTAATGATCTTTTAACCTAAACATGATCAGTAAGTGGAATAGATGATTCCAAGTAGAAACAATTTATGAATCATGAAATGAAGTCCATATACCAAAACTGAGACTAAATTTTGGTTTACATGCTAGTGAATGTAAATAACATAGGTTGTAATGGGTTTTTTAAGAAGAAACCGGACATGGATAGATAAGTTATAACTTATAATGAATTATTAGTTGCAAAAGAGTTCAAAAAAATTCTTGGAAAGAATATGATGAAACATTTTCACCAGTTTCAATGCTAAAAACCATCAGATTTCTACTTTATTTTACTACATACCATGACTATGAGATTTAGAAAATGGATGTCAAAATAAACTTCATTAATGGTAGCCCTCATATATACGTCTAAATCACCCAAACTGTAGAGTTTGTGGCTCTAAATAATTGCAAAAATGTATAAAAATTTCAAATATCAATTTCTGGATTAAACGAATAATCCAGTTCATGGAAAATTCGATCTAATTAACCCATAATAGTATTTTATTTCATAAGTAATGATTGTGATCATTGTTTATATAATCATTTTAGTGGGAGTTTTTTTTTCACTTAATAGTTTATGTTTATGAAATATGGTTTACTGGAAATGAAATACCAGTCTTATTTTCTATTAATGCTTAATTGAATATATCCTCTTCCATGAAGGACATATGTGAAGAAGCATATATTTTTGGGATCAAAACCAATCATAATAGATCAAATAGTATAATTATATTGTGTTTTGATTCATATATAAAATTTTTTCTAATGATATCTAGTATGGAAAATCCAAGAAGGGATTGACTCCAATGTCACATTAGATTCATATTTATATGAAAAAATATCCTCAAAATAGGAGGAAAGATAAATAATGAAAAGGATTTCATACACATCATCGATTGTGTCGATAATTTATTCTATTTCATATAATAATATTGATGTTTATAAATCCTTGAGTGTGGTAGAATGATATAAATTAGACATAGGTGACCACTTTTGGTTGGTAATGAAGACATTATTTAATCATCTAATGTGAACTAAGGATATGTTCCATGTCCAGGGAGGAGATGAGGAATGAGTCACTAGAGAATATGAAATTTCTAGTTTCTAAATAGATAATTATTGTATGAAATTTCAAAGGGAAACATCATTAATCTCAATATAGTTATTGTGGGATGAAAGACCTCAACGAAATATATAGTCATAGATTCGAAAAAAATATCCAAGTATATTGCATCTTCTGAGGTAGATAAAGAAGAAGTTTTGATATGCCCCATCATCCAAGAGATTGAAACAGTACATAACAATAAAGACCCTATCATACTCAGTTTTGCTAATACTATAGCGGTGAATCTTATAAAGGATCTATGTTCAAATCAATGGATGGAGAAAATAATTAAGAAGTATTATTCCTTTAAATATTTTCATCAAATCAATGAAGTTAGAGTTAGAAGAATATCAATAGAAGACAACATGGCGAACCCCTTTTCTAAATCTTCAACTCAACATAAGTATGATCATCATGGGATGTCTAGTGGAATAAAATCTGTAGGAAATTGGCTCTTCCAATTGGGAGTATTTTTGTAGTTGGTGTTCTAGAACCAACTAATTATAGTTGTGATTAAATATATAATAAAATATTTTAATATTAATAAATCATATTTTTACATATTGTTCATTGTCCAACATGAATTTAATATAGTGATGAAGTAGTGTATTTTTCACATTCATAAGTCCATATAAGTTCCACGGTATGATTAGAACCTTGATTTTCAATGAAATTATTTTTAAGGATAATTCTATGAGAAGATAACATACTATGATTGGATACATATAATGTTGAATGTTAGGTTCGATTACATGTAAGAAGATGATACTTATTCTCATGATGTTCACACTTGATTACCTCCAAGATAATAGATTATGAGAACAGACCCTTCGATAGGAATTTTGTATATTTTGTATCATCCATTATTCCTACGAGTTATCATGCGTATTAGTGAAAAGAATTTATTATTATTATTATTAATGATTTTAATCACTCAAAAACTTGGATGAATTTACATAAACCATGGAAATAACAGTTAATTGTGATGTTGGATATGTTAGGTGCATCATGAATAACATATTTTTTTAAGGTAATGTCTCTGTCAACAACCGAGATGAAAATTATTAAAAATATGTGAGAGTATTACACAAGTCTGAAAGATGGAATTTTGTTACAATCCTCAGTAAGGAGAGGGAGGATATCATTCAGAAACTCATCAAACCACATAATGGCTTGGTTGATCCTCTTGTTGGCAAGACCATTGGCCACCGTATTAGCTTCTCGATAGATATGGGTGGCAATATACCTGATCTCCATAAGCGAGTTCAGTCAGATATTCCAACTTGCTGTAAGGGGCCAAGAAAGGTGGACATCCCCATTCCAAATAGCTTGGACGATGGTGGTGGAGTCTCTTTCAATCCAGATATTGTTCCAGCCATTATTTTTGACGAAATGGATGGCATGGATGAGAGCCAACATCTTAGCTTTAAGGGAGGAGGTGATCCCGCAACTACAATAGAAACAACCATGACAGTGACCTGTGGAGTCACTGAATATTTCCCCACTGCCCGTAGGACCAAGATTTCCTTTAGAAGCCCTGTTTACATTAACCTTGATCCAACCAAGAAAGGGGGATTTCCATAAGACTTCAAGAAATCCCTTTGGCTGAGGATATATGCTGTCAATATTCAGACGCCATAGAATAATAAAGTCACTGATCGTGTTGTCACAATTAGATTTCTGGATCGAGGCTGCATCCTAAATAGAAATCAGAATGCTCGTGCGACCTTCAATGAGATTGGTCGAGTGATTATTGTGAATAATAGAATTTTTGTCATACCAGATAATGTGTAGGAGATCTGCCACGATAGTTAGGAAGAGGTTTTTTATTTGTGGCAAGAACTCAATATCCACACATTGTTTTAGAAGCGAGAGGATATTGTTATAAGGGTGACATCTGCAATCAAAGATATCAGCAATAAAATTCCACATAACAAACGCTTTAGCACAAGATAAAAAGAGATGATTGATATCTTCACAGTGTTGATGATAGAGAGGAGATTTGGAACAAAGATGGATTCCATAGGATTGGAGACATGTCTCAGTAGGGATACGTTTGTGCACCAAGCGCCAAATAAAATTAAGCCTAGAAGGTTTAATACATGGTTTTTGAAGAGTTTTAACTAGGAAAAGTCTGAATCAGAGTCAGAGAAATAATGATTGTAAAATAATTTTGAGTCAAGGATACCATTATGGGTCGGTTCCCATACTGGAAAGTCATCATCGCTTGAAAAGGGGTAGCCATCAACCACTTGCATGATTGAGTCAGGGAGGACTAAGATTCTATAATGCATCACCTCCTTTATCGTATAATTAATGCTATCAGGGGTAGTATTAGGAGGAAGCATGGAGATAAGTGAGGAGCCAGTCCAGTTATCCAGCCAAAAGTGAATGATGGAGTCCAGACTAACCAACCATCGGGAATTATTCATGATTCAGACAAAAGAATCCCTAATAGATGGAAAAATGGAAGATTAGACATAGTTCAGATTTCCATTTTTTAGCCTCATAAAAAATTTATTTCTAAGGAACTCAAGGGAGTCAAAGGTGTTATTGATCAGTCTCGAAGTGAGTTTGGCCTGGAGTGCCTCGTTGAACAATCTGAGATTTTTAATATCAAGTCTTCCCCTCTCAAGCGGGGTGCAGCAGGTCGACCAAGGGATGGTGAAAAGTTTCCTTTCCATAATGCTACCTATCCAGACAATGTTTCTAATATAATTATTGATTCTCTTGAGAATACCAAGAGGCCACTTATAGATCATGAGGGAATAAATCAATTTTTAGATAATGGTTAATTTCACAAGGCAAATTCTACTAGCCATGAAAAAGGATTTCCCTCTCTAGAAAGTAAGTTGATTAATCACTTGATCAACCATAGTGTTAAAGTAAACGACTTTCGGTCTACTCCAAAAAATGGGAACCCCGAGATAAGTGAATGGGAGAGAACCCTTTTTGATGATAATATTATCAATAATGTTGCCTTTTTGGGAGGGAGGGAATGATTTACCAAAGAAAATAAAGGATTTTTTCCAACTAATGGCCTACCCCGAGACCTCTTCATAGTGGGATAAAGCTTTTTTAAGGTTAAGGACATTCCGTTTTCTTCCACTGAGGAAAAGAATTATGTCATCTTCATAAAGAAGATCAGTCGAGACAGTTAGATTTCTGGAAGCGGAGATAGGTTTCATTTTCCCTTGGAAAACAAGAGAGGATATGAATCTACTAAGTTAGTCTTCCGCAATAGCAAAAAGGATGGCAGATAGAGGGTCCCCTTTACGAACTCCTTTAGAGCATTTAAAATGACCTTTGGGAGAGCCATGGACCAGAATTGAAATAGAGGTAGAGTTGAAGAGATATTGAATCCTATTAATGAAGACATCATTGAAACCAAAGGACTGAAGGAATTTGAAGAAAAAAGTCCAATAAATAGTGTAAAAGGCCTTTCTAACATCAAGCTTAATGGAAATTTTTCCTCCTCAGGAGACTTTGTTTAAGGAGTTAATGCATTCTGAAGCAAGGCAGATGCAGTCTTGTATGGATCTACATTTGATTAAACCGAATTGATTCCAGGAGATAATTTTGTTACAAAGGGAGGAAATACTATTGGCAAGAATCTTGGTAATGATTTTATAAATAGAGTTGATCAGCGCAATGGGCCTAAAGAGATGGATTTATGAGGCACTAGGAACTTTTTGGATAAGGGTGATAAATTGAGCATTTATACAATTAGGGAGGGATCTAGTACAAAAAAATGATTGAAAAGTTTACAGACATCAGTGCAAACAACCTCCCACTGATGCTGGAAAAAACTGCTATTGAATCCATCAGGACTTGGGGCACTGTCAGGATTAAGATTGAAGACTGTAGCTTTGATTTCATGATCCAAAGGAAGAGACAAGAGAAAACTATTTTCTGATTCATTGATCAAGGTCGGGATGATCCTAGGAAGAATATTCTTATTTATATGAGGACCTTGAAAATATTTTCAAAGTAAGTGACAACATGATTAGAGATGGCAACCTTAGAGGAAAGGATATTGTCATTATCTTTCAAAGAGGCTAGGGGACAATTGATTTTTCTAATCCTTTGAAGGGCATTTTAAAATTTGGGGTTTATGTCCCCATCAGTGAGCCATTTTGTTTTAAAGACCTGTTTTTGAAGTTTATATTTGAGGGCTAGGAGGGAGTTGAGCCTGACCACAATGTTTATTTCATCTTGGGGATCAGAGGCAAATTCAGAGTTAGTAGAGGAGGTTTGAATTAGGTTAATATCAGTTTCAAGACTAGAGATTTCATGATCAATCTGTTTGGATTTAGAACAACACCAACCCTTGAGATAGAGCTTAAGATGCTTGAGCTTAGTGACACAGGAAAAAAAAATCAGAATTCTGACTCATAGAGTTCCAATAACTTTGAATGATATGGGAGTAGTTCTGGTCATTGGACAAAGTGTTATTGAATTTAAAGGGGAGACTAGATTTGACTTGTTTTGAGTGAAAGGAAACTAGAATAGGATTGTGATCAAAGTTAAGTTTAGGTAGGGTTATGATGGAGATGGTATCCCACACATCCATTATCGGGACATTCACAAGTGCCCAATCAAGTTTACTAGATATTAATAGAATATTCTGGAAAGGATTTATCCCTTAAAAAAGTATGGTAGTTGATACCAAGAACGTTTTATTACAAAGATAATAATGTGAAAAATTACATGAACATGGTATAATACTGAGCTTATTTCAAATAGTCTAATAAATATTTATAATGATCATATGTTGATGAAACACATTTGAATCCTACATAATGAGATATTGTAACAAATGGATTAGATTATATAGTAATCATCCAGATGGGGTTATTGATGTTGTAGCATTAAGTTCATTCTTTTGGGTGTCTTGAACCATTACTATATAGTAATCTATTAGTTTATGAATATCCTCCTAATGAAAAATAGAATGAACCCTAGAGGGCCACACAATAATTTTATTCATATACCCTGATAAAATTTTATTTGTATTTAATCAATGGAATATATATTATTCACAAGAAAAAAGGATAATTTTATTCATTTTTTAATGATCAAAAATATTTTATTGAATACTTAATAAATATTTATTCACTACATTGTGAATAAAATATTTATTTATGAATGAAATAATTAATTATATATTTATTGAGGTATTTAATAAGTGTCTAAGAGGATGAGGGAACCAGTATAATTTCTGGTGATAAATATTAATTTACATTTTGGTAAAATAATATTTATCATTTCTCCAGTTATCACAAGAAATAATAATATTAATTATTATATTATTATTATATGGAATTGGATTATATAAAGTTTTTTACATTATTTAAGGGATCTTGTGCAATTAAATAATATTTCATCTTAAATACTAACTCTATAATGTTATTTTTATGCTTATTGTGTAGGGTAAATCAAGATTCAAGGATTGAGAATCATTAGACACATCATAATCCTCTCTTAACTATTTAATATCCCATATTATCTTGAATGAGAAGAACTCCTTCAATCCTAATATATCTCAAAGTTATCAAGACAGACAATACATAAAAACATATCTAATACACTGGCACGAGAAAATCAATTGGTGTCATTTATAGATCAAATTTACACATGTGGATCACAAATATATGGATT
Source organism: Viscum album (assembly GCA_963277665.1). Lineage (NCBI taxonomy): Eukaryota > Viridiplantae > Streptophyta > Magnoliopsida > Santalales > Viscaceae > Viscum > Viscum album. Next base: position 1,912,172,326 of record OY728135.1, on the reverse strand, counting down.
CTACACATGGATCCTACAAGTGTGATGAATGTAAACAAAAAAAATGGTTTTTTTTAGGAACAATAATATCATCATTAGAAATTTTTCCAGATATAAGGTAAAAATTATTTTCATCAAATTTAAATTAATTATAAATTTAATATGAAAACTATCCTCTATCTAGGGTCTAGGAATATCCATGATAATATTCAATGGGAAAAAAATACATTAGTCATGATATTTATTTCATGTACAATTCACCTATAATCAACCAAATCCAATGAAACCATTATGGTTATCATTGAGAAATAACTTCCACTACATTAAAAAAATTCACCTCCACAAACACATCTTCCTTATATATCTTCCTTGTAGACCTTCTAATATCTCCTCTAATTTTCATATATTTATAATGATTTGTACACACTACAAGAAAAAAATATTTTAGTGGGGGTATTTTTTCAGTGGTTTTTAAAACCTCCCTGAAAAAACTACTGTAAATTTTTTTTAGTTTTTTTAATATTTTAAAATATCATACAAACTAAAAACATTCAATTTTTTATCCTCGGTTTTCTTAAAACCACCTTCATTTTTAATAAAATTTAAGAAATATATATATATATATATATATATATATTTAATATTAAATATTTTTAATCAAATATGGTTTAGTATTTATAATTTTAAATAATTACAATCTGTCAACTAATTAATATTTTTAATTAGTTGTTATTAATATTTTTAAACTGAAGACAAATCATCAACAAGTAGAAAAATAGAAGTCGGCATCAAATGACCATAACTTTTGAACAGAGAGTCCATTTTAGCTTCACAACCAGTCAAATCAATGTTTATTAGATGGGGAAAAACCAAGTGAGACATAAATCATTTGATAATTAATGAAAATAAATTGTTCAAAATTCAAAAATCAAAAATCGAACTCGAACTTCAAGCGAGCATAACTTTTAATCCGAGTGTCCGTTTGGGCTCTACTACATATCAAATCGAATCCTATGACAAGATCTACACCACTTAGGTCTGTTACTAACCATACAAAAATGCTACCCCTTTTTATTTCGCTAGAAATTCCCAAAATGCCTCTGAAGCATTGGTTTTAGTTGCAGACAATGATTGCTTAAAATTCAAACAGTTCTAACTTTTGATCTAGGTGTCTGTTTGGCCTTTACCAGATATCATATAAAATCTCATTTCATGCTCTTTGATTTGACTAGTTGTGGCACTGAAAAAGGAGTCTTAGCTCATATTTTATGGTCATTTTAGAGTTTTTAGGGGTTTTATAGGTTCTTAAAGTTTTATGATTTATTTATTTATTGTTTATTGTTTATTTATTTATTTCTTAATTGTTTATTTATTAATTATTAATAATTTAATTATTATTTATTTATATATTATTTATTATTTATTTATATATATGTGTATTAATTATTTAATATTTATATATTTATTATTTAGTTATTATGTACACATTAATTAATAATTTATTATTAATTTTTTAAATAATTAATATTTATTTATTTATTATTAGTTTATTATTCATTTATTATTTATTTATTTATTCCTTCTTCATTAATTATTATTTAATTATTAATCATTAATTAATTAGTAATTATTTATTTATTAATTATTTATGAGATATTGAATACTTAATGTCAAATATTAGATATTAGATATTAATTATTAATAATTAATTACTAAATATAACAAATTAGTGATTAGAGATAAGTTATTATTAATTAATTATTATTTACTTGTCTATTTATTTTTTATGTACTTATTTATTTATTATTCTTTGTTTATTATTTATTATTTATTATTTATTATTTATACATTAATCGTCATTATTTATTCTTATTTCGTTTTTATTTATTTATTTTATTTAATTTAATAAAAATTAAATTAATATTAGTATATTATTCATTTATTATTTTTATTGGATAATTATTTATTATTTATTGATTATCTTTTAATTAAATATTAATTACTTACAATTATTTAATAAATATTGAATATTGAATTTTGAATATTGAATTTTAAATTGTAAATTTTAAATATTAATTAAGAATTAATAATTAAGAATTTTATAATTATCAATTATTAATTATTAGTTATTAGTAATTATTAATTATTTAATAATTATTATTTATTTATCTATTTATGTATGTATGTATGTATGTATTTATTTATTATTTATTCTTGATTCTTGATTATTGATTCTTTATTATTTATTATTTAGTAATTTATTTATTAATTTACAAAATATTAATTTTTTATTTGTTTATTATTCATTATTTAATTATTTATTCAATATTCATTATTTATTAATTTTTAATTATTTATTTATTTCTAATTTATTTATAATTTATTAAAAAAATATTATTAATTTAGTTATTATTTATAAAATTTTAGATTTTAAATATTAATTCTTAATGCCCAATTATTAATTATTAGTTATTAGTTATTATTAATTATTAAATATTAATTAGTAGATATTAATTATTAATTATTTGTAATTTATAATTTATAATTTATAATTTCTTTATTTATCTATTATTTTTAATTTATAATTAATTTTTTATTTATTTATCATATATTAAATTATTTTTTAATTAACTTGTTATTTATAAACTAATTATATATTGTCTGTTATATATAATATATAATATATTATATATAATATATTATATATTATGTATCATATATGATATATTATATATTATACAATATACAATATATAATATACAATATATATTATATATTATGTATTATGTATTATGTATAATTTATTAGATATTATGTCTTATATATTATATATTAAATATGATATGTTATATATTATAAATTATAAATTATATTTATATATATATATATATTATATATTATTAATTATTAATTATTGATTATTGAGTAATAATCATTTAATGTGTATCTATTTGTAATGTATTACTTGTTTTTCCAAATAATATACATGTGTATGAGTATATTAAATTTTATTTATTGACAACATGAATATTCTGCTTGATTGGTAATGTCTTTGGAGAATAATCTAGAGGAATGAGGTTCAAATATCACACAATGTAGAATTTCTATATATAACATGGGCATGTCCCTGTACATGGACTTATGCGTGGAGATGGGCAAGGCTATTGTAATAATAAATAAATAAATAAATAAATAAATAAATAAATAAATAAATAAACAACACAAAAAAACAAGAAAATAAATAAATAAATAAAATACGAAAATAAAAATAATAATACTTATTAAATAAATAAATAATGAAGTAAATAAATAAATAAATAAATTATGAAAATATAAAAATAATAATACTTAATAAGTAAATAATACATAAAAAAATAAATAAATTTCGAAAATATAATAATAATAATAATAATAAATAAGAAAACAAACAAACAAACATACAGACAAACAAACACATAAATAAATAAATAAATAAATATATAAATAAAACTAAATATATAAATATGTATATAAATAAATTATGAATTTTTTTAAAATATATATATATATATATTACATATATAAAAAAATTAATAAGACTAAAAATAATAATAATGATTTAGCAATGGTTTAAACCACCTCTAAATCGTTCTATGATGGTTATAAAAAATTGTTGGTAATTATTTTTCGACACACGATAGAGCAGAGGATTTCCAAAACCACCACAGAATGATTTAACAGCAGTTTAAACAACCACTAAATGAAAAAAACCACTGCTAAATACAAATTTAGGTTTAGTGATAGTAATATATTTACAGGAAAACTCCCCCAAATATCACTCTAAGATTCACAATTACCATTCAACCGATAAAAAAAGATTCTTTTATGATGTCCCTTAATTGGCATCTAAATTGTTTTTTTCCTAATACTATGTTATGGGTTCATGATTTCTGACTCCTCAAGATACCGCATAATCACTAGATGGTTAACCAAAAATATTCCCCCAACCACCGCAAACACCCAATTCTTCAGAGTGTGTATCTCAAGAGGGGGGGGGGGGGTGAATTGAGTACCTAATAAATAATTTTTTACAAAAAATAATTAAAATAAATTCATCCAATTAAATAAAAAATGTTCTAATTAAACAAAATAGACGATTCATATAATTTTCAATGTTTAAAAAAATTTATTAGAAGATTTATTAGGTCTTAGATACAAACAATATAATTATAATTAATCCTTTAAAATAAATTTAATTAATTAAAATATTATATATAGACTAATTATGTATCAATATTGAATCATTAATTTTGTTTACATCTAAAATAAAATTCAATTTTAATGAATAGATTCAATGTAAAAAAAACTTGCAATGGAATTTTGAAAACATCAGGTTTAGTCTAAAGATGAGACATAGTCTTCTCCATTTAGTGATCACCTAACACCCAGAAGTTTAAATAAATATTAATATTTATCCACAACCTAAATCAGATTTTACAACATTATAAACCATTCCATCTCACACATGACCTCTTCCAAAATTATATGAGGGAACATTAAAAAAACTGGTCACAAAAGACTTCAACCCCAATTTTCATGGGAAAAGATGTGTAAAAAGAGTTAAGAAGATATATAACTAAATTACAATTATATAAGAAGATAGCGTGCATTAATTAAAAAATATTATACACACATAGATTGAAATGTAAATTATAGTAATCTAAATGATCAATCAATAAGTATGAAGGGATATAGATGCTCATTTTGTTATACAATGAAGCTCACAGCTCCATGTTTTTAATTTTTATTATAGATCGAGTATGGATCGTGAAACTTATTCTGAAAAGTTTTTCGTAGAGTATTATTCCTAACATTATGAATGTGAGAGATGTGTATTGTGATTCATCCTCTTTATTCATGTTAACAAGATATAGCATGTAAAATATTCTTGATCTTGCAATTTGGTTCAATTCGATTGTGTACGGGTAAATCCATTCTGTGAATCGCTTTCAACTCAGTTTTATATTAATATGTACTGTAACATGAGAGAGTATTCCTCTATTTTATCAGCAGTAACATTAGTATTCATGTGAGCATGCCAGTATTCTAAATCCTCACATGTAGGGCAGACACATTCTTTAATGTGTTGTGTCATGAATTTAAAATACAATCAATAAAATATGACTGGAATTAAATATCATAAAATATGATTTATATAATTAATTAAAAATGATAAATTATGAAATAATGGGGGTGTGTGAGTCTATAGGTGTGTTATTGGTGATTTTATTCGGGTAGTGACTTCATCTAATGGTGTCTCTCAGACTAGGGGATTTTCTTTATAATGGGAACACAAAGCTGAAGGTGTCTTAGCTGGTGGTGAGTCATCCTTAGGGTGGTGAGTCTGATGATGGTAGGATAGGATGGTAGTGTCTCATAATTTAACAAAATTCTCCCTTAGTGGTGACTCATCTACAATGATTTCAAATTTTTTAGATACTTATTTCAAGACTTTTCAATTTTTACTTGTTGAGGGCGAGATATGTCTAGTAGTGTGTCATCTTGGTAGTGAATCAGTCTTGATGGTTACTCAACCTTTGTGGTTTCTAAACATTAATGATGACTCTTTGGAAATTTCATAACATATCCCAGACTATAAAATAATTATTGAAAACATTTATCATATTAATATCATTTGAATCTTTATTTTTTGATCATTAAAACAGGGAGGTCAACGATATTTATATTGTTAGTGATCACAAATCATGGAATCAAAGTTAGCATAAATTTTGATATTAAAGGTAAAATAAAAAAAAATAAAGGCATATTATTTAGATAGTTTGAAAGATAAATAAAGGAAATATGTGCATATGGGTTAAGGAAAAACAAAAAGAATATATCAATAAGGTATCAAAAAAGAGAAAATGTTTTCAAAGAGATATAAGGTAAATAAATAGAAATAAATTAAATAAATAATGTTCTCAAAAACCAAAATGAAATAAGGAGCCTCCACCATTTGAGATTATCAGAAAATAATTTATTAGTAGAATAAAATTGCAAAAAAATGAGAAATAAATATGAATATCAGAAGAATAAATAAAGAATAATGATATTAAAAGGTAATCCAAGAAGTTTTAATCAAACTTTTTTTTACACGAAATATTCCCATCAAAACAGAATTTCCACTCTAAAAGAATTCTGAAGGTTTGGAAGTGGGTTCTATTGGGGATTTTTCTTTATATTTGGCTATCTATTTATCCAAGGCAATAGGTTCAACATGGGCTGAATGTTCTTTCAAAAAGGTAGTTGGAACAATATTTGGGAGTCCAACTACATCTTGAGGAGGTCAAGACTCAATAATAACAATCAGTATAAGTTGAATCATAGCTTGATCGGGATGAAGATGAATGTGTTTAAATTTTTCAGGTGTAGGTGAAATTGGATCCCTAGTAACTCCTAGTCTAAATGTTACCTTTGTGGAAATAGTAATAGCTTCATGATCCACAAAAATCGTGCCATGATCATGGTGAAACAGTTTCAAAGGATTGAAAAAAATACATTATTATCTAACCACATATCTCTATGGAACTTAAGGAATATCCATTTTTTTCAATAAACCAATTTTGAATCGGAGTAATCTCCTTAAAATGTCTGAATTTCTCTTTAAAGTCTTATGTATTAGGTGGAATCCTTAAATTTTCAACCAAGAACTGGAAATTGGAATTCATTACATTTTTTGTATAAATTCTTGAGAAATAATATTTGATGGATTTGGTGATTTTCTATCTATATGAATTTATATCCTTGGAAAAAATACTTATTATCATGTTATTATATTATATACTTTTCTCAAACGTCATTAAAATCTCAAATGGTGTGACAAGTGCTCCACTAGTTGGTCCAATATACATATCACCGCTATCCTCTCTAAAAAAAGTTCTGATCTTATGAACATCAACTAGAGGTTCAATGGATGTAGATGTATATGAAGATACATTCTCAATAATTTTATGGATTCCACCTAAATAATATTTAATATTAGGCTTTAAATAATCAATCATAGATCTTACTGATTTCACCTCATTATTTATCCTCTTATTCTCTATATCAATCTATTGAATATGATGCATCATCTTTAGTTGAATACGGTGGATCACCAAATCAAATGAATACCAGTCATCATTTTTACTTATCGTTGTGAGAAAAGGAGAATATAGTTCCAAAACATTTTCATAATTTTACAGTAGTTTATTACCAAAATCATTCAAGTCGCTTCTTTTGACTATATCAGTAGGGATTGCAGGGAATGGTGCAGCAAGTACTGTTTCCCTAATAGAATATAATTTTTCTAACAAACTAGAAAAATTAATTTGATGGACCTTTTATCCCACATGATCTCCCCTATCTTGAATATCATGTCCACCCTCTTTTGGTGGACTCACAGCATCAGATGGGAACATACATCATTTTTTTGACATAGGGTTGATCCATCTCTCTAAAATATCAGAAACAAAAAGTACAATAGAATGAGGTATCACAACATCATTTATAACTGAAAACTCAACACATAATTGACCATCTAGATTCATTCCATATACAGTACGCACAATATCATTAGGGTTTTCAACTTATTTATGAGCATATGAGCTATGAGAAGCATTATTCTCACCATAAATATCAAGTTCCTATTCAATATTAACAGCATCCATACAAACATCATATTTCTTCATAAAAGCTATAGATTCAATTTCCTAATTCATATCAATAGAAGGATCATCATCTAACTATTCATAATTGGATAGATCAAAATAAATCATCTCTTTTTTCTGAATGCTCAGCAACATGATGTTCCAAAACCACTATAAATTCCATATATTCTACAATAATACAGTTAGAAATAGTCTGACCATCCAAAAAACCAATAAAACAAACTTAAACACTTGGGTTTTGTTCACCCTCTGGAAAATAATCCTTCTCATTAAAAACAATATTGACATCTTAATGAAGATATGATCTCTCTGTAGATATACTATAAAAATTAACAAGATACGATGGAATTTCTACATCTTTTATTCTAATTTAGAGAAATAAACCATCAGGTTCAGAATCATCATCATTAGCATCTTCTGCATCACCATTTTCATTATATCCATTTCCACAAATATATTATCCATTTTCATATTCCTCTTCTTCATCATCTTCATTATCATCCATTTTAGATAAAGTCACGAACTTATATTAGCTAGAAATTTCAGTTACCTATTCATCACTTTTCACTAAACTTTTTATTTTGGTATGTATCTAATGGGGACTTGGAGGTCTGGAAGTAATATGTCGTGATTTTGGAGATAGATGGGAGTCACTACCCTAATTAACATGATATTCCTCTACATCTTCACTAGAGGCAACACTGTATTATTCTTCCTCATATGAATACTCAAAAACATTGTCAGGTTCTAGAGCATGTTCAATAAGATCCCTTCTTCTAGATGGATGATCCACATAGTACAAATCCACATACAGTTTCCCACCATCAGCTATCCACTAATTCTTCTTTGGTATCCAACTAATTCTCATCATTGGAAAAATTGATTTATAAAAAAAATCACTAAAGTCTATGATAGACTATTCATCATATGAAACTAACTCTTTATCTTTTAACAATGATGAGTTTAACATTGGGTAAATAATGGAATGTGATATTTAAGTAGGGTTCATCATTTTTGACAAATGAACCATAAGATTCCTAGAAAGATTAATATTATATCATATTTGAATTATATGTAATACGTATTCATCTTAATACCTTAAGGTTGAAAAATCACTTTTCTAGGGCATAATATATATTGTATAAATTTTTTCAACAGTCTACACTCCCCATAAATCTCAGAAGCTACTGGTATTCTATGTTATTCCATCAGTATCGAATTCTGCTAATGTATCTTCAAAAATAAAAATATCACTATATTTTGGAATGGTTCCTTAAAAATTGTAGAAAAAACCTTCATGTAATATATACAGCAATTCAATCCATTTCATCAAATAAAAAGCTATTATGTGTCCTATGACACAAATTCTTGTCTAGTTGTCAATATCATGGTCAAAAGGAAAATCCACATACAAATAGAACACATACACTAGCTTATGATAAATGGGTCACCTGTTTAATGAGATAATATCCAACCATCATTGTTTTGGGAGTACTTTGAGTACCAAAGACTTACTTGAGACAAAATACTACAATTGAACATATTTTTCATCTAAACCAAATATTCTTGATAGATTTGGGTTAAGTGGTTCTATAGTATAAGGAACACCTGGATCAAACTTTTGTTTATTACATGACCGTGACATAGATGGTGAAACTTTTGAAGGATTCTTCACTCATTCTATGTAGATCGGTCTGGTAATCTTGATCAAAGGTTAATATAAAGGATTATGTTTTGATCATTGAGAGATTAAGGGTTACACCGGACTCAAGAGAAAGTCATAAGAAATTAGGTTTGTTAGAAATTAACAATTTTATATTTCATATCATCTATGATTTAGGTATTTGTATAAATATAATAATACATAATAGGTGAAAATAAATTTTAAAAATAAATAAAATTATGATATCAAGTTATAAAAATAAAATAAACTACCAGAATAAAAATATAGTAGTTCAAAAATCTTAGAAGAAATTTAAATTATCAAATGCATGAAATCAATAAGTGTAAAATTCCAACGGTATGACAAAGAATTTATGTTATTATAATAGTAGTGAGATTAACACAATGACGTGTCATATCCAATAGTGTGGAATAGCCAATGGTGTGTCACCCAATAGTGTGTCATACCGAACATTGTGTCCTTATAAAATAAATATAAATCAAATTTAATCATACCTTTATCATGTTTGATGTAATTTATTGTCTCAGAATTCATATGATTGGTAAATATATCATCCAACTAATGTTTTATATAAATATACTCAAGAGTGATATCACGTTTTTCAAAATGATCTCTCAAAAAGTGATATCTATGATCAATATGTTTTTCTAGAATGTGTCACTGGATTTTTAGAAATGTTAATATCACTCGTGTTATAAAAATTTATGGGGAAATGTCATAATTGTTATCTATAGTCTAGTAAGGTGTGTTTCATCCACAAAATTACTGTATATAAAATTCTAGTAGCTATATATTGAGCTCCAACTATTGACAGTGCGACAAAAATTTGTTCCTTACTACACCATGGAACTAGATACATACCTAAAACGTGATATATTCTAGAGGTACCATTTCCTTCTAACATACATCCACTAAATCAGAATTAGAATGACTAACTAGATCAAATCCTTGTCCTTTAGTATAAACCAATCCAAATTTGGCCGTATATTTGGGGAATTTAATAATTATTCTGATAATAAATAGGTGTGACTCTTTGTCATTTTCTTAAAAGTGAACAATCATACACACACTAAAAATAATACAATTTTGGATAAAAATCAAGTAGAGAAGACTTCCAATCATATCTTTATAACTAGTTTGATCAACTGGTTTCCTAGATTCATCATGATTCAATTTATAGGTGGTAGTCTGAAGAGTACCAGTACACATAGTTATATGAAAATTAAAATGTTTTAAATGATATTTTTATATTTAAAACTAAATAATCATTTGAAATTCATTCTATAAAAAGTGTAGGATCAACTATTCCATTTAAAAATACTTTTGAAATAAGAAAATTATAGATCCTATCATACCAAGCTCTAGGAGCATGTTTTAAACCATATAACACTCTGTTTAATTTTGAAACATGATATTGAAAATGGGGTTTTTTTAACTTTTGTCTTGATAAAAAAACATCCTCAATTATAAAACCATTTTAAAATTCACTCTTGACATCCATTTGATAATGCTTGAAATATAAATGAGCTACATAGTATAGACTGATTCTAATGGATTCTGGTTCAGAAGCTGATGTAGAGGATTACTTATAGTATGTCCCTTCTTCTTTAATATAATCTTGTGTAACTAGTCTTTATTTATTTCTAACTATTTTTCATGAATCATCTTCCTTTTTTATAAACACCCATTTACATCCTATATTCCTAGTATCCTTTTTTCTATCTAGAAGTTCCCATACTTTCTTTTATTTCAAATTGATTTAATTCTTCATTAATAAATATCACCCAAAATTCATCATTAATAAGATCTTTGATGTTATTAGGTTCTAGTTGAGACAAGAATTCTTGTTGTTCAACCTAATTTCTAAGAGAATATATAGTTTATTTAGCTCTATCTAGATCACATACAATATCATCTAAGGAGTGATACTTAAAGGTTCAGATAGCTGTATAAAAAGTAGGTCTGGTAATTTCATGATTTTCTATAGGTTCTAATTAATGATGTTTTGGAAATTCTTCAGAAGTGGATGATATTTCCATTGAATTGACAACAAAATCACGTTTTATTGAATTTAATATCTGAGATGAAAAATAATCCTCATGATTTTCCAGGGAGGACTTAGATTTTTAAAGATCAGTATCATCAAAATTTCTATGGAAATATTCTTCCTCGATCTTAGTCATTTTATTGAAAACTCTATAGTTTTTACTAGAGGTTTAATAATCTAGGAAAATTCATTCATCACTATTGGCGATAAATTTTTTCAAAAAATATCCTTAGTGTTGTGAATAAATACTTTTCATCCAAAACTCTAAGATAATTAACAATAGGATTTCAATTATTCCTAAGTTAAAAATGGTTCTTCATCAACATAAGTCTAATTAAAAATATATTTATGATGTATTAGGTTATATTTATATCCTCTACTCAAAAATAAATAGGTAGTTCATTCTAATTTATTAGTTTCTATGATATCTCTTGTAATTTTATTTTTGTACTTTCAATAACTACATTATTATGAGGGGTCCTTGGAGTAAAGAAATTGTATGTGTAACCAATTTTTGGGCGAACAGAATCAAAATCTTGATTTTCAAACTCCCGAACATGGTAACTTATAATGGTCTTAATAATAATTCCACTTAGGTTCTCAAAATATCTATTATACTTGGTGAAATAAGAACAATATTCACTCTTATGAGATAAAAATAATACCCAAGTATACGTAGATAAATCATCTACATAAACATAAACATAGTTTTTTTAGTTTAATATAGAAACACTATATGGTCTAAATAAATCCATATAAACCATATAAAGATGTTACGAAGCTGAAACATCTTTCTTAAATTGAAAATAAGCTTTGTATTGGTTCCATTTTTGATAGGGGTTACAAAATTTTTCATTTGGGAAATGATGTTTAGGTAGATCCTTGACTAACCACTTTCTAGTAAGCTTGCTTGGTGAGTAAATGTTGCATATGCCTAGTCTCCTATTCCAAATCCAAGATTCCACATGAACTTACCTTAAGAAAGAAGCATCTTGAGAAACTAAATAATTTAAATCAATAAAATTTTCATCTAATAAGGTAGTAAAGACTAAATCTATTTTGGAATAAAAAATATTTGCCTCATTCTAAAATATGATATAAAAGAACCATCATATAATTTTTAAATACAAAGATGGTTATATTTATAACCGTATGAAAGCAATAGATTATAAATTAAATTTCTTTTTTATTACCTATATGGCCAAGGGAAATGATTTTCCATTTTCCATTATTAATAAATGTGACATGACCACCATCAAACATAATAAGGATCATGAAACAAGAATAGACTCTTATCATCTATCTTGAACATCTGATGTCTAATTACCATATAATTCAACATGATATCCTCAAAAAGTTTTCCTATAAAACCCAACTTATACAAGAAATGAATTTGATACAACGATTTTATAGGGTCCTGAGATCTTTTTAATTAAATATCTGGGAACAGAAATTTGTTTTATGGGTTTCCAATAAATATATTGAAGTATTTTAGAAATAAGTCCTTTATTAGGTCTTTTATATAAATAATTTATAAAATAAATTACTGGTCTGGAATTCAAAAAAAGTTCTTCTTGTTACTCTCCTCTATCCAGGTTGGAAACTGAGACGAGTAACATATTTAGGAGTAAATCATTTTCCTAAAATATGTGTAAATTTTTTATACTGTCTATGAATATATCTAAGTTATTATTTAGTTTCTCATTTAAAATATTGTGTTAAGTAATCTCATTATATATTTGATCATTCTTCTCATTTTTTGAAAAAAAAATCATATTTTTTTCTTGCAGATAATGCATAATGTGTTTGGAGAACATTATATTTATCTCTAAGTTCATTGAAGGTATCGTTTAACATATTATAGAATTATAATAATTCTCCATTATAAATTTCATCATCATCATGTTAATTTTTAGAAACATAATTAATATGATCATCATGAACAGGTGAGGTAGTAGAGACAAGAGGTAAAACATATACAACATGTACTATAGAAATATTATTCATAAAGAACATGTTTTCTCTATATGATTTATCCTCATGTGATGTATCTGAATCACAGGCGATATATTTAGAATCAATCCATGTATCTTTCATTTCATTCTTATATTTTCAATAATTATTATTGTATCAATTTTTTACCTCACCTTTGGATAGTTATCTTTGATTTTTTCCATTCCTTTTTCACTCATAAAAGTTGATTTCTTTGTCATCCTTCTTATCAGTTCCTCTATAATGAAACATTAATTTATAATTGGTCTTTCTAAAATTTTTTTATCCAATATAATTTTTTAAAACATATTGGTAGACTATCCATATTTTTATCCCTATCCGGTGATGAATCACCGTTATAAGAATTAGTATCTTGAACTTCCTACTTTTCCTTTTGTTTAGTTGTAATAGTCTTAAAGGTTATAGATTTTCTCATTGGTTCTTAATCATATTCTCAATTTAATTTTTTATTTTATTCATACATCATCAGTTTACTAATCAACCCTTTGGAATGTCACATTCTGATATCATATGATTCTCTAATTGACACAAATGTTCCTCTCAATCATTCAGCTAAACATCTATGCAGACACGATCTTGGCCTTCTATGATACAAGATTCCCAAAAATCTCATTGAACATAAGATACATGTCAGAAATAGGTTCATTGGGTTTCATCTTAATGCTTTCATACTTAATAGTATATGGGTTAAGTCTCATTTCATTAACATTAGTTGTTCCATAATTTGAAAAAGATAAATTATCACACATTTCATATACATTTTTTCAGGATGATATTCTATTAATTTCCACATCTCCAAAATCATAATAAAGAGAATTCAATTCAAAAAAATTAATATTGTATGAAATCTTAGTAGAATCATCCCAATCATTCTTATAAGTAACAGGTATAAAATATTTATCTTCTATAGCATTTCAAATTTTAATACTCATTCTCTCAATGTTCATTTTCATCTTAATTTTCCACAGAGAATAATAGTTTCCATTGCAAAAGGGAGGTATGTTGGAAGTAGAATATTCTTTTCAAGATTCGTAAAGAACTAAATTTAGAAATAATATCTTAACATCTTTAATTCTTGAAAAAAATAATATTTTTTTTTTGAAAAACAGTGATACTAATGTTTAAAACCCATTGATACCAAATGTTGGTCGGAGAGAGTATCTTGAGGGGGTGAATTGTGTACCCAATAAAAATTTATGTTAAAAAATTATTAAAATATATTCCCCTAGTTAAGTTAAAAAATGGACCATTTAACAAAAAAATAGATCATTATAAGTAAAAATATTTAAATACACTTCTTAGAGGATTGAATAGTTCTCGGATAAAATTTCATACAATATTACTCAATCCTTTGAAATCAATTTACATAAATAAAATCTTATAAAAAACACTAATAAAGTTTAACAATAAAAATATTAAATTTTTTTACAACATAAATTGTTTTTGTTTTAATAAATAGATTCATAGTAAAATAAAATAAAACTTATAGTGTAATTTGGAACACAATATGTTCATTCTCAATCTAAGACTTAATCCTCTCCACTTGGTGATCACATGCCACTGGGATGTCTAAATAAATAAAAACATTTACTTACAACCTGGATAAATTTTGATGTAATATAAAAATATCTAGGTCCCACATGACCTCTTCAACAACTATATGTTGGAGTATAATAGAATCTCGTGACACAAGACCTCTACAACAATTTTTGTGTGAATGTAGGTGTAAAAAGAGTTAAGATGATATCTATTTATCTTCTAGTTATAGAAGTAGATAGTGCCCATGTATTAAAATAGATTACACCCACACTTCTCGAAATATAAAATATAATAAACAAAATAAAAAATATAAAAGTATGAATGTATATAGATTCTCGGTTTTTTATGCAGTGCAACTTGTGACTCCTTGATTTTGATTTTCAGTGTAGCTCGAGTGTGTATTATGAAACTTTATTATAATAGAGTGTCATTGGATCTTGTTCTTGACAAAAATAACATGATATTTGTGTATTATTCTTTGTCATTCTCATTTGCATTAATATGATGTATTAGGTAATCTCTTATTTATCTTTCAATCAGGTTCATTTCTATCATGTATAGGTAAAGACATTTATCACATTGATTTGAACTCTTTTGTTTTCGATAAGTGTATCGGCATAGGAGGGAGACATATTCCCTTTTATCAGCAGAAACATGAGTATCCACATGAAAATATAGATATTATGTATCCTTGTACTCTAGGTTGAAACCTTCCTTAATTTTTTCTACCAATAATTTATGATATAGTCATTTAAATATTTTTGACAATAAATTCCATTAAATATCCATTAGAGGATTAATTAAAAATGTTAAATTAAGAAATAGAGGTGTCGAATTAGTCTAGTATCATGTAATTTGTGGTTTTAGTCTAGTAGTGACTCGATTTGATGGTGTATTTGAGTCTGGTAGTGTCTTATTATTATAGGGACACAAAGCTAGTGGTGTCTCAGCTGGGAAACATTCATCCTTCTAGGAGTGAATCCTATGATGATAGGTCAGGATAGAGGTGTCCTATACTTTATCAAAATTATTCCTTGGATTGATTCATCTAAAATGGTTTCATATGTGATAAATAATTATTTAAGTAATTTTATATTTTTCCATATTAACGGTGAGGTATATATGGTAGTGTGACAACTTGGTGGTGAGTTAGTCCTGATAGTGACTCATCCTCTGCGGTGTCTCAACTTCAATGGTGACTCATATTTTGGAAATTTCATCATCATTCTCAATTTATAAAATTCCTATAGAAAAAATGAAACACATTAATTTCTCTAGAATCTTGATTTTGGTATCATTAAAACAAGGTGGTGTAAACATCCTATACGGACCATTGGAATAACATCATGGTCACCGAGCTTCTTCATAAAATAGACTGATGTGAACTCCCATAACTGGACACGTACCACCTTTATATATTATCCAAGTTGGAAAATAAAAAATATCATCTTCATGACCATGTACATAATAGACCTCTTTGCATTATTCCTAAAAATATCATTTTCTACAGATTTCTTATGTAGGATACATACACAATTGTGTGAGTTTCATACTTGACATCATGTACTTTGTGCCAAATATATGGAAAGAATCCACCCTGAATCATTTTAAAAATTTCAAAAAACACATTAAAACATTTATAAAAATGTTTCATTTTTTAGGACATGCATATTATAATTTCTATAAATATTGGCGCCCAAAAATCTGGAAAAAATTGGAAAACAATTCCATTTCCAATATTAATGTGGCGAGGAATAAAATATATTCACTTTATTCATTATGGAATTATTTAGTTCAAATTAATGAACATAGTTATTCCTTATAACTTTCATTCATTTCATAAATAGTTCATGGACATATGTTCTGATCTTAACATTTAATTTTCATGTAACTCACTTTCTGTATATTTTTGTAAATATAAACATTTCATAAAACTCATTATATTCCATTAAAACTTCGGTCCTCTTATTTATTTGATTCATATTCTCAAAAAAATTCACAACTTCATAATATTAAATCCAACCTCAATTCACCTTCCTAGTCTATGATATATAAATATATTTAATACTCATACATCAGTACACAACCTCCTTATCTAATGTTGACACCAACAACTATTGTCAATGGGTCCAATATTCAAAATGATTAGTTTCAATATTCACATTCTTCACATTCATATCATGTAGATAATTATTGGTCAAAAAAAACATAAAATAATATAACTATCTTAACAAATAGTAAGTCTTCATAAACAAAGAGAGTCAAAGTTTTAAAGAAGACTTAAATTTTGTTAAAAATTAAAAACACCTGATTCACTCCCTCGTATGTGTCTATGCTGAACATAAGGGGACATTAAACTAGTATCCAAGAAAAGGTACCTCCTGGATAGATCTTATATTTGTTTCTATTGATTTTGAACATAATTTATAAAGTGTAAAATTATTATTTTTATTGATAACCCTCATATGGTTAAATCTAGTTCAATCCCTGTAAGTGCAGAATTTGAGGTCACATCTGAGACACTGAAAAATAGTATGAAGAAGAAGTCTAGGAAGCTAAAGAAAAATTTTAATAAGGATAAGGAAAAACAAATACTCAAATATGACCAAAGAGGAATTTTCTCATATGTAGAAAATGTTGAAAAATATCCAATAGATAATTCCAATTTAAGCTATGGTGAATTTGAAAAATACATACATGAAAAATAACATAGATATTTTTACTCACAAGTGAAGGGTAATCATAATATTAAACCTATTATGGTTTCATCTTATATAAATTTAAATATTACATGTCTATAAGATGAAAATATATTCCTAGGGAAAGAAGGTGATATCATTTAATAAACATTGGCTAAAAATTTTGGCATATAAAACACCCTCATGATAAATTTAGTGAAAAGGATGATCATTCTATGTTTACATTGAATGATTTTTAAAATCTAATAAAAAAATTCCAAGAAATTATTTCATTAATTATGTGTTTAATAATGCAATTATAGTGATTTTCCATTCATTATAGAATCTATATAAAGTCTCGTTTAATGTCAAAGAAGAAAAGCTATATATAAAATTAAAGAATGTAAATGAGATCGATATTGTGTATTAATAGAGAAATATGATTCGTGATTGAAATTTTTTGAATATAAATAATGATAGAGATGATATATTGAGATCTGTTGAGGTTGATAATTATTACCTCAATATGATGATCTTAGATCTATAATTTATATTGGGAAATATAGAATCATTTCATGTAGAAACATCCCATGTTATAGTGAAGAGATCATATTAAACCATTAGAAATTGTATAGAGGATTATTGAATATAAAAGGCTCAAATTAGTGGGTAAAATATATTCTTACCGAATAAGAAATATTCTCTCTAATTAAATGAAATAACATCACTTAATGTGTTAATAAATCTATATACCAGAACTCATTTTTTAGAAATAATTCTAAAAAAACTAATATTTAGGTATATTTGGATGTAAAAAATTCGAATAAACCCAGTAAAACATCAAGGGTGGATATAATCAAGTCTAAGAAAAGAAATTTCTCAAAAAATTCCAATATGATGGGGAATTTAACCAATAGAAAACAATGTATTAAATCATGTTAGCTTATATCAATTAAAAGAAGAATTGAGATTATTCGAAGATGTTGGAGTTTACAGTGATTCAAACATACAAAAATTGATCTATGGAATAATTTTTGATTATATGGATGTTATATAATTCTTTAAACAAAGAGGATCTATGCCCTGAAAAGGAAGAAACATAAATTGAAAAACTAGACTTCCTAATGAATTGTAAATATGTCCCTCAAGAATAGATTTGATTTTCTGGATATTTTCTCAGAATTCTACAATAGAAATGGTCACTAAATTAAATAATTTTTGTATTTAAAAATGGAACATTGTTATTATATGGAATTTAAGATTCCACAGTAGTATAAGGGACAATGAAATGATGACAAGTCTACCTTGAATATTACTGAAGAGAAGAAATCCCATGATATTTTTTATCCTAAGAAAACAATAATGAAGGTTGAGATACTTTTCACACTAGAGAAGAGAAGAGAAGGTCACTTTAATATGGTAAGGAAGGTCACATCATTATAATGGTATGGAATTATTTCCACTCAACTTGAATTGATACCTATCAGATCACTCCATGGGTGGCTACAGCCCTGGGTGGGACACACCACCATCTCGAGTGGCTGCTATTTCCTCATGATGCCCTTGGGAGGGGATCCATGCTTCATCCAACATTCACACGTGAGGGTTACTAAGGATTGTATTTATTCCTACCTCCTTTAAACTAATACCAACTATAATGAACCATGCTTGACATACATGGAAATTTCCTTTTATTTCATAATACATAATAAAAAACACAAATAGACACCCAAACTCTATAATAGTTTAGTGTCTTTGGAAACATGTAACATAATCTTCTAACTTGGTGAATGTTCTTCAATATCTCATAAAAAGATCTCCCCCTTTTGTTTTCTAACCTAAATTCTTTCTGTATATCCTAGGGAAATGAAAACCTAAAAAGGTTGAGTTCAAATTCCCAATAAGATGAAACATTGAGAACATAAAAGAAACCATAAAAATTAGAATTTAAAAACATGAACATTGAGTTTATATATCAAAATCATGAGTCATGAAATAATCTTTGTATGTACATATGGAATTGATCATAAAAGAACACTAACCATGATAAAACAGTATTGGAATACCAAATTGAATTATGAAAAACAAAAAAAACACATAATATGATTTCCATAGTATCCAAGGCATTACTTCAAAGACCATTATAGTGGGACAATTCCATTATTGAACTGGGTTTACATGTTATTCTAGCCATGTATTACTAAACCATATTTACATGACTTTCGAGCCCTGTATTACTTAACCATATTAACATTTTGTTCTAGTCATGTATATCTAGAAAGAGGTGCTCTAGGGAGCTCTGCTCTCGGGTGTGCCTAGGTTTTTTGCTGCGTTGGGTGATCCAGCGTGAATGAAAGGTCTCTAGCGGCAAGAGTTGAGGGGTATGGCGCAGGTTCTCAGTGAGTGGAGGGCTTAAACGGTAATGGTGGTAGGTCCAAGGCGACGCATGTCCGGGACTCATCTTCAATGGATTTCTCTATCTTGCGGGTGTTTCTTGACTCAACTCAGGTCTTCAGGCAACAACATCACTCAACCATCTTTCAGTGGCAGTAGCATGGATAGTTTTCTATCTTTGGATTTATACGGTGTTGGGGGCTCTTGGTGCTTCGAATTTTGGTTCAGATTTCAGTTTTCAGTAGTGGTGGGTTCGATTGGTCAGCATGCCGATATCATCTCTTTATTCCTTACATTTGGTGCAGATCTAGTTTACCTTGTTTTGGAGATGGTTTGAAATTCAGTGGATCTGGTCATGGGTTTTATTTTGATGTGAGGGTTACGGTTCTACGATGAAAATTGTGGAGGTTTCATGATCCTCCTTAGATCTAGATGGTCTTCTATGTGGACAGAGACTCGGAAGGAAATACTTGGATATATTCAACGACAATGACTCTTTAAAATTTTCAATCATCGTGGCCTTTAATGTCCCTCCCTCTGTGTGTTTTTGGTGTACCTGCAGTAGATAGGCATTCAGTCCATGTAATGACCTGAATTTATTCCAGACATTGTTTACTTGATCTCTACACTGGGATCAGAATTTCTCCTTCTTCTATGAGGTGGGGCAGTGTGGTGGGCTTCCTGGTCTTTTGGGATGTGAGTTTGAGTAGTCAAGTCAGGGAGATCAATAAATTTTTTGGTGACTTTTCTTATTTGGATTTTGGTATTTCTTAGCTGTGGTTTTTGAAATATGAAATAGGTGGGATTCAAGGCTGATTTTGTTTTTTGGATTTCTTATGAATTTTGATGGTGAAATCTATTAGCACTCTATAAGGACCATCACCAGATGAGGTATAGAGTACGAATAATTCTTCTGAGCATGACCATTGGAATTTGGATGAATGAGAGGGTATGAATTTTCTATCGGTACCAGACCCATAAAACCCTGCATGGGATAGTTCGTCACACGGTCATGTGAGGTTATGGCTTAACCTACCGATGTAGTTGTTGGAGAGGGGTTGTTCTTTGAATTTTTGATTTGAGTAACTTCTTGATTGTTTTAATTTTAGGTTTTCCACTTTTTCCTCAAAAGTGATTTCTGATATAAAATTTTAATTTTCAGTCATTAGTCATGTATATATCATGATATATAAATCTCTACGTAATGATTGGAAGAGTTATTTTGGCCCCACCTAACTCATAATTAAATCATTCTCACGTATTCCACAAAAACATAAATTATTAATCATAACGTAACCCAATGAATAAAATGGGTTTCTTAAAAACCTTTCTATCAAAACACAATCCATGTAAAACAATTTGATTTCATAGATATAATTCCTCCATAAACATAATAAAACACATGAATAATAGATATATTTTACTTGAAACATATCCTTAATCTTAGATTGAATTTTATTTGATAAAATACATGAAATTGATTCCCGATGAAAATAACTTTTGTTCCTAAAAAATGTTTTCTTTTCGTAAAAATATTTTCAATTTTAAAAGAAAATAATTTATTTAGAAATAACCATAAAAATATTTAATGGATTCCTCCTAGAAATCTGGTGTTATTAAAGCATTAAAATCCATTCATGGCATATAAGTTAAACAAATTATTGTCGTACTTTTTCCAGAAAACTATAAAATTACATAGTGTGGAAAACGAAAGAAATATTCCTCCCATCATGTGTAACAAAAATTCACCAATGGGTCAAATTAAATTTAAAAAATAGTATTGTAATATAAATAGTATTGTATAATAGACGAGGATGATAAATGTACCCCAGTAAATACTTACGAATAAACAATCTCAGATAAAAACTATATTGCGATTTTTTTCATTACCTTAGGTAAGATATTATTTGTATGTATCCAAAAAACTATATTATAGTTTCAAACATGTTATAAACTTGTTACAGAACTAGAATAATAATAATTAAATCATATATTATTCACTTATGACTTTATATTTCCCTTTTATTTATCAATTCAATGTTAAAGAAATGTTTTTGGTAACAATCAGTTTATTTATTGTTCTTGTTTTGACTTATTATTCATGATATTACTATTTAGATCATGATTTAGTTACATATAAAATGTGAAACATGATTTATATATAATAAATATTTAGAATTGAAATATATATAATAGATAGATAAATGAAATGGTATACATCGTTCATGGAGAGGGTAGGTTGTACGTTGGCATGAACCCTGTTTCTGTTTCCTTATTGAATTGAATTGTTGCATGTAAATGAAATACACATACACACACACACATAAATACAGTATCATTTTTATGTCATATATTTCCTTCTTATTTATTATATATACTTTATAATCATTCCTGAATGGTTAACGTGGATAATGAATCTCATCGCGTCATGGAGATGGAAGGTCTCACTTAGGCACGAGTGACGGTATCATTCCCTTAATAATTAAATAGTATGGAATTGTATGGTATATTAATCATATCGAATAATTATCATGTTATATACCTTATTTAAATCTGTTATACTCATCATTATACAGATCCAATTTTAGTATTGTTGAATAAAAAATTACACCACGGTGTGGAGACGATAAGTCGTACGTACACACACATGGTGATATTGTTATTTTTAAGATGGATTAAATGAGGTATATGGTGTTCCCATAATAATAATAATATCTCTGAATTTATATGATATTTGATTTATTACATTTGTATGAGAACAAAATATCATGAGGATGTATAATAAGAAAAGAAATTTGAAAAAGGTGATAAAAAATTATCTATTTTTCGAGTATCTCTTTTTTTTATTTGCACAAATGGTCTCCCTAGGATGTATTTTTGCCAAATGTGTGGACTCTAAGAGGAATGGAAGGATTTTTGGAGAATATTTGAGCCTATTTTGACTGATCCAAAGGGCTTTTAATGTGTAAGTAAGTGGGTAGATGTGATGGCCTTTTATAAGAGGAAGGTGGGGCACTTTAGGAATGTCTTCAAATATTAATTTATTATAAATTTATTTTTGGTTTATAATGTTCCCAAACTCTTTTACTTAGAATATAATGTTATTATTGGTCTAAATCCTCTAAATCAAAGAAAACTATATATGTTTTTATTTTATTTTAAACTTTATAATTTTGATTTATCCTTATTTAATCCATTTAATTTTATTTCTCTTAATAATATTCTAAATATTAAATGGTTACAAATATTTACTTATGTGTGGTAAATTGTCCATAATTGGATATATCATGAAATTTAAGATCATATATTTTTTACGCTTTCATTTTTTATTTTTATTTTTGTGATTTTTAAATAAATTAATAATATAGTATTTTTCTAAAATATCAATAGTGTCAATTTTGGCACTATTCATTCATTTGACATTAAATAAATTACAAAAATAAGACAAATTATTACGAAAATATATAATACACTCTTAAAATTTCCTAGTAACCTATAATTTTTTTGGATAATATTAATTTAATCAGTTTATATTTATATTAATATGTTAAAACAATTTATTTGATATTTCTATCAATAAAATAATTTCTACATCACTATTGTGTAATCAATAAGGGTAATTATTTAATCTATAAAAATAATAAATAAATTAAAATTATTTATATAATTTAATTTTATATATGTATACAATTTATGTTTTATGTTTCATCTTGTTTATTACTACATTAAAATTATTTTATTTATAAGAGATAAGAGAGTGACATGTTGTCACTTTATTTTGTTTTAGTAATAATTACATCACTTCTATGGAAAGAAGTCAATTAAATGAATCAATTCAAGACCATAGGTGATATGGTTATACTTTTATTCATCCAATTAGAATTTTTAGGTTTTAGGGTAATTTTATTATCCTTATCATATTATGTTTTTGCCGAATTTACCTGATTTACCTTTAATAGTGGTAAATAAAAATTACCCAAGTTACCATTCATAATGTTAAAAAATAAAAGGTACATATTTAGAAAATTTGGATCATATGATTCCATATATGGAATCAATTTTTTCAAATTCAAAATACAGAATTTGTAGAAATTAATTTAAAAATAATTCCCATTTTTTAAACCAAAAAGAAGGTTTTTAAGAACTAAAAACATATTAAAAGATTAACATGTTGTTTTGTACAATTTAAATGTAAAATTATTTTCAATGACCAAAATTGTATTAAAGGATAAAAACATAATCCCATTATAAATATAAACAAACTAAAATGATAATATAATAATTTATATGAAAAGGCACTTTTGAATTAAAATGCAGTATTTTCCACTATTCATTAAAATTTAAATTTTATTAGACAAATACCAAAAATTCTACCAAAGTAAATATTTATTTCTCATTCCAAATAAAAATTTTATATTTTCAAATATATTAGATAAATGTGTTAAAAATATTTTTAAAATGGGTGCACCATCAAGAGGCGGCAGAATGTTATTTTTTTTGAAAAATATGTCTTGTATTTGAAAATTTGAATTTGTTTTTATATATTTTATAAAAAATACATAAGATTAATTTTAATGATATATAAAATTAACAATTTCAATAAAAATATTAATAAAATCTAGTTAATATCCCACTAAATAATAATATTTTAATAATATATCATTGTTTATTGAAACTCGGTATGTCATACAGTGCAAGCTATCGAAGAAGGTCACACTTTAATGTAATGAAAGACATGTAAATATGGAATTTAGTACAAGATTCATTTGGTGTTCTATATAACATAATTCAAATGTATTTCTTATATAAATTTAATAAAATCTATACTCAGTGTTGCTTGAAATGAATTATATCAAAAGAACATGAAATTGTGTGTAACACAAGCCAAGTATTGTGTTTCATATACTACAAGATAATACATTGTTGTGTATGGTGAAATATAATACTATTGTATCATACAACACAAAAATTCAAAGAAATTAAAATTAATCTAACTCCTAAAATCGTTGGATGTTAAATTATACCCACCTTAAAATGAATTTCTCCCTTGAAATTCGTCAGGATTATAAAATATTTACTACATGAAAGTTTCTTTCGTAGAAAAACACATCGTAAAAAGGAATTCTAAAACATAATTTTTAAAATAAAGTTAGAAATATAATGGTTAACCAACCAAACTAATCACTGGGATTCCAATGAGGGGATTATAGGTGGGAAGTGAAAACAGGGATATGGAAGAAAAAACTAACCATCATGTTCTCATGGATAGTGATAGAGAACAATGTTTGAAGAAAGTGAACAACCAGGAATCCATAAAGTAGTGATGATTTATGGAACCATTGGATTCATTAGATAATATGTTTCTAAGACAAAATTTTTTATTTTCATGATCCTTTCTATAAATTGAATATTTTTTTTCATGTGATTAAATACTTACATGATTTTAGAAAAATATCATCATTGTTTGTGCCTTCAACAATTGTCACTTCATCTCTTATTGAAAAAAAATATGTTGAATTTGTCATTCTGGAAGTGTTAGCAGATCATACGACAAAATTATAGGTCATTCCATCTATCTCAACAAAAAATATAGCATTTTTAATCAAATATTCATATGTCCACCTATAGTGAGATAATACATTAATCTAACAAAATTCAAACAAAATAAAACTTATACTACCTATAAATGGATACATTACAATCATTCCAGAAACTAAGAATATAAAACATTATAAATATGTGAGCTAAATCTATATAACATTTATCTCTAATATCTCGTATGGTAGTTCTTTGTTGTCACATTCTTACCACATGGATATCTTAATCATGTATTCTCTTGAAACATGGTAATAACATGAATTACCATAGAACTTTAGTGAAAACATACATTCTATCAAAATAAACCCTGTATACACACAAAAAATTCCAAATATTCTAGATACTCAAACCATGATATCAATTCATCTTTGTATTAGTCTTGAGGTCATTAATACTATCTAACATCTCATTCTCTACTTATCCCTTCATTATACACATATCATGGGATTTAAAAAAATATTTCAATTACTTTTCATGGTTACTAGTACCATATACTTATGTAAAACAGCAATGGACCAATACATAGATATTCCAGTTTTCAATAATACTATAAAATAGATTCTATACCACTATTTTGGAATCCCATTACAAAAACACATAGTCATTCCACCACTTCATTTCCATACTCAACGTCACCTGTAGTAATTTCATGTGATATTCCTGTGTATTCAGCCTTAATATGTTGTTGGCAATGATAATCACCCATAACCTTTAGATTAGAGAATTGGATAACACGATGCCCCATTTCCTTGCACTTGTAACCCTGATTTGTGGGAGTTTCACTCTTTGAATATTTCGATTTATTCCCATTACTTCTGTAGTAAAATGATCGATTACCTTATTTCCCACACTTAAAAAATTTTTATCAGTCCCCTTAAGACAATTTCCTCCATGTGTCCTTCAACACATTAAGCATAAACAAAATATAATCTTATTTTCTCTGTAATTTTTATAGATTCCTTTGAATTCCATCTTTATTTTCTTATCATAAAAAATGTGATTGAAGAGAAAATACAATATCCCTTTTGTAAGAAAAATATAAAGAAGGTACATACTGAAAAATATGTTCTTGAACTCATCCCAATCCATGGAGTTTATTATATCTTTTTGCCTCGTATTCTTGATAAAGTTCCACCATAGATTCAGATTACCTTCCAAGAAATAAGAGACCAACATAACCGCTTCACATTCTGAACTACAGAGAATGAATAGAATATTGTCATAACTACAAATCCATTTCTTTGCAACTAGTGGATTAGTTATTCCACTAAAATATGGTGGATTTTTCCTTAATAATGTTACAAGATAGAGTTGTTCCCAACTTCGGTCATATGGAATCCAAACAAGATTAGTCATCATAAAACATGATTCTTTATTTGATATCCTAGAAAATATGGTTGTTTATGTGTAAAATAATTGCATTTACCATCACATATAGTATTAATGTGGTACATATGGGTTCCAAACATTGTCCAATACTAGAAAACAATAGTGTGAGAGGAAAAAATCATACTAAGAAAACAACATAATCAAGGGGGAGTACATTCATTCTCTAACATATTAAGATTAATAATAGGTTATTTATGACTATTAAAATCACTATAATACTGTAACCTATAGTTATAATTACCCCTTAGGACATCCCTAGACATTACTCATAAAAATCTCTAGGGGCTCGCCTATTTTTTCGCATCCTAGTTTCCACATGTTAACTAAACCTTTGCTTTGATACCCACTGTAAAGGTATATAATTATTTCTGGTTGACAAGAATTGATACCTATAAGATTACTTCATGGGAAGCTACACCCACTAGGTGGGACACACCACCATCCCCAATGGTAGACATTTACTCATTAAGCCCTTCAGTGGAGAACCTTGATTCAACTAACATTCACACATGAGAGTTCTCAAGGATCAGATTCATTCCTACCTCCTTTGATCTGATACCAACTCTAATGACTCAAGCTTTATGTACATGGACATTAAATTTCATGTGAGGATAACTTAATACCTGACACAAATAGACACCCAAATAACATATTAGTTTAGTGTCTTTGGAAACATGGTACATAATCTTCAAACTTGTTAAAAGATACTCAATATCTCCCATAAATATATTCCTTTTTTTCTTATCTAAAACCACTGTTTATATACAAGGGAAAATAAAACATAAAAAAGGTGTGCAAAAATGATCAGTAAGGGTAGTCATTTAAAATATAAAACAAATTATAAACATAATCATGTAAAAATAAGGACAAAAAGATTAATTATAAAAATCATGAATCATGAAATAAACCTTGGAAGTACGTAAGACATAGATCATAAAAAAACATTAACCATGATATAATAGAATTGGAATAAAACATGGAATTATGGTAAAAAAATATAGACATAATATTATTTCCATAGTATCCATTAAATTACTTCTAAGACCATCATATTGGACATAGTCCATTACTAAATTGATTTTACTTGTCATTTTATCCATGTAATACTGAACAGGATTTACATGTCATTCAAGCCTTATATTACTGAACCATATTTACTTTATGTTCTATTAATGTCTATATAATGAGATATAAATCATTACCCAATGCATTGTGTGGAGATATAGGTCCCAACCATATCATAATGAAATCATTTTCATGTGTTCTACAAAAACAAAAATCATTTATCATTGCATAACCCAATGAAAAAATGTGTTACTTTAACATCATTCCATCATAACATAATCCATGTAAAAAATGGATTTAATAAATATAAATCCACCATAATCATAATAAAACAAAAGAATAATAGGGATACTATACTTGAAACATATCCTTAATCTTACATGCAAAATAATTTCGATAAAATTCTTGAAATTGAATCTTGCTTAAAATATCCTTTTTTCTTCAAGAATTTTTTCTTTTCTTAAAATTATGTTAAATAATAAAAGAAAATAATTTATTTAAACATAAACATGAAAACTAATAGGGGAAGCCTCATATAAATCTGGTTTTATTAAACCCTAAAATTTGATTCATGCTGTATATGTTAAAAAACATTATTCTCGTAGATTTTCTAGAAAAGTCAAACAATACCTATTTTGGGAAACGAAAGAATGATTCCTTCTATACCATTTAATAAAAATTTATCAATGGGTAATATTTACATTTAAAATAGTATATGAATATAAATAGTATTATATAATGGATTTGGATGACAAATCTTCCCTAGTAAATAATTATGAATGAACACTCTCAAATAAAAAATAGATTGTAAAATTATCCCTCACCTTAGGTCATATATGCTTTGTATGTATCCAAAAATCCAGTATAGTGGGTTTAAAAATATTATTAACTTGTAATAAAACCATAATATTATTAATGATATCATACGTGATTCACTTATGACTTTATATTACCCAGGCATTTATCAACTCCATGATAAATCAACGTTTGGGGTAATAATTGTTTTATTTCTCGTATGTGTTTTGAATTGTTATTATTGATCTCATAATTTTGATCGTGATTAATTTAATTCCATAATGTACAAAGTGAATTATATTTTATTAATATTCAGTATATAAATATAAATATAATATATAGATATATGTAATGGAATAAACTGTTCATGAAAACGATTAGCTGTACGTATGCAAGAACACTATATCTATTTACTTATTGATTTGAATGGAAGCATGTAAATGAATTATATATATACAAAAAATACAATTTAATTATTATTTCATTTATTATATAATTATTTATTATATATACTTTATAATCATTTTCGAAGGGTTAACGTGGAGAGTGAATCTCATCTCGTCGTCGAGACTGTAGGTCGTATGGACACACAAGCGACGATATCATTTATTTAATTGTTAAATATTATTGAATTTGATGGTATATTTATTATAAATAAAAATTTTCATGTTATATTAATTATATTAATCCATTATTCACATCATTATAGCCATAAAATTTAAGTAATGCTGAATAAAAAATTGCACCCCGACTTAGAGAAGGTAAGTCGTACGTATGCACAAATGGTTATATTGTTATTTTTACGATGGATAAAAGAAGGTATAAGGTTCTACAATAATTAAAATAACTTCTCTGAATTTATAGGATAAAATATTTATTACATTATTATGAGAACCACTATAGAAGAGGATGTATAATAGGAAAGTAATTTGGAAAGTGGTGATAAAATAATTACCTCATTTTCATGTATCTGTTTCTGATTTGAATAGATAGTCTCTCTTTGATGGTTTTCTGCCCAATGTGTGGGAAATAAGAATAAGGGAGGTATTTTGGGAGATTATTTTATCATATTTTGGATGAGAGAAAGGGATTTAATGTTGTGCATAATTGGGTAGAGTTGGTGGCTTTTTATAAGAGGTGGGAGAGGATCTTTAAGAATATATTGAAATATTAATTTAGTATAAATATATTTTCAATTTATAATGGTCCAAAACTCATATATTTTAGGATACTATTAGTATGGGTAAAAATAATCTCAAACAAAAAATTTTAGACATGTTTTTTTATATTAAAACTTATCATTTTGATTTATCCTTATTTAATCTATTTAATCTCATTTTTGGTAATAATATTCTTAATATTAAATTGTTAGAAATATTTAGTTGCGTGTTTTAAACTGTCTATAATTTGATACTTAATAACATTTTAGATCATATAATTTTCAATTATTAATTATTAATTTTTTTGTGATTTGTAAATAAATTACTAATATATTATTTTTACAAAATAAATATAGTGTCAATTTTGACACTATTCATTTACTTGACATTAAATAAACTATATACAAAAGATATATTGAAAAAAAATACTTAAAAAACTCTTATTATTCCATATTATCCTTGAATGTTCGTCGATCACATTAATTTTTTTTCATATTATGTTTATTTAAATACTTTTAAAATGATTTATTTGATATTTATATCAATAAAATAATTTATACATCACTTTTCGGTCATCATTAATAGTAATTATTAAATCTCTAAAAATTATAAATAAATTCACCTAATTTAGATAATTTAATTATATTTCTAGAGACTATTTATCATTGATGTTTCATCATGTTTATCACTATATTAAAATTATTATATTTATAAGAGATAAGAGAGTGACATGTTATCACATTCTTTTGTTTCAATATAAATTACATCACTCTCATGGGAAAAAAATCCATGAAATGAATAAATTACATCCCTTAAGTGATATGGTTCTACTTTTATTCATACATTTTTTTCAGGATTTAGTGTAATTTTATTATCCTTGTCATATTGTTTGTTATCTTAATTTTATCGATTTTCCTTTAACAATGGTAAATAAAAATTCCCAAAGTAACTATTGATAATGTCAAAAAATGTATCTAATCACAAAATTTTGACCTTATGATTCCAAATAAATAATATATTTTCCCTAATTCAGAACACATAATTGATAGAAATTAATTTAAAATTAATCCCCATTGTGAAAACAAAAAAAAAGGGTATTTAAGAAGTAAAAAATTTTCAAAATATTAATATGTGTTTATGTCCAATTAAATTGTCAAATTACATTCATTAACCAGAATAATATTTAATGATAAAAACACAATCCAATTTCACTTGAATCCTTATTAAAAAGATAATCTAATAAATTAGATGAAAATTCAGTTCTGAATTAAAATATAATATTTTTCACTATTTATTATAATATGAATTTTATCAGAAAAATTAAAAAAATCAGAGAATATAAATTTTGATGTCCCAATTCAATGTATGATATTTATTTTGTCAATAATATTTTATAAAAGTGCTAAAAATATATTTAAAATGAGCCCTCCATCAAGAGGCGGTTAAAATAAATTTTTTGAAAAAAAACATATTTTATTTGAAAAATTTAATTTGTTCTTATATCATGTTCTGGAAAGTAAATAAGATGAAATTTAATGTTATATAAAATTCAAAATTTACTCGATACTATTCATATCATCTATTTAATACTCTATTAAATAATAATATTTTAATAATATTTCAATGTTTGGTGAAACTCTGTATTGCGTAAAATGCAAGCTATCAAAGAAGGTTGCTCTTCCATGTCATAAAAGCCAAGTCAGTGTTGTGTTTTGTGAAATATTTCTTTAGTGTTCTGTATAAAATTATATAAGCATATTTTTTTTATAAATTGAGAAAAATATATTCTTAGTGTTTGTTGAAATGAATTATAGCAAAAGAACTTGAAATTGTGTGTAACACATGCCATGTATATAATGCAGACTAATACATTGTTTCATGTAGCACATGATAATATTTGTTTAGAATACAAAAAAGTACATAAATGAAATTAAAAAGAATCTATCTCATAAAATCTCAAGGTGTTACAATCACGTGCAATTGTAAAATATCAATGGAGATCAATTTGGAAGGGAGAAAGATGGAACCAAAAATGAATTTTATCATAGGAAGGCTATAGGTGTAAAGAGCTTATTTAGTTATCGCATCCAATTCTACATAGATGGTGTGGGAAGAATGGAATACTTATTGACCTTCTAGCTTTTTGATGTGGGTAGAAACCTTTTCATCCCCTTCGATCCCTTATCATCTGCCTTTCATTTCTTCTCATACCTAAACCATCATCTCAACTTCCCAGGATTGTAGGTTTTCCCAAAATTTTATTCATGAGAATATAGTGTTCCTTAGGTTTTTATCTCACACTATAAAAAAGTATTTATATTTAATTTTGAATCTATTTTTTGTGGATTTCTTATGAATTATTTTCCCCTTGGTGGAAACCTTAAAAAGGATTTTTTTGACTACTAGGTATTTCATGAATGTTTGATTGTCAGGCTTCTGTATCTTTAAACTTTTTTATTTCAATTTTTGATTGAATTGTGACTTATCAATGTTTGGTGTAATTATCTATGATACATCTTTGGATTCCTCTTCTCACTCTTTATATGGTCACTTGATTTCCACTTAAAATAAGATCATCCCTTCCTCTCTATTTGGATCCCACTTTCTAGACTTTCTCTTCCATTCCAAAAAATGGTGATTCATTAACTAATTGGTAAAATGGAAGGTGTTTTTATGAAAATGGTCATACATGTTCCTTTTTTCTTCCGATATCTCCTTGTATCATCATAGAATAAAAAATATCTGTGTAAGGTCTGAATTTTATCTGCAATGATATTGAAGGAGAACCTGGTTGGAAGTATCTGGTTTGATATAAATCTTTTGTCCCTTTCAGTTCAAATAGTTTCTGCCTAGGTCATAATCCTTCCAAAATTTTTCAAGGTGAGATAGTGGGATTTACTATAGGAATATCATGTTTCAATGGTTAATAAGTTACCGGTACTTAGAAAAAATATTTGTAGGCTCACCAGCCAAAACTCTGGGGTGCATATATTTATTCTATTTTGAGGTACAACCTTTGTAGTTCCAATTTGAATAATCAATCTACATGAGATGGAGGGAAAATATTCTTAGATTCTATATATTACTTTTTATAGATTTTGGCTTCTGGGAAAAGATATACTATCAAGGTAGTAGGTGAGGGAAAGGGAAGTCGATCGATTGTGGTACTGATGGGTGTGTTTCTTCTAATAGTGGGGCTGATTGAAGATTTCTATTCTTATTTACAAGTATTTATTGGTGTGAATGAAAAAAATCCTCAAGTTATGGTGATATCCATCTTGTGGGATCACCAATTCTCTATCCAACATCAATATAGATTCACTACTCTAAAAAGTAATAAAGATGAGGATACATATATTGATGGTTTGGGTGAAGGATCTAATTGAACTCTAAGATGAATAAAAAAGAAAAATATTTTAATTATCTAAATATTTTTGGCAGAATAATTAGGTCTTAATGAATGTCAGTTCTGGATAGAGAAACATGAAGCAAGGTAACTATGTTTATAGATACTTTCTAGTGAAAAAGGTGAAAAATACAAGACACTACAAAGAATAATCTAACATACCAAAGCCCATGGTCTGCAGATCAGTGGAAAACATATTAAAATTGAGGTAGAGGTAAGGTTGGTTTCATTATCACTTGGAGAATGTGATACCTATGAGCTAGTTAAGCAGGGTGATAATGTTATGACTCTTATTTTTTTAAAGAGGATCCTCAGGGTGGTAGGATAGTGAACCAAGAATAGTATTATAAAAGTAGTTAACTATGGGTTCCAAATAGGATGTATGAAAATAGTTAGTTGAAATGTTAAAAATAATTTGTTCTTATACTAAACTCCAAGGAATATATGTTGGAGGATACATTCAATATCAATGTTCTAAAGGAGGTTATTTATAGAATGTTTGAGAGCTTTTTTCACATTGTTCTCAATGGTGAGAAAACTATTTAGATACAAAATAGGATTAGATAATGTATAAAAAAAATTAATAATGAGAAAATAAATCTGGGGAAATATATTTCTATTTGGGAAATGATGGCCTATCACTCTCACAATCTCAATAAAAATGATCTAAACATGGAGGTATCCTCCACAGATTAGAGTTTATATAAGGTTAATGATTTATCCTAATTTATTTTTTTCAATGGAATGGTGATTTACTCAATGGTTAATCTTGGAGTAGGTTGTTTTTTTGGGTTATAAATTACCCTTTAAATGTGTTTTTTGAAAAAAATTTTAAATATTAATTAGAAAAAAGTGTGTCAATCAAATAATGAAAAAAGAAGATTGGATTAGTGGAATTGATAATATATTATGAGGTTTAGAGGTTTACTAATAAAAAAAATCAAAGTATTTTAAACAAGTATGTCGAAGGTGTAATAAAGTTGGCCACATACCCACAAAATACAGGACATAAATCTCCTAGTCAAAAGGTGAAAAAATGGCTAAGTAATGGAACATTATTTAGAAACTCTAAAACTGATGATATAAAGAAGGAGTAACCACATAATTAGAAGTTTGATTATTTTTAAAAGAAGTGTTTAACCATATTAATGGTTCACTTAGAAGAGGATAAAAGGTTGGAAGAAGCTAAAAATAATTATTTTGAATTCTTATTCAAACTAAAAAACTATTTCAAGAAAAATATGTCGTTAAAAATAAAACTAAAGAGACATATATGTTTCATTAATTGATTTATATATTTAGAAAATCATTTGAATAAATAGAATGTTGATTTTTCAAACATTTATAGTTGTAATGAAGAAGCTATTTTGGTTCAGGAAGGTATATCTAACCTTCTTCAACAATTTAATAACTGGTCTAAATCTACATTATTCCCATGACTACCTATATGTACTACATGGAAAAGGAAATTGAAGGGGAGTCATGAATAGAATTAGTAGTGAAGTTTATAATTAAGATACAAACATAGAGTATACCATCATGGTTTACATATATTTAAATTGTCATTAGACATCCAAACTGGAATAAGGGCTTCTTATAGAAAATTTATGGACTAAAAGTTCTATGGTGAAATATCATGGAAACCATCCCATCATGTGGTTCTATCAAATAGGTAATTCTACTGGATACAAAAAATTTCAAAATAAATCTGGAATATAGACATCCCCCCAAAAAATGAAATCTTATATATGATATTTACTGTCCCAACTGTGTTTTAGTTTATGTTGAATATATTATAAAATGGTAGTACCTATCTAAAAAATGGGCAATCAAAACAAATAACACAATAATATTTTTATGTGTTTAGTGAAGTTTAATATCAGTATATAATATTTCATACAAATATTATTAAGAAACACAAAAGGTTTAAATTTTATATTAGAACAAAAATGAAAAATTTATATAGATAAAATTGTTCCTTTAGTAAAATCACTATTGTTTTCAATATCGGGTTAACCCATGTAGGGTCAGAGTTGAATTAATTAATAATTATTACTACGTATCACATGCATCCAACATTCTCTTAAATTAAAGTTGACTGATTCTTTCAATTAGGGAGAGATTAAATAAATGTTATAAATTTTTAATGGGGCATAAATATCCATCCCTTTTAGTAATGGTAAAAATAAGGTGGATAATTTTTTTTTCACTTATCATTTATTACTTATTTGTGTAGAATAGTAACATTGAACTTGGAGTAAATTGGTTTTTGAAAATAAATTCAAAGGGGTAGTTTGATGTACCCAAATGGATTTGGATGTTGTTGGTAGTATTTTTTCAATAAATATTGTGTAAAGGTAAACTGAAATGTGTGTGGATGATGGATGGTGGAGTGGGATTCCACCCATATGGCTAAGTGAAGGGTTACAATTTATTTATTGGTAAATGAGATTGATGTTACCATTGAACATGAAGAGGAAGATCACTAGTATATTAGTAAATATATTAGGAAGAACTTGGTGTCTTCTTTAGAACAAAAAACATACATCATATGATTGTAGGATTGATATTTAAGTAGATAATTGTGAAAAACTGGTGAAGGCAGTAGAAGAATATACTAAATGATTGATTGTATGAGTTTCTACCATTAAGGAGAATAAAAAGGCCTACATTAGATAATTGATATATATGGTCCTCTTTGGAAAGAAAAGTTCTCACAAGTGTACAAATTTTTGTGTAATATATTTTAGAAGAGTTTATATATTGTTATTGGGTATATCTTTAAGATCTATCATTAACATACATAGAACCTAATTGATTAAGAATCGTAGAGATCCTAGGTGTTGGAGAAACTATCATAGAGTAACCGATCAAGAAGGGTATAGATTTAAACATAAAAATATGGACGATGGTTTGGAATAATGGTTCTGAAGGATGAGATAAAGTGTAGTGAAGCTATTGAAAATACTCTAAATATACTTTAAGAGATTTCCAATGCGAGTTCAAGAACATTGGAATTATCTTAATAATATATAAATTTCACTAATTTCTCATAAAT
This sequence comes from Viscum album, assembly GCA_963277665.1. Classification (NCBI taxonomy): domain Eukaryota; kingdom Viridiplantae; phylum Streptophyta; class Magnoliopsida; order Santalales; family Viscaceae; genus Viscum; species Viscum album. The sequence goes on along the minus strand of OY728135.1, from coordinate 1,912,135,833 downwards.
TTTCTTTTTAATAGATTGAGAAGTATTTTAATTTTTTAATGTTCATGTAATGTTTATTGAATCAAGTATAGAATTTTTAGTTTAGGTTAAAAATTAAAAAGTGTCATATAATATGAATATTTTATAAGATATGTGGTTTTTGAAATATAGTAGATAATTTTATACAATTAAAAAAATTATTATGATATAGAATTTTATATAATATATGGTCCACTTAAGATAGGATATTGCCATACGAAAGGCTAGTTTCCTATGATACCTATAAAAGAATATCCAGTATGTTAGAAAGATGAAATGTATTTGATAACCAAAGAAGAATTTATTCTCTTATGATATTAAGATCTCAAATTATTGTCTATCTTCTATAATAATATAATTTTTCTATAATATTCTGACCTATAATAACAAGGAAACTATATATAATACCAATACATCATAGTGATCCAAAAATTTATATGTGAGGGTGATATTTTATTGCCTTATATGAAAGTAAAATAAAAAATATAAATGATTAAGTGAAAATTTTATATTTATACAATTTTAGATTCTGATGAACAAATGATATGGGTTGAATCCTTACCTATTCAATATTGTTCAAAATATCATGAGATTTTAGAATCCATGATCCATTACTATTTTGGGGATGTCAAATACTGAGATAAGTATTTATGAAAAGGAAGAGGATAAAAATGAGAAGTTTCTAGATTATATTATGTTGAAATGAATAAGATTTTCAAAGATACATAAGCTAAACTTCAATGTTTTTATATTCAAAAACCCAGTTCTGATCTTGTTTAAAATTGAGAGGTTTTAGAAGTGGTTTTATTTGATGATAAATATTTAATCAGTGGATCTCACTAGAAAACCATAGAATCTCATGCTACAAGAATATGAGTTGGACCACAACTATATGTGATGTATGTTTTAATACATTTATGATGAGTATTTTATGTTGGGATATTTAATGGTTGTTTTCATGAAGTAAAGTTAGTAGATTTTACTATAGAAACGTCTAAAAGTCTTATTTGTGTGAGATATATAGATATAAGATGAAAGGAAAAGAAAAGTTATGAAACGTTTTGAAATGTACCAGAGATTGGTGATTGTGTAAAAAATAATAATTGAAAGTGTGGGGACACACCCCCTTTGAAATGTATGAGAATACATATGGATATCATTGTAGAAACCCATGTTCAGGATATTAAGAAATGATTAGGATCACCACACTAATTTGATAATATTTTCTATATTCTAATATCATATAAAATTCATTTTTGAGTGACCTATATATAATAGAGAAAAAAGGAGAGTGAGAAGGTGGTGTTCATGAACTGAGAAGATGTACTGAGTAGAGATGAAGTTTGAGCTCTCAAAGAAGAATAAACATGAGACACTGATCCTATTTTGAGTATATTTGTCATCTAGGTATCAACGATGAAGGAAGAGTACGATCATATGACATCCATTGTTGAAAAATATTTAGAAGAAGAGGTGGTGTAAGACTTACATCAATCATTGTCATGATCAAGTGTGTTGATTTAGTATGAAGAATAATATATATATATATATTGAAGAGATAATGAATTCAATAATAACACAGAAGATTATTTATTTTTGAGAAACAAGTAATCTAGTAACGATGAATATTTTTGAATCAAGGAATAATTAACAAGTTTCATGTTGTTTGGAAAATCATTATAGGCTTGTTGAAGACACTACTATTAGGAAGACAATAGATTTAGATGGATGAAATAGAATCATGAAAAACCATCTGATTTACTTCAAGAAAGGGTGGGAAAGGGACAATTGCACATACATGGTGTGATTCCATCATACTAATGAGATTTTGTGTATACAAGGAGATAATAGTTTGAATACATGACTAAAATGGGAATATATTAACATAAGTCTAGTGAAAAGATAGATATTTTAAAAAACAACATGTCTTAGTGTTCGTTTTTAATGAACCATTCTAATCACCTTTTTTGTAGGGATAACGAAAAATCTATTATTAGGGTGATCAAGCAATAATATTATGGAGTAGTTTACCAATAAAGGAGATGAACCATGTAAAAATACACTATGCCATATTTATTTACATTACATGTGGTTAATGATTCCTTGGTAATAAATAAAATAATATAATTTCCCTGATCAGAAATATAGATTTATAATATAAGGGGGTTAAAATTGTAAAGAATATTTTCATTTGTTTAAAATTATACAAAAACTGATTCCCCCAAACACTTAGGTGTATACACCAATCCTAAAGGGAATTTGAAGAAGTATACAAGCCCTGGTTCCCTCTAGTTGTATATTATTTTTATTTCCCAAGAATTTTTTTGGAATTTATAATGGTTAGATTTGAGATATTTCATATGGTGAAATTTGGTTCTAAAACTGTTAGTGAATAATGAAGATCACATCCAAGAAACTAAAAAACGTGATGAAAAAAGAGACTAGGAAGATTAAGAAATGTTTTAGGAATGATAATTATTAATCACTAATCAAATCCAGTCTATGTGTTTTGTGATCATATGTAGATACTATTGACAAAGAACCTTTCTATAATTATAGTTCAAACTTTGGTGAACAAGAATAATACACACAAGATATATCACATATATATTATTACTATAAAGTTGGCGGTTATATTTAAATAGTCCGCATTGAAGTAACTATTAACATAATGGAATATATAAAGTTATTACAAAATGAAAATAAATAAATAGAGAAATTATATAATTCCATGAAAGAATCATTAGTTTTAATGTTTGGAATATGAAACAATCTCACAAACATGTGGGTGAAAATGATGAATCGATATCACTTTGAAATGAATGATATTTTAAATCTCATGAAGAGTTTCCAAGAATATTTTTCAAAATTATGTTTTTAAGAAGTCCATTTCAATGAAGTTACATGAATTAGAGAATATACATAAAGTCTCTATGAATGTCAACGAAAACCAATTATAGAGAAATTAAAATCTTTTAAAGAGCATGATATTATGTTACAAGAAAAAAATAATATTCATGGTATAAAAGATGATATGATAATGAATGAGAAGGAATATAGCTTGAGATCTTCTGAGGTAGAAAATTATTCCATCAACAAAATGTTCTTAGATATTAATGGAAAATTGAAAAATCCAGAATCAACATAGATAGGATCTATGGGAGTTATAGTAATGGGATTATATATTGTCACAATAATTTATGAGAGTAGTTGTGAATCTAAGTATGATTAAATTAGTACAAAAAATAGGTTAATATCTATTGGAGAAATATATATTCCTTGAAAATGGAATAAGGTCTCCCAATATACTAATATATCAATATTGATTAATTCGGTATTGATAAATGGTGTTGGAAACAGTGAAAATATAAACACATTTAGAAGGATAAAAATTATAATAAAACCCCCCAGAAACATCAAGCATTGATGTGAGAAATCCAATAATGTGTAGATTCCTAAATTGAGTCAGAAAAATTGGTGAATATATCTAATGATATAATGGTGGTAAATATGTATAGAGTGTGTCATCTAATAAGAGAATGATGTTTTTTGGGAGATTTTTGTGTTTTTTAAAGTTTATATTTTTTGTCATTGATTTTTAGAATAATATATTCATCAATGGAAGTTATATAAGGCTAGATTCAAGGGGGGGGGGAAGATTTTAAAAAAATAATAATCCTACTGTGATGAATCATATTTCATAGAAAAGTTTAAATCCATCTCTTAAATTTCATCATATTATCAATAATTAAATAAATAATTCTAGATAATTGTCCACATAATTAAATAATTTTGGCCTTAAGAACCAATCATTGTACATTTACTAATGCGAAAAGGCTATAATAATAAAAAAAATATGAAGATTGGGCTTCGTGAGTAGTAAATAAAAGTTAAAATCTTTGTATAATTGTATTCCTCATATGAAAATAATTATGGCACATATAAGCATTAGACTAGATAAGAGAAGATGTTTCTAAATTGATAGTAGTGAAAACATCATGGACCATTATAAAATGGACATGATTATTAGTGTTCAAGGGAGATATATTTAATAAAAAATAGAGTCTATCAAAGTAAGGAACAAGAAGATTCATATGGTTGAAGGAATCACCAATGATGATGTTGAGAGGATTCCTGTGAAAGGAAATACATATTATATTGAAAATAGTTTATAGATTTTTCAATAATGAATTATACATACAAACCAAATTCATATCTATAATTCTAAGTGAAAAAGGGATGAAGAACAATAAATATAAATTACCATCAATTACAAATTGTAAAACTAGAGATACAATGTATTCCACACCTAAGAATATTGCTAATCATGTGAAAAAAGAGTGTTTGACAATATGTCTAGCTTATTTGGAAAAGGATAATAGGTTGAAACAATATTTGAAGAATCAACGAGCATTATTATCCAAAAATTAAAAAGAAAATATAGATAAGAATCAAGTTATAAAAATCTAAATAGATGGATAAAATGCCTCCCAATGATGTATAGATTGGAAAACCAATGTAGAAAATAGTAGGAAGTGTTTTCATAGATGTTTAGTTATAAATAAAAAGTTTTCCCAGTTAAAGAAGGTATGCCATACCTAGTTCAATAACTAATTAAATGGTTTAATTCTACCTTATTCCAATCATTAAGTATTTGTACTACTTAGAAAATAGAAATGAAATTGAATCATGGAGAGAATGAATGGTGAAGACTATATTTACTATAAAACCAATGAATAATTGATCACAATATACTAAAACATAAGTTGGTATTGGAAACAAAAATTAGCTTCATTAATACTTGGTGTATATTTTTATAATAAATTTTAAATAGTGAGGAATTATGTAACACATCCCCTTAGATGGAGTTATCAAAAGGATTAAAATTTCAGATATAAAACATTTCATATTAAATTTTGAATAAGAACATCCCTATTAAAATATATTTTTTGGGTTATCAATTTTAATCTCATAAATCTGTTTTAGTTTATGTGGAATATATTTTAACAGTGGAGTGACTATTTAATAAGATGAGTAAGCAAGACATCTTGAACATGAATTCTTTTGATGTGTTTTGTGAAGTAATTATTAGGTGTATAACATTTCCAAAAAAACTTATTAAGCTACCCAAAGGTGTAAATTCATAGTTGATACCACATTGAGGACTAAATATGAACATATTGGAAGTTTTAGTAAAATAAATATTATTTTCTACACTAGTCTAGTATATGTAGAATCATAGCTTACTTATTAATATCTCATTACTATGAATCATGGGGTTTATGATTTTCTCAAATAGAAGTTGATGGGGTCCCTTAATAATTGGGAGATCAAATAATGAGAATAAGTTGTTTTTTGGTTAAAGATATTGAATGAAGAATCATAATCTTTAACAAACACTGATTATATCAATAAGTGGGGTAAAAACATTTACCATTTTCATTTCTTAAAAAATAGAGGGATATTAGTAACAATGACCTATTAGAAAATTGGGCATTGAAAAAAAATCCAAAGGGGGGTTTGGAGTACACAAATGAATTTGAAAACTGATGGTTCTATTTATTTTCAATATATATTGTGCAAACATAAATTTAAATGTGTGTGAATGATGGGTGATGGACTAATATTCCACCCATTTGAAAAAATGATTGATTCTTATTAATTTATAGGTAAAGGAGTTTGATGTTTATGTTGACCATGTAGGGGAATATCACTCTTCTGTTGGAACATGTGTTTGAAAGAAACTACATGCTAATTTGGATATTAGACTATTCATAAAATGAATGTTGCACGAATCATCAATGAGATAAGAGGAAAGTGATGATGAAGGTAGTGAAACACTTTATTACATGATATATTTGATGAGTTGTTTCTATTAAGGAGAGTGGAAAGAAATATACTATAAGATTGATAGATCTGGTCCTCATTGAAATGATATATTTTTACCTCTGTGAAATGTGATACGTAATATATTATATACGAGTAAAGATACAGTTGTTGTGTATATATTTATGAACAATCATTAAAAGAGTTAAAATCTACCTAATGTATGAGATTTAAGATCCATGTTCATAGAGAAACCATTATAGTGAAGCGGAACATGACATATACTTTTTTCTATGTCAAACAATAGTGGGACAATGATATTGATTACTAATTATAAAGGCTAGATTAAACTGAAAAGATGTTCTATAAAATACAATTACTTGAGTAAATATGCTACAAGATACATTTAAAGTGAGTTGAAGGACTTTTTAGTTATTCTTATAAACATTTATGTTTATAAAATTTGATTTAAAATGGTATAACAAGGCCTAGGAATATTTGAAGTTCCACTACTCTTAATTAAATAAAATGTAGAATTTTGAGTCTACGTTCAAAAAAGTAAAATTATCTTATCATATGAATCACTCATATAAAATTCGGGTTTATTATGTTTCTAGATCATTTAATGTGATAGGGATTAATTTCAAAGGATAATAGATGATTTATTATAGTATAAAATCCATGTAAGATATTCTATTCTCATAAGAAATCATGGATTAATACGTTTCCTATAGAAGAAACCACAACACAAATGAAAGATTAAATATATATGATAGACATGTATTATTCATTATTATTGGATATGAAAATATCTTATGATATTCTATCATATATGATACTAGAATCGTCATCCCATATGCAAACCTTATAATATTCCACTAAATCTTACAATATTGGAATTAGTATGAGGACAACTATGCATATGAATGGAATATTTATTATGATACTTGAATATTTTAGAAAAGGATAATCATGTGTCATAAAAGACATAATGAAAAATATACCAATTTTAAAAGTTAATATTATGATGAACAAATGAAATGGGATGATGCCTAAGATATTCAATCATGTTCAAAAATCATGAAATGTTAAAAAGATATGATCCTTGGATTCCATGATTATGATCAATGATGGGATAATTCTATGAGGCGAAAGATGCTTAAAATTATATTCTTCTATATTGGATTTTTGGAAGTGAAAAATTATTCATAATAAGGATAATTTTTTCTCCAATGTTTTTCTAGTCCAAAACTCGATTATGATTCATGCTGGGATTTAAGAAGACCAGGATATAGTGCCCTTTGATGATCATGATATATGTTGAGCCTCCCACAATAAAATCATAGACTCTTACTCTATATGAAAATGATAAATTCCTCAACTATAATTTCCATGTATTTAAGTAATAATTTGAAGAGTATTTTATGTGTGGATATTCAACAGTTTATTTAGGGAAGAAAGGTCTGCTGAGTCTTCTATAGAAAAGTTTAGAAGTCTTATTTTAGAAATTAATAGAGAAATAAAATGAGAGGAAATTAAAAGGAAGGTAACTTGATGAAGTGTATATTATATATCCAATTAGGGAAAACAGAATAACTGAAAGTGTGGGGATACAACAACATTGGGAATACATGAAAATTAGAATGGAGATCCTGGGAGACACCTACATATAAGTTGTTGAGAAATAATGAAGATTACCACACTACTTTGAGTAGAATATCCAAGACCAATAATATAAAAACATTAATTTTTAGTGACCTTTGTATATAATTGAAAACTAAAGATTGATAGAGAAGACAATGTGTGAGAATATAGATCATCCATTGAGTGGAGAAGATGTATGAACTCTTAATGAAGAATAATGCTAGCCCTCCAATCCAACATTGAGTTGATTTGTCATATTTGTGTACAATATAAAGAAATAAGTGTGTCTTGTGACATCCATTATTGAAGAATCATTTCAAAATAAGTAGATTAATATTTTAATTAATCATTGCTATGATCAAGTCTTCCAAAGCATTGAGAAGAATAATATATTGAGATATGTGAACTACTATATTTGAGACGATCCCATAATCCCAATGAGTTTTGTGATGACATAAAATTGATTTTGAGAATGTTATGGGAAGTATGGTAGAAAACAAATACATTATTTCACAGGGTTTACAATATCATTATAAGGATGTTTAAGAATCATCTAGTGCCGAAGCTAATCAATTTATATGGATGCAATGACGTCATGTGTATTTTAGAGATCTACTGCAAGAAATATCTTGAGATAAACCCTTGCGTATATATACTGTGATGTTTCTAAACATGTGGGACTATATTTATTCATGTAGATCACATTATTTATATATAAAAATAGCAGGAATCTATCAAGTGATGTCCTATAAGAATCAGTAAATTTTATCTCTCTATGACACGTGGTGTTGGAATGTGAAGAACCATTTTTAATCACTTGTGTTTATATTAATTAAGGAAAATCTATGATTGGGGTGGACAACCAATCATGATAAGAAGTATGTTTCCCATGATGTGGTTGATATTAATAAAAATATAACATGTCATCTTTAATTTCATAACAGTAATTTAATAAGTTTCATTATTTCTTGGTCAAACATACAATGATCCAATTGTCTTAATTGAAATAAAAGGTTAATAACCAAATGGGGAAAATGTTATAAACAAAATATAGATTTATGTAAAAGTTATAAAACACATGCCCAATCTCTGGTTCATTCACTAATAATAAGGGTAATTACAATCTTTTGAATGAAACTACTCAAAAAATTGATATATTATAATGAGGATAGATCCACATGTAGAACTTTCCTATGGTTACATGTCACATATTACCAAGGGAACTTACACCCATTACTATAGGTGTTATTTACACAACTTGAGAATGTATTTTTTCTTTTATTGTGATGAGAGAGGATCTTATAGCAATAGTTATAGATTATTGTGCTGGAAAATGTTCTCAACTGGGCCCCTATAAAAATGTTATAAAAAAATTAGTTATTAGTGGAATATAGCCACAATTTTCTATGAACATAGATAAAAACCTATATTTAAACATTCTTATACATATATATATATATATGCCTTTTATATTGGTAAACCATATATTTATCCTAGAAGAGTGGAATATGTATTTGTAAGAACATCATAGTTTTAAAACTCATCATTTTATTTATTATTTTACCCTTATGCAAACACATATATATTTATGTAATTATATATATATATATAACTAATATAAGTTGTATTGAAAAGGTAAAGGGATCTGAAAAAACTTCATCACACATTGGTTCAAATCCCGACTCCCCTTTTATTTTGTGGATACTTAAATTTTTAAATAAATATATAATTCTTTGTATATAAATATAGATTATTAATATTTCTTTTAGTAGAGTAGAAGAGGATGATTTCCTACATATGCTTGGTTCTGGTTCAAAAATCCCCGAATGTTATTATTTTGTAATAATTATTATATCTATGATCAATGAGTCCATGTAAATTGGTAGGTCTACCCAGATATAGATTATGCATGGTTAAGGATCAACTTTGACTCTCAAATATTTATGATATACAACTTTTGGCGATATCCTTAAGGATTTTTCAGTCTTATTTATTTCCCAGGTGGTAGTGCCTATGGATATAAACTCATTTTTTAATTGTATGAAATTTACTAGTTTTAAATAGGATCACATGGTATCTAGGTAGGAAATCAAGGATGAGTTTTACACAATTTTATATTACCCAACTCCTAGTGACCAAAGCTTAGGCTATACAATAACTAGGGGTTTGTAGTTCGTAGGCTAAGGTGGGAAAACAGAGGTATGTGTATGTAATTATAAAACATAATCTGAATGATGGTTCCAATTATAGAGGTCAAACATTTCCTCCATAGGGATGAAGTTTCAATACCATGTAATGATTTAATTATGATGTGACATTATTTATTTTATGATTATTTTTTATAAGTTTATGTGATTCCATGGAGTCTTGATCATTTTCTTCATAGTAATGATATTTTTAGAGAAAATTGTTTTAAAAATAAAAAAGGTAATGTGACTAGTTTTTCTTATCAATAAAAAGAGTTAATGTAATTTTTATAGATATATTTAAACAATCTTTTTGAGATTGTCTAATAAAAATATTTAATGATTTACAAGGAATTAGATCACTTTATATATACACACTTTATTGTGTATAATCATATGTATTAACTTGGTTTTTTTTTCTAAATTTAGGATCATTGATCCTATTTATTAGTGAATGATTAGATCAGTTATAAAAAATGGATGTGATGGAAAATAAATTATCGTGTTTCATATGTAAATGCTTGGATTTTTCATGTTATCATTTAAAATTATTTTTTAATAGCCCTATATTATTTTCCCTTGTATATTGATTTTTTTATCTTGTATTCTGTCAATGGGAATTTAGATTCATTTATTTGGTTTACTTTAGTTTTATTCATTCCTTATTTTGTATTAAGGGTACATTGTTCATGTTTCAAATGTGACACTGAGGACACTTTTTCTATCTTAGAGTGATTTTGAATGCTCCATAAGATTGTGTAATATCAGTTTGGATAGAGTGGTTTGTTAGGTAGGCCGGTATATTAAAAACATTTATCATAATTTTAGTGGGTTATTAGGTGGTAGGTGGATTGATCATCAAAACATATTGATTATTCTATGGTAGGACTTGATTAACCCATTTATCAAAGAATTCCAACTTACCATATGATATATGGGATATGGTGGTTTCTATCAACACTTCAATCAGATATATTTTATTTTATACTACCATATTATGGTGTCTTGTGATTTATTATTCAATTAATGTGATCGATTTATTTGGTTTTATTAATCATAAATTAGTTCTTAATTTACTGAGAAACTTGTATTCTGTTTATTTGAGAATATTCATAAGTGGTAACATAGTTGATTATGATTTTTCAGGATTTCTTTTGGTTTGTTTTCATTCCTTATCAGGATGTGTTTGGAATATTATAATTAAATTATCATATAAATGTGTTATGGTCGAATTATTGATTGCGTGATACGTATATATTTTGATACGTAAAATAATTCAATTTTCTTTTGGAAACTCATAAATTTTATTCCTTTATTAGAGAGTTTTTCAAATAAAAAAATAATGTTATTCCTAATGAACAAAATAATACATTGAATGTTTAAAAAGGTAATGGGATTTAAAAATGTTTTTTTTATTTTATATTTAAATGAATTTGATTTTAATTTTTTATTAGTATTTTCAAAAGAAATTTTTTTGGTATTACATTTTACACATAGATGGGATTATATTATTTTTTTTAAAAATGTTAATAATTATTATTTGGAACAGGTATTGTGAAAATTATGTTTAAATAATTAGGATTTAATTTATTGATAGATTGGTTTCACTTAATTTTAGGATTATATTATAATATTGACATTATATAATTTTTTGTACATTTCATTCATTATTTTAATGTTACACTATATTTTATTATAGTGATTATAGATGCAATATTGGTGATGAATAATTTTATTAGTAAGCTTTTCATTCCCCATGTTAGGATGAAGCAATGTGAAATCAAACTTTTATTAATTTAAATGGTACCCATCTAGTGTCACTAACAACTGTAAATGGAACACATCAGTAGAGACCAAATTGGAAATAGGTTAATAGTTAATTTTGTGTATTATAATGCTATATTACATGTGGATTTTTACATAGCTAGTTTTATTTAGTTTGTTTTAATTTTCATATTTCTTTTTGTTATTTAAATGAATGTTTACTTTATTTAAAAAATAAACCTTTTAAATTGTTGTTTTGGTAAATTTGGTTTTTTTGGATTTGTGGTATATCTAAATGGAATTTTGATGTATCTAAAATAATGGGCATTTTATTTTTTCCATATTTTGTATCAACCAAGTATTTTTAAATGAAATGGATTTGGTAACTTCCTCTATTGTATGATTTGTTCTAATTTTTTTAGATATTTTAATGAAAAATGATCTTTGATTAGGCTGTGTTTCAAAAATAGTTGATAAATATGTTGATTTAGGTTATCATTTCAGTATGGGGATAGGAAATGATTTTTTAAAAATATATATATGAAAGGAATATATTTCAAGCTTCATATTCTATGAAAAACATTTTTAAAAATGATTTTCATTTATGTCATTTAAATATATTATAATAGAATCCATATGGTGATTATACTATTTTCTATATTCCTTTGAATATTTAAATGGGATTTATTAAGTGTGAATTAATAGTACTTATGAAAACATATATATATTTATTATTTAATAAAATTATTTTAAATATATAACATCATTATTTTGAAGAATATATTGAATTTTATGGTTGTTGGCATGCTATTTTGTTGGTTTATTTTATAATAAAATGATTTTGAGCTTTTATAAAACTTATATTTCATTATCATTGGAAATATGTTGAAATGGAAATGATTTTCAGTTCAAATTTTTAAGGAAAATTGTTTAGTTTTACAAATTCATTTGTAATGGGTATTTAAACACTCTTGGCCAACTTTAAGCCGAATGCCTTTTTTGGACGATTGTTTATTTCAAGAAGGTTCTTTTTATGGTGTTTTAATTTTCATATACTATTACTTTTAACCATTATATTCACTTATGAGATATTAGTGTCATCCCAAATGGTTTTTTGATTAATTAAAATATTATCAATATTTTAAAAATTTTTATAATTATTTTCATGATATATATTGATGTTTAAGAGTAAATATATCTTTGTATGATGATATTTATTTTACAAATGATTATTTTAGATGGATTTCTTGATAAATTAGGGGTATAAGTTGGGTAGAAAAGAACATATATTAGAAACATGTAATTCATGTTTTAACCATGTGTAATACTCCAAAATAAACATCTAATGATTTAGTTTAACTGGATTTTCATGTAAATTATGATATTGAATTATTGAGTTATTGTATATTCATAAAATTCATTATATTATCTAAAAACCAAGTGATGGAATATGTTAACATCATTAAAACATGATTTTGAATGTGAAAAACACCTATATAATAGGTGACATAGTGCATAAAATTATCATGAACGTTTGGGGTTGATATTATTAAATATAGTCACAAATCATGAATTTTTTTCACATACGATGTTTGATGGATGAAATTCAATATTTTCCTACGTGAATTTGAGAAAAGTTATGGTTTTGGGGAAATATGTATTTTCAAACAATTGATTTTCATAGTTTTATACATGGTTATTTATGTCCATGGAGGGGGATAGTAATGTGGAATAATAGTGGTCATAGTCTTTGAACCATGTATAAAAACATTAAATTTAAAAAATCGATGAAAAATATTGTTTTGTCTCTTATTTGACCATGGGATCATTCCTTATATTTTGTTTTCCTCCTTAGATATCTATGATTTCCTAACTGAATTTTAAAATAAAAAATCACCTTCAAACATCTATAATAATTTATTTTTGTTTCTATTTGGACTCTATAAATAGTCAAATCAAGGTTAATAACAAGATATATAATTTTTTTTATCATGGAGATCCCATAACTAGTTTTTCACAAGTCAAAATAGGCTTCAAAGACCATTATAACAGAGTTTTATGTTGGGACACCCAAATTTCCACGTTCAATAGAAACTTTAAATATGTAAAATATAATTTTTTTTGTTTTGGTTTTGATAGTTATTTTTTATTTAAACATGGGAAGTTTATTTACCATATGATTTATAAAAGAGATGAATTTTTATAAATGAATTCTATTTTTGAAAGAAGATGGTGTTTATAAATTTTTACATGTGTTATTTTTTAGAAAAGAGTGTTTTATGATTTTTAATTTTAGAGTATTTGAAAATGTTGGGAGTCAGATAATTGTTTCGAAATATGGAGGTGATGGGTTATATGTGAATTTATTATGGTGGGTAGTACCCTTATGGAACGGATTATTAAATGTAGTACCTTTAAAATGAAAAGTTTTTTTTATAAAAGATAACTGAATTTTGTTTTGTAGTTAATTCTTCAAATTTATAATTGTTAATTTATTAAAAATGAATTATAATTTCAAAAATAAATTTAAAGGGAACTTAATAGGGGTGGAAATTGTCTTTCTAGGTATAATTTTGGGACCCTAATTTTACCTTTTCAATAGATATAATAATAATATTAATAATTTTGGACATGATTTAATGGAAATGTAAATTTTTTTAACTTGTTTAATGAATTGTGATTTTTACATGGTTTAGGAAATCATGCATTATTATAATTAATTACTATATATTGAATAGAAATTTTATTCCTCATGTACTATCATCTATATATCCATCAAAGTTTGTTTGTAGATTGAGTACTAAGTTATTTATGTTATTACATACTTTTGTATACTTATTATAACATGTTTTTATTATAAAAGATGTAACATAGTTATAATGTGGATTTTATTATGTTGTTTTGGAATAACCATTGTTTGGTGTTGTAATAGATCATTTTATATTATTTTTAGGTTTTATAATTAATAATAATAATAATAATATAATTATTTTTATTATTATTATAAAGTTATATAAGAATTTTAATTTATATTTAAATATGGAAGTATGAATTTTATTATTGACTATATGTGTAAGTATGTAAGTGGAAAAATACTTCTCATCAAAGGTATTTTATTACCATAAATTTTTTTTATTATTTTTATTAATTTTCGAGAATATTTGATTTAAGGAGGAGGATCCCCCTTCTCCCCCTCACTTATTTGAACTCATGTATGGGAGGGAGGATCCCACTCATATCCCTCCTTTTTCCTCCATAATGTTCTCCCATATTGTACCATACTAAGTCATTACATGTTGTGGATATGATGGAAAATTTGAATTTTTATTCCTAGACACATATGAGGGGAATATTGTGATTATATTTAGTAGATGTTATCAGAATAACTTCTTAACCATCTTAATGGTCTTGGAATGGGGGGTTTATCATAAATTAGGATATTAGTAGAATTACAAGCTCATCATAGTTTCATGGAATAGTTATTTTTTAATTAATAAATATTAATCAATTCTATATGTGGAAATAGTGAAATCTCTTTAATAGAGTCCCAAATTAAAATTTATAATCCTTAGTTAAGTTTAGAATGTGGTTTTTTCTTAGGAGAGGTATAAAATTCATTTGGGTTCTAGGTATTTGGTCAATAATTTAAGTGTCTGCTTTATTTTTTCTATTAATTTTTAATTTTTATTTCATTTTCATTCCCCCACATTGTGATAAATTCATATTCCAAATGGGGGGAGGGGAACTCACAATCATGTATATGAAAGGATAGGTAAATAATGATAGGGTGGTTTTAGGTATTGTTCGACTGGCTGGAACAGGATGCAGTGGCATTATAGTGTTGATTTAAGATTGAAGCTTCATTGATTTCCCCATTAGACATGACATTATTATAATTTTTAAACCCAATAATCAAAAAATAGTAATTAAGGTTTTTAAATCGGTTTTTGGACCACTGAGTTCCTATTTAAGGCCATTGTGGAGTTATTTGGGGAGAAACATAGGTTTATTGTGATTCATATGGTTTTTTTGAAAACCCCTATCACATGATGCATATCTCAAGAAAGAACACCATGTTTTATTCATATGTAATGAAATGTAAAAGCAGGTGAGTATATGTCTTGTATTCTATGAGGGCACATCTTGTAGGGTGACACATATTGTATGCCAATACTTGACCAGATGCACCACATAGGGGTACATGACATGTAATAGTACAAGCCAAACCCTATATGTGATACACAACTAGATTTTGTGTGAGGTACATGGATAGAGATCTTGTAAGGAACGTTTAATGGTAACCCACATATAATACACATCAGGTTAGAGGGAAACAAGAAATGTACTTAGGAATTAGATTCCTGGTATGGATAAAGTACCCAAGTAGAGAGGGTTGTTGGGGGTATACATGGTGTACATGAGATATAACTTATGTATTCTTACCCTAGAGGTTCATAATTAATTTTCTCTCTATGGTTATATAATAAAATTTTTTGGAAGTCTATTATGAGTTATATTTTCATGTAATATGTGTTTATATAAACTTTTGGGTGATTATGGGTCATTGGTGTGATAATCTGAAGATGAGTAAGGTAAGATTGGAGGATTACATTGAGGTTTTTGATTATGAATTCACCCATGGGAGGTGTGGTGTGAAACTTAGGTGATGGATATGATCATAATGTAAAAAAATTATAAAATATTGTTAGGGGAATATTTTTGACTATTCATATACATCCTGAAATTTATGACAAATTATTGAATTAGTATGAGATTATTTGATGGTTAATGTATGATAGGATCAATTTATTATGGTTTTTGTTGATGAGATTATAGAATGATTTCTTGAGGATTAGATTGGATAAAGACTTTATGCAAGGATGGAACCATGGGTTATTGAGAATGACTAGGATGTATTTATTTGAAATTTGAGATAAAATTGACGGAACATAGAGGATACCCTTTTGGGAATGGTGATGATTGGGGATATGTTGTGTGCCAAGAGACTGGCTATGTATTAATATGGAAGGATTTTCATACTGGATAATTGTGATGGACGATCCCCGATAGGGAATCCTACTTGTGATATAATTCAGGGAATTATTTGTGGGTTACTTTTTTTATGTTAACCCTTGAGAGGGTTGGTTTTGAGGATTCATCCTTGATGATGATATGTTTATGTGTTTGGATAACCACTATTTTTATGGAGTATGGATTGGAAGATATAAAATATTTATTATTGAAGTATTTGAGGTGTGATAAGATATATAGTTTTTATGGGTTGATGTGTTGGCTGTTAGAATCCTTATATTCTTAATTATATTGTTTAGAGTTATGTCGATACTAGGGATATAATAAACAATCGGGATGAGTTCACCCCCTTATTTTGGATTATAATTTGGCTAGGGGTTTCTGACCTGTGAATGATGTGCACTCTTGGATAGTAGATTATATCCCATGGATACTATTTCTATATTGATATTAAATATATATCCTAGATTTTTTTATAGGATAAAAGAGTAATTGAAACTTTTATTAATGTTTCCATAGAATCTGTGTCTCTAGTTTATATCATTCAATTGGAGCGCTATAATATGGAAGTGAGGAGTGTTGTTGTATGGTACACCTATGGAGTTTTTTATAGGAATTTAATTTATTCTAGATCTTATGATGAAGGTCTAGAATATCTCCTAAGTCTCGAAAAAACACATAGTTTTATGAACATTAGTGAGCTACGTGATCTGAGTTTTCAGACTCCGGAAGAATTTGATTATATCGAAATGAGGATTCATGTTAAAATCTAATATTTATTATCATTTTATTTATTTATTAACTTATTTAATTTTATTCAAAATATTATGATTTGATAGTTTTTAGTATATCATGTGCTTGTGTACTTGATATGATGAATGATGTTAGGTACTACCATTGGGGGTGGCCTATTGAGAATTATTTTCTCACCCCCTTACATAGGCACCACATTGCGCATATAGACACTTATGTTTTCGATCAGATTGGGAACATGATTAATGGTTTACAATATATAACCCATGTGTTTCATGATAAAATAAATATTCTTAGAAGGACTTCTAGGTTCGAGTTGGAGTGGATCAATATATGGTGGGGACTAGGTTTTTGGTATAACTAGATATTGGTAGTGGAGACTTTTGTATATTTTATTTTATTTTTTTATACATTATATATTGTTGGGCCCTGGGATAATTAGTTGATGTGTACTATCATGACCATGATTCTATATGTTTTATGTCATTTTTTATAACATGACTTTATATTTATTTTATATTCATAATATGATGCTAAACAATGTGTGTATATTTAATTATTTATACTATGTTTTTCACTTATATAAGTATATAGTCTATTTAAGGTATTACCGTAGACCCTCATCACCATTTGGAAACCTTTTTCATATGGGGAGGGGCACTAGAGGACTTGTCTTGAGTTAAATAAGGTTCCATGATAGATAAAATCAAATTATTTCATTACAAAACGGTATTGGAGAATCTTCATTTTTGTTTAATTATTCGGGGGGGGGTGATAGAAAAATGGTTTTTGGATTTTTTTAGATATTATTGTGGACTTTTTACTGTTTTTTAACATTTTTCAGTTGGGAAGTCCTAGTTACCATAGTGATTGGATTTGTTTTATTGTATTTCACCATAATCGTTTGGATAGTTTTTATATATGATGTCCATTTGTGCTTTTTATTCTGGTTTTTTGATTTTAACTTAGTGGAAAGAGGTATTTATGCATGCATCATGATAATTATGTTGGATTTACATGACATGCACCTATTTATAAGTAATTTACTAATGATGGAGGTTCAATTATTTAAATTAAAAAAAACATTTATAATATTGTACCATATAGATTCTTGGTGTGATTATACTCAAATTAACTATAGGTGTTTTATTATAATGATAGTTCATTTTGGATCTTATAGAGTGATGTTCTATAATGAAGAAGATAGAGTCTCTTCAACACCCTAATGGGTCAGTGTTGGTGTTAAATTCCCTGCTAATGACGTTATGGGGATATGACACACGAGAGGTTATAAGTTTGGTATTCAGTTTACCTATCACTATGAATACACTGAGAGGGTTTCTATAAAGGTACATGGATTCCTGGTTATCGATAGGAAGTGTTGGGTGAGCCATTGGTATTTTAATTGGGTTTCAATGGAAGTTTTAGTTCTATTCATATCCATGTTTCTTCTATATGTGTTTTTAATTGTGATGTGAGATCATGGGTAATCATTCATTTTTTGGAATGATTCCAAGGTGGTGGGTTGTCATTAAGTTAGTCTTGGAATGAGTGAGATTTCATGATTTTGAAGAGGAGTACTATGGGTGGTCTAGCTTAATTGAATACACAAGCATGAAGAGCATGATCATCGGTTCATGTGTGGTTCTATGGGATGTGACTTCTGTTGAAATGATTCTAATTATACAATGGGGATGTATGAGAGTGTACAAACATTGGGATAAATTGATACCATGTATAATGGTGTACGAGATCCCATGAGTGGGTCTTACAGATAACTCTACCTAGAAGAGTACAGGAGTGGATACCATTTTTTTGGGAAATAATTGATTTGGGGGGAAATTTGTATGTTAGTTTTTAATGGTGCTAATTGGTTCATAAATTAGTGGGATAGACCACATGAAGGTCTATTAAAATGTTTTTAGGTCTTGGGGGGAATATGAGTAGTGTAGCTATGATAGAACTATTTAGGATAGTACTTAAGGAGTTTTGTAAGGGAGATATTATAGTGTAGAAACACCACCGATCATTGGAGGATGTTATCCTCCTTATAGGAGGAATTTTGAGCATAGAAAATTCCAATCCTTGTATACTGGGAACGCGTTTTAGTTGGTGTTTCAAGCTAGTATTCATGTATGAGTGAGTCATTAATGTCCAGTTATTATTTTCAGTAGTGGACTAATCCTGGACTACAAAGAATTTTTTTGGTTATGGGGTGAAGAAAATGGTCCTATATTGTTGGGATATGTCTTATAAGTATTATATGAATAAACCTTGAGTTGAAATGGTTGTTGGGGCGGTGGTACTTGTTATTGGATAGTCTAGTTTTCATCAGATGTCGGTGCATGGGTAGAATCCAAATGTAGCTGGTTTCATGGAATGTACAATATTTGGGGTTTTAAATTTAGAACCATGATGGATTATGGGTTTTACTGGTGGACTAAAGATGAATATTTTCAGATTTGGGGTTGGGTAATATAATAAGTTCATCAGTTCTTAGATTGAGAGTGTAACAATTGGTTTTCTACTAAGGTTTCTCATGTGTGAGAAGCATTATAGTGTGTGATTGTATGAAACCATGTTGTAATATATTTTTAGATCAGATGAATTTTAAATTCATGTTCTCAAATGTTTATAACATAAAAATAATAATTTTCTCTAGAATATGACCTCAAAATAATTTTCTGACTATACTTTTTTTCTCAAAATGAGTTGTTAACCATAGGGTTGGATTTTGGTAGAATTCCATGCACAAAATATTTTCTTGGAATATATAATATTTAGTTAAAAAACATTAATTATCATCACATGTGTGAATATTAATATAACATAAATAGAGTCATATAGTGAATTTATGACTTTGAGGCTGAGTCAGGATCATGGTGTTTTCCAATGTGAGCTATAAAATTCATTTGGGTTCTAGGTCTTGCATCGTGCCTTTAAATTGGTGTTTAGTTTTTATTTTATTATTATTATTATTTATTTTTTTCCTTAACCTTACATTATCCTTCCAACTAATTTCAAAGGGAAAGAGGGGCTCCCCATGTCATGTGACTAAACTGATAGGGAAAGATGTAGAGGGATATGCCAGTCATAATAAATGGAGCTGGACTGGGATGAAACTCTTGTGTATCATAGATTCGAGCCTAAAGCCTAGGATAATTCACTATGAGTTTTAATTATATTTTTAGTTTCTCCCCTTGATCCTCATTGATTAGTTATGTTACGTTTTTATAACATTATTTTGACTATAGAGAGATCCTTGTGGTCCATTGTGTGGTGATTGGGGGAGAAATATGGGTTATAGGTTATTTTCAATGGGGTTTTTATTTAGAAAACCTAGTCACAGGGTGTGATGTTCTAGAACACACATAATTTCATCATCATGTAAAAAAAAAAGGTATAAGAGGCTAACTACATGATGAGTAGTCTTTAAGGACATATCATGCAAGGAGACATTGGGTGTGCTTGGGTAATTTGATAGACACCATATATAGGGGTATATGGGACACAGTAATACACAAATAAACCTCATGTGTTGTTCATGGCTAAATTTCATGTATATAACGTGGTTAGAGGTTATGTGAGGAAGACAACCATGTACACTGAGTATTGTACATACAATGTTACAAGGAGAGATGTTGTAACTTCCCAGGTAAATAAAGAATAAGACATATTTCATATTTATTAATATTTGTGAATTGATATTAATTTTACTTTAAAGGGGATTCTATGTTCGATAGCGTACCTGATACGCAACAATGAGTTTATTTGAAAACATACATGGCATAATAATAATATAATATTATTATTTTAATTGGTAGTTAACTCCTAGCCATTTTATTAGTGGGAATGAACAAAACTAACTAAAAAATGATTATACATGATTGTTAAATGTATTTACATTATCTAATAAAAAGTTAGAGGCTTAAAATGTAAATGAATCTAATTTTAAGCATAATATGAATTAAAAGGTTGATTTATCGCCTTTTAATGGAGAAACCTCTTTCAATATAGTGTTGGTTACTTTAATAAATTATATATGACCAAATAAAATCCTTATTTATAATGGGGACATAAAAATTTACTTTCTGTAAATTTTTGGAATTTTTCCGATAAAGTTCATTGTTAAATGAATAGTGAAAATATTGTATTTTAATTCAAAAGTGACTTTTAATCTAATTTATTTATATGGTTAGTTAATCTTTTTATTTTGTTTTAATGTGTAATTATAATATATTTTTACCATTTAATCCAATTTTGGTCATTGGAATAAATTTCACTATAAAATTGGACTTAATCAACTGTCCATCTTTTGATAGTTTCTATTTCTTAAAAACACAGTATCTGTTTTAACAACTAGAATTAATTTTTAAATTAATGTCACATTTATGTTTATAATTTTAAAAAATGGAAATAATTTTTGAATTTGGAAAATCTAATATATCTTAGGCCGAATTTTTGATATTATTCTGAAAGACTTCAATTTTTGATGAATAGTGAAACCGCTTATTGGTAGTTAAAAAAACTGAAGTTTTCCTTTAAATGAAATTTTACCACTTCAGTGAATTTAATTTCAAAAAACCAACATACATGGTTTTTATTAAGAAGTAAAATTTGGTTCACTAAGATGAAAATTATTTTTGGTTAATAGTAACTTTTAACTTTTATCGACCGCGATTAAAGGTAAATAGGGTAATTTAAGGTTAAAAGAACATTATAATAATTCAAAATTACAATCACACTTGTCCAAAACTTATTGGTTGAGTCATTAACTACCATGGTAATCTTTGGGTCGTTTTTGGGAGCCCTTTGATCCATTTGGGAGTGATAATGACAATTTAGATTAATTATCTTAAAGTAATGGAAAATATGACAAAATAAAATATATTTTAGTAAATTAATTATTAGAAGGGGTTATATATATTTTGATTTTGTCTATAAATATTCATTGGAAATCTAAAACGATTTCCTACATTATTTAATTTTATTTATATTTTTCATACATCTAATAAATTAAATCATTAATGACACAATAATGATGCAATATTTACCTCATTAATAAATGATTTAAATAAATAAGATTATAATGATTAAAATATTATCCAAAACCTGTCCAATTAGGATTGGATGATTTTATTTAGACCATGAGTCATTTTATCTTCAAATATAATTATTTTTGGACCATTAGAAACGGAATATCATTATATAATAAAATAATAGTTTCACACTTTCCTAAAGAGCCCCTCCTCCCCCTTAAAAAAGAAGACCACTTCTAACAAATTCCTCACACCTCTCAAGACATTTGGATCTCCCAAAATCCTCCCAATTAAGATCTAAACATCCCTCTCATCCTCTTTGAAGCATTACATTAGGCAGAAGGCACTTCAAGAAGTCCTTTGGTTCAAACCAAAGGGAGTTACCCAAATTAAAGGTGACCGTTTCTCTTAAATTGTTTTCTTTTATATTACTTCTCCAACCCCTAAACTCTTTTTATTACCTTCTTTTGTAACAACACCAGTATCCTCAATATACTAGGATGTTTTTATAAGATTTATTGTAACCACACTTACACACACCTCCCTCTAATGGATGAAGAACATAATGTTTCTGTGGATGGAAAACTAAAGCCTCATGAAACGATGATTGTTCAATTATATCTTAACACATATCATGGTGGCCATTATGATGGAACTTTAATTATATATGATATATATTATTTTTATGATTTCATTATTCTTCTGTATTTTTCAATTATATCAAGACTTTATGGTTTCCATAGTGGGTAAATATGATAATCTCATTTGAGGAAGTGCAGACTACCGCCCCCTTAAAGTGGTGTGACTCATTAATGCCTTATGTGGTATATATAAAGGATAGTTTTAGTGATATTATATATTATATTATACTGGAATTATAATATACCTTTGTATCATTAAGTTATATTTCCATTAAAATAATAAATAGAAATGAAAGTAGCGTTCATGCATACGTACGGCTTACCGTCTCCATGAATGGTGCATTTCATTTCTTACCTATAAATGTTATGTACTATTATAAAAAATTGTATATACTGGATATATATGATATATATGATATCCAAATCATGAATATCAATCTGTATATAATGATCCTTTGACCACATGGACAACTTGTAAATATAATTTGTTCATTTTTACTGAAGTACCAAATATCAACAAAATGAACGTTATTAACTTAAATGATTGAAAAATATTTATAACATGGTAATAAGTGATATAAAAGGAATAATAAACATGAAAATGGTTCTTTAGAAAGTATAAATTAACTTTAGTTTATTATTCATGAGATTAAATAATGATCGAGTCAAGTCAGACACGAGGTAAGGGATCTGACCTCTCTCTTTCTTTTCAAGTACTGTCTTTTATGTCATTTTTTCTATGCACCATGTTCTTCTGTTGGAGGATGTTATTTTATATTCACTGTACTGTAATTTTTATTTTCACATTATGAGAGACCCCCTATTACTCTCATCAATTCATTTTAATAAATTTTAAGCGGCGTCGTTAGGTTGCCAAATTTTCGTATGGGATTTTTCTACCTCACTTTCAATAATGTGAGATTTCCATTGTTCGCCACTTATTTATTTCATGTGGTGTATGTACTGCCCATGAATTTATTCCCTGTGTAATAAACTTTAATTTATGGGTAATTACATCTTCATTTTATTATCCTTATTTCATGTGGTGTATGTTTCAAAAGTTACCAAATCGGTAAGGGAACCTTTCACCCTCCTCTTTTTAAAAGACTTCTTTTTTGTTATGCCTTTTAATTTACATATTCTTATGTTAGGATATGTTATCCTATATCCTTATTGATGTAAATTTTATGTCCATGTGATGAGATACCATTTTTATCTCATAAACTCATTTTCTGAATTTTAAAGTGACCCCGTTTGGCTGTCGAATTTTTGTAAAGGGAATTCTTAACCCAATTTCAATTATTTGTGTTAAACATCTACTTGTTGATTATGTCGTGATATAAATATCTGTGAATGAGATATGATTATTTTAAACTTAATATCCACTTATATTGGGTGTATTTATATTTTTCACACATAAATATGTCATTGATTTATCCTTAATCTAAAGATATCATCAATTTCCATGTTTTCAAAATGGTTTTGGGATTTATTTATATGGACATTAATGTTTTAAAATGTTAATTTCTTAAAAATATTCAATGTGGCATGGGACACTTTGATTCAAAAATCTATCTACCAAATGTTTTAATGGTTATGAAAATGGTTTTATAAATCATTGTTTATTTCAATATCTTGATATGATATATTGTGATTGGAATATGGATATGTTATCTTTCCTTTATGCTTGTTTTATGTGTTATGTTATGGTTATTGGGAATTTTTTACATATACGGGTGGTTTCATGATAAACCTGGGGCGGGTGAGCCGGAGATAGCTCTCCAATGCATTGGGTAATGTGACAGAGGTAAACGTGAATGTTTCTACTAAGAGATTTAGTAAATATATTGTGATGGGTATTTCAAATGTGACTCCCTGTGTAGTTGTGATAGTTACAAGGTAAGTATGTTAAGAATGCAATAAGTTATCTTTATGATTCATGATTTCTGTTTGTTATTCATAAATCTTATGATTTCACAATGTATGTTATGAATGAAAATTATTGGTTTCAATGATTTGTTTTTATTTATTGATTAATGTTTCCTTTGTTTATTTGATAACCCTTACTGAGCTTTTTATGCTCATCCCAAGTTTTTTTTTGAAATGTTTTCCACAGGACTTAAAGATGAATAGGGTCATGGATTAGATCAAGGAAAAGTCATGTTATCTAAAACATGGAACTAGACATGTTTCTTTTTTAGAGTTTTATTTTATGAAAAAAATGGATACCGAGAAGTAGTGTCTACCTGTAATATTCAAGTTTTTATGTAATAGTTATGGCCTAATTATCTAAAACTCTAAACCTGAAAATATCATCAATGTGAATTATTCATTTAATTGAAGATTATGTAATGTTTAAGGATGGGTCCTTACAGTTTGTATCAGAGGTCGGTTTAGAAAACTTTAGGGATTTAGAGTTTTCATTAGACACATGGTTAGTTCCTTTGTTTATTATTTCAGTTAAATCCTTGTTTTATAACTTTTTCAGATCAATGAAAGTTAGTTACAAATGGAAGGAGGAAGATCTCAAATGACATTTCTATCTCTTCCTGATTACATGCTTGCAATAATTATTACCAAGTCATGTTTGGATTATTGTGAAGCTTTTTCTAGCATACAACTCACTTTCAAGTAGTTGTTTGAGATATCAAACACCTCCATATACCTCGTTATCATCGTGGATTTGGGGTTGTATTTAGAAAAATCCTATTTTCACAATATTTTCACATTTTCAAGAAAGGTAAATTTTATCAAGGAATTTTCAAATATTTTACCTTATCACAAGATTTTGAAGCATATTATGATTTTAAAAAAGGTGACGAAGAAGGAGACCCTTTCACAACTTATTTATATTTGGTTTTAAAATATAATCTCTCATCACATACTTATGGTATTTTAAAAGGATCATTAACTGAATGTTTTATCTCATATTTGGTTCGACTATTATATAGAAATCACGTTTTATCTGATGTTTTGAAATTATATGTCATACATGATTATTTTCCAAAACTATTTTTCTGTGAACACCCATATGACCCATGTTGTACAAGGTGTATTTGGATGGAGGAAGCAAATTATTTTAAATGATCTCTAAATCATTGTTGCAATTCATGGACCTTCTACCTACGTGAACAATATGACGATGAAACAAAATGGACACCATGATAAAGGTATGATGTTCTTCATTTTGGGGATTGTTTAATTTTATCATAGGGTGGTGAAATAAGACTGCAAGAATTAAGATGTTGAGATCATAATTAATTTGGATGAAAATGAGAAGTATAAGGAAACCGATGAGGTTAAAACATGTTAGGTTTATCTTTGAGTTTTATAAAAAGGATAACCTTTAGGATGGGTTGAAACTCGTCACATCTGGTAACGCTATAGGAATCGAACCCACAACCAAAGGGTGACAAGGGCGTATCACCTACCACTATCCTACTTGAAGTCCCTGGTTAGTATGACTTAATATTTTAGTAAAATGATATTATAGAATAAGAATAAGTTGTTTGGGAACTTATATTTTTTCAAATGGATATACATTGTATAAATAAAATTATTTAGTGATTAAGTGATAAAACTTGTTTTGGAAGACGTCCTCTCTATTGAGGAAACAATAAATTCATAAAGAAGATAGAATACTTTGGGATTTCAATTGTGGAATAATGGGTGAAAATTTAGTTTTGAAGAATCTATATTTTTATTATCGACACATGATGATTTGATTTATTTAAGAAAATGATTAACCTATCCTAGAGAATATGTGATTAGGTTAATTACCTTTTAATATGAGATTTTATGTGTAACTAGTGTTACTTTGAGATAAATTTTCAGATATATCTTAGAAGTCTATGTAAATAAATCCCTGTGGGAATTTGGGTTACAATCACAGTTTGGATTACTTTTGAAGAATTTTAGGGAAAATTGTTTATTGAATTGTATTTGTTGAACTTTGGGTTTTGTTAGAAAACATTCGTAGATTTAGAATAGTTTTTCTTCTTGTAAAAGATTATCCTTTTTGGGTATTATCAGATCTCGCACAAACAATTTTGGTTTTAGTTGATATCTAAAGACAAGGGAAATATATAGTTCTCCTTTTGTGTATTATGTGATTCTCTATAACATGATTCTTGTTCTTTTCATGTGACCAAGTCTTTTTGAATGCTCATCGTTTAGAGAAATGATTAGTTTTGGTAGAAACTTATTAAAAGATGAAACTCTACTTGAAGGTATGTATACTTCCTTATGATTTTATTCTATGTAGAAGATGAATTCCTCAAAATTATGAAAAGGAACGTAAAACAAAAATGTTGTTGGTTTATATTTCTTACTCGGTAATCGAAGACCATTTACACAGACCATAAGTTTATGATTTTTCTTGTGGTTAACATTCTCCTAATCATGTTTCCTATCACTCTCCATCAGAACATGACCCTTTTTTTCTCTTCCATATCCATGTTCTCCTACATGGAATCCTAGTATGGGTTATCTCAGATGACCTTTTTTTCTTCTTTTTATTTCTTTGAAGGTGATAGTTTTACTAACCTTTTTTCTGATGTGGGATGTTTAGTGATGTTTCCGAGCCCTTTTTTTTAAATTGTGAGGACGCAATTCCAAAAAGGGGGGTGAAGGATGTAACATCACTTTTAAATAAAGAATAATACATATTTCATATTTATTAATATTTGTGAATTAAATATTAATTTTACCTTAAAGGGGTTTCTATGTTTGATGGTGTACTCGATACGCAACAACAGGTTTCTTTGAAATCTTACGTGGCATACTAATAATATAATAACATTATTTTAAATGGTAGTTAACTCCTAGATGTTTTATTGGTGGGAATGAACAAAACTAACTACAATATTGTTATACATGATTGTTAAATGTATTTACATTATCTAATAAAAAGTTAGAGTCTTAAAATGTGAATGAATCTAATTTTAAGAATAATTTGAATTAAAAGGTTGATTTATCGCATTTTAATGGAGAACCCTCTTTAAATCTTGTTTTGGTTACTTTAATACATTCTATATGAAAAAATAAAATCCTTTTTTAGAATGGGGACCTCAAAATTTACTTTGTGTAATTTTTTAGATTTTTTTTGAAAAAGTTCATTTTTTAATGAATAATGAAAAATATTGTATTTTAATTCAAAAGTGACTTTTAATCTAATTTATTTATATGGTTAGTTTATATTTTTATTTAATTTTAATGTTTAATTAGAATACATTTTTACCATTTAATCCAATGTTGGTCATTGGAAGCAATTTCACTTTGAAATTGGACTTAATCAACTGTCCATCTTTTGATAGTTATTGTTTCTTAAAAACACGCAATTTGTTTTAACAAAGGGAATTATTGTTTAAATTAATTAATTACAAATTTATGTTTTTTATTTTGAAAAATGGAAATAATTTTTGAATTCGGAATATCGAATATATCTTAGGCTGAATTTTTGGTATTTTTCTAAAAGACTTCAATTTTTGATTAATAGTGAAACCACTTAGTTGTAGTTAAAAATACTATCTTTTTTCATTTAAATGAAATTTTACCACTTCTGTTAATTGAATTTCAAAAATCCGACATACATGTTTGTTATGAAGAAGTATAATGTGGTTCATTAAGATGAATTTATTTGGTGAATAGTAACTTTTGTCTTTTATTTACCGCGGTTAAAGGTAAATAGGTTAATTCAGTGTTAAAAGAATATTATAATAATTAATAATTACCTTCACAGTTGTCCAAAACATATATTTTGAGTCCTTAACGACCATGGGCATCTTTGGGTCGATTTTGGGACCCCTTTGATCCACTTGGGAGTGATAATGAAAATTTAGATTAATTAACTTAAAGTAAAGGAAAATATGACAAAAGAAAATAACTTTTAATAAATTAATTTTTATATGGGGTTATATAAATTATCTTTTTGTCTATAAATATTAATTGGAAAGATAAAAGATTTCCTAAATGATTTTTTTTATAATTTTTATACATCTAATAAATAAAATTATTAATGACACAATAATGATGCAGTATTTACCTCATTAATAAATGATTTAAATAAATAAGATTATAATGATTAAAATATTATCGAAAACATGTAAAATTCGGATTGGATGATATTATTTAGAACATGAGTCATATTATCATAGAATATAATGATTTTTGGAATATTGGAAACTGAATATCATTATATAATAAAATAATAGTTTCTCACTTTCCTAAAGAGCCCCTCCCCCCTTATAAAAGGAGACCACTTCTAACATATTCCTCACACCACTCAAGCCATTTGGCTCATCCAACCTCTACCCAATTAATCTATCGACATCATTATCCTCTTCTTATAAGCCTTACCTTAGGCAGAAGGCACTTCAAGAAGTCATTTGGTTCAAACCAAAGAGAGTTACCCACATTTAAGGTAACCGTTTCTCTAAAATTGTTTTCTTTTATTTTACTTCTCCAACACCAGAACTCTTTTTATTTCATTTTTTTGTAACAAAACCAGTATCCTAAATATACTAGGATGTTTTTATAAGAAGGATTCGAACTACACTTACTCACACCTCCATCTAATGGATGAAGAACATAATGTTTATGTGGATGGAAAACTAACGCCTCATGAAACGATGATTGTTCAATTACACATTACCACCTCTCATGGTGGACATTATGATGGAACTGTATTTATATATGTTATATATTATGTTTATTATATCATTATTCTTCTGTACTTTTCAATTACATCAAGACTTTATGGTTTCCATAGTGGGTAAATACGATAATCTCATTTGAGGAAGTGCGGACTACCACGACCTTAAAGTGATGTGACTCATTAATTCCTTATGTGGGATGTATAATGGATAGTGTTAATAATATTATATATAATATTATACTGGAATTATAATATAAATATGTATCATTATGATTTATTTTCATTAAAATAATAAATAGAAATGAAAGTAGCGTTCATGAATACGTACGGCTTACCATCTCCATGGACGGTGCATTTCATTTTTTAGCTCTAAATGTTATGTACTATTATAAAAACATGTATATAGTGGATATATATTATATATATGATATCCAAATCATGAATATCATTCTCTATATAATGAACCTTTGACCACATGGAAAACTTGTAAATATATGTTGTTTATTTTTACTCAAGTACCAAATATCAACAAAATGAACGTTATTAACTTAAATGATTGAATAATGTTTATAACATGCTAATAAGTAATATAAAAGTAATAATAAACTTGAAAAAGGTTCTTGAGAAAGTTGAAATTAACTTTAGTTTTCTATTCTGGAGATTAAATAACGATCGAGTCAAGTTGGACACGAGGTAATGGATCCGACCTCTCTCTTTCTTTTCATGTACTCTCTTTTATGTCATTTCTTCTATGCTACATGTTCTTATGTTGGAGGATGTTATTTTATATACAATATACTGTAATTTGTATTTTCACATGATGAGGGACTCCCTATTACTCTCATAAATTCATTTTAATAATTTTTAAGTGGCGTCGTTAGGTTGCCAAAATTTTCGTAAGGGATTTCTTATCTCACTTTCAATAACATTTGATTTCCATTGTTCACCATTTATTTGTTGCATATGGTGTATTTGATTCCCATGAATGCATTCCCTATGTAATAAAATTTAATTTATGGGAAATTAAATGTTCATTTTATGATTTTTCTTTCATGTTGTGTATGTTTCGAAAGTTACAAAATCGGTAAGGGAACCTTTCACCCTCCTCTTTTTAAAATACTTCTTTCGGTTATGTCTTTTAATTTACATCTTATTATGTTGGGATATGTTCTTCTATATCCTTATTGATTTAAATTTTATTTCTATGTGATTAGATACCCTTTTTATATGATAAAATCATTTTCTGAATTTTAAAGTTACGATGTTAGGCTGTCGAATTTTTGTAAACGGACTTCTTAACCCAATTTCAATTATTTGGGTTAAACTTCTACATGTTGATTATGTCGTGCTATAAATATGTGTGAATGACGTATGATTTTTTTACACTTAATATCAACTTATATTGGGTGTATTTATATTTGTCAGACATAAATATGTCATTGATTTATCCTTAATCTAAGTATACTGTCTTTATAAGGGATTTCATCTCAATTTACATTCCATTGAGACTTCATTATTTTTATACACCAACTCACTCTTATATGGCGTATATACTGTCTTTTGACATATTATATCATGAATAATTTTATTCTAATGATATTATAAAGTTATGATTAAATTTTATTCCTCAATTATTTCTATTCAAGCGTCTCTTATTTTGTTAAAAACTCTTTATCTAAAATATCTTTTTAAATGTTTTAAAGATTTATTCTTCTAAATATTTATCATCAATTTCCATGTTTTCGAAATGGTTTTGGGATTTATTTATATGGAATTTAATGTTTTAAAATGTTAATTTCTTTAAAATCTTTAATGTGGTATGGGACACTTTGATTCAAAAATCTATTTATTAAATGTTTTAAATGGTTATGAAAATGGTTTGATAGAGCATTGTTTATTTCAATATCTTGATATGATATATTGTGATTGTAATGTGGAAATGTTATATTTCCTTTATTCTTGTTTTATGTGTTATGTTATGGTTATTGGGTATTGTTTACGTATATGGGTGGTTCCGTGATAAACCTAGGGTGGGTGATCCCAAGATAGGTCTCCAATGCATTGTATAACGTGACAGAGGTAAACGTGAATGTTTCTCCTAAGTGATTTAGGGAATATACTATGATGGGTATTCCAAATGGAACTCTCTATGTTGCTGTGATAGCTACAATGTTTGTATGTTATGAATGCCATACGTTATCTTTATGATTTATGATTTCTGTGTGTTATTCATAAATGTTATGATTTTGCAAGGTATGTTATGAATGAAAAGTTTTGGTTTCATTGAATGTATTTGTTGATTGGTTAATGTTTCCTTTCTTTTTTTATAACTCTTACTGAGATTTTTATGCCCATACCAAGTTTTTTTTGAAATGTTTTTCACATGACTTAAAGATGAATAGGGTCATGAACATGATCAATGAAAAGTCATTCTATCTAAAACATGGAACTAGACATGTTTCTTTTTAAGAGTTTTTATTTTATGAAAAAATGGATACTGAGTAGTTGTGTATACTTGTAATATTCAGGTTCTTATGTAATAGTTATGGACTAATTATCTAAAACCCTAAACAAGAAAAGATCCCCAATGTGAATTATTCATTTAATTCAAGATTATGTAATGTTTAAGGCTGGGTCCTTACAGATGCCATGTACTAAGGAAGTACACACAATGATAGGACGAATTACATGACTAAATATGGTTTCTAGGGATTCACAGCACATATATGAGTTACACACCACGTACTCTTACATTTGAGTTTTTCACTTGTTTTCTCTCACTATTGTAGGTATTATTCTAGTAGGAATACAATTCTATGTTTTTCTATGTAGGGTTCAATGACTGAAGTTTTTATTGTAAATTAAATATTCTGTTTTATGTTTTTCTTCCCATGAATCACTAAAATAAAACCAATATAGACCATTATAAAATAATTTTATAATTAGAAGGTATAAAAAAGGTAATAAAATTTGGAAATATATATAAATTAACGTATATATATATAAGAACAAAATAGAACAAAACATTCCATAAAAATATAACTTAATTATTATAACAATGAAAAAAATAAAATACATTTTTATGAATAAAATGTGTATTATAAAATGGATATTTTTTCTTCTTTTATATTTTTATGATTAACAATAATTTTATAAGAATAGTTAAAATACCAAAAAATTGAATCTTTATAAAAAATTATTTTTAATATATTATATGATTATATTTTAATGATAAATTTATTAATTTTATGATATGAATTAGTTGAAATTAACATAAATTTTGTATTTATCAATTTCATATTAAATTATGAATATTTTTGGAATTTTTATAAAATCATTGTTTTTTAGGTGAATAGAGGAAAACATTGTTTCTGAAAAAATTATGGCTTTTGTAACGTCACATGGATATAAGCATAAACTAAATCATTGGAAACTTTTTTCTAGACAAAATATATATCTTTTATGTAATATTATATATTTGAAAAAATCATTTTTGGTTTACAGACATATATTTTATATTTTAAAACATAATTGATATTTTCTTGAATTTTTTTAAATAGTTTATACATTTTTATTTTTAAAATTATTTTATTATCAATTTAATCAAAGGAAATAGTTTTTAAATTTAAAATTAGTGTGTGAAAATTATCTAATAATGGACACCTTATTGTTAGGAATAGAAATTTTTTTACAATGGGTAAATATTAGTTACCCTTGTAGAAGAATTATTTTTCAGAGAATAATAATTTTTTAAATATTATTTATTTTAAAAAATAATTAATCATGTATATGTTAAAAATATAATATGGTGTTTAAAAAAATTAAAAATTTAATTAACCAAAATTTAATTGGTAATCAATGTTAAATAAAATTAAGAACACTTAATGACTAAATTTTTTTTTTTAAAAATTCAACACTTTATGTGTCTTGATTGAAAAGTTAGTTCTTTCTATTTAGAAATTTATTTTGGATAAATGGATCAAAAATTAATATTATTTATATAAAAATTACATACTAATATTATACTTAATTTTTTAGTATCAAAATAATTTACATGATTAATATTTTTTTTAAGAGTAACAAGTATTTATTGGAATGATCTAAGGTGGGTCGAATTATCTGAAAATAAAAGGAACTTTTGACATTATATATATATATTTTTTGGATTTACAGTCTTATCTATTTGTCTTACCAAAATAACTTCACCTAACACACCATATTTTAATTTATATCAATTATTACCACTTACATACCGTTCTTTTCCCCGAAAAAAACCCTCTTCCACACTTTTATGGGGGGGGGGCACCTCCTCCCTTTCAATGATACATTAATATTTATAATTTTACATGAAATAATTCCCAAAAATCCTATAAATGAAGTTTTTTACCCTAAATAATGACATTTGACACTATAAATAATCTTAAGTTCCTAAAATATAAGGTCTTCATCAAGGTGAAGTTCAAGGTCTTGACAAAGGTAAGACATATTTTTTAGCAGTTATTTGTCATTGTTTCCTTTATAAAAAAATAAAAATACTATAATAAAAAATAATAATAACTATTTTGTTCTAATATTATTATAATAGTTTTATAAAAATTATTTATTCTCTTATATCTACTATTAAAAACAAGAATCATTTTTAGTGTATTTGTGTGAATTATTGCCTATACGATGTGATGTTATCAGTATACCATAACCACATATCATGAATGGTACTAATAACGGTATTTATGAATAACTATGATAAAAATAATGTATATATTGTTCATATATGATTACTTAATATCTAAATTTATCCCTCTCATTCGTTGATAATTCGAAATGATAATCATGAATTGTGCGGACTACCTCCTCCACAATGAGTCATTTTCTTGTTTTCTTATAGTTTTTCAGCAGTTATCCAGTCATATTAAAATATGGGTCAACATAATAAAAATATCATAAAATATCCTTATAATTTTATTATAAGGATATTATTGAAAAATAATCTCCTCCTTAACAATACTCACCAATCGAGTTAACGCATCTTCAAGTCTAGGTTGGTTTTGGTCTCCTGCGTGAAAAATGCTATGTAATTATGTCATTGATGATTATAGAAATGCAATTTCTTATATAATATGTAATAAATATTTATATAAATATAAATATTTTATTTTATAAAGGATGCATAAATATTTTACTCATTAATGAAGAAAAAACTCTTTTTTGGTTGAGAATAACCTGAAAACTATTAATTGTCCATTTGATATTCTAGGATATTGACTAAATGTAACACCCCAAGCTTCTACGGTATGCTTCTATTTGAATAATACAGTAGCGTGAGTTGTACGCAACTTCGAGTTCTAACACACACCATGACCAATCGAAGTAACCATTATGAATAGTAATACGCACTTTTTGAAATTGTATAAATTTTATCTCTCAAAATAGACTTCATTTTTGGATTCATAATATCAAAAGTATCCAAGGGTGAAATTTTGGTACTTTTTGGATAACTTTCATATTTTGATGAATAATGAAAATTACTAAATTTTAATTAAAAGAAACATTTTAATCGAAATAATTAATTGTGATAAATAATGAATTTGAGTGGTTTTAAATTATATTTAGAATATATTTTTACCATTTAATATAATTTTGGTCATTGGACATAATTTCACAATTAAACCGAACATAAACAAGTGTCAATCTTTTGATAGTTATTGTTTCTTAAAAACACGCATTTTGTTTTAACAGAAGAAATTAATTTTATATTAATAAATGAAACTTTTATGTTTTGAATTTGGTAAAATAGACTTCATTATTGAATTTGTAATATCAAAATTAGCTTAGGGTAAATTTTTGGTATTTTTCTGAAAACATTCAATTTTTGATGAATAGTGAAAAAAACTGAGTTACTATTTAAAACCGGATTTTTATTTAAATAATTATTTATATTATTTAAATTTACTTTAGGTCAAAATAGATACATAACACCTATATAAATTCAATGTAATTCATTGGAGGCAGTTTATAATAATTTTAGATATATAAAAATGTTATTGAACTTTTTCACCGTCTTTTACCCACCTAATAAGAGAATTTATAAATTCACATAAAACATAATTTTACCGCTTATGTGAGTGTAATTTCAAAAATATGAGTGACACAGTTAATATCAAGGAGTACAATGTGGTTCAATAAGATAAACTTATTTTTTTGTGAATAGTAACTTTTTACTTTTATTTACCACGATAAAAAGTAAATAGGGTAATTAAGGGTAAAAATGATATTATTATTACCCTAACACATGTACCAATTCTATTTGGATAAGTTTAATTCGACCAAAAAAACCATAGGAATAAAATGTGACCCTTTAGGTCCACTTGGATTAGATTAGGACATTTATTATTATTTAATTCAAAGAAGAGTTAAAAGAGTTAAAAGAGTTAAAATCAAAGTCTAATAACAAAAACATTCTGAATATAGGGTTATACATAAGATAAAATAAATTATAAATATTAATTAGAAAGATAAAGATATTTTATACATTTTTGTATTTTAATTATAATTTTTAGACATTAAATAATTTAATTTATTTATGACACAATGACGATGTAGTGATGACCTTATTAGTGAAATATTAAAATAATTGATATTATAAATACCCAAATAAATAAAATTTTAAACTTTTAATAAATTCCACGAATTTTATACTTTAATATGACATGTTAGTATTTAATTAATTGACTTTTTGTGAAGTAATAAATCAGTTATGATTTTCACAAAAATCAAATATCAAATAGTGTAAAAATTGACATAAAAGAGTTTCTAAAACAAATATTATATTATTAATTGATATTAAATTTCTAAAAATATAAGGGTCAGCCAAATGACTTTTATCATGATAGTTGTATCATTAATGGTCTACTTGGGGGTCTTTTGGAAGTATATATTATTTTTATTAACTATATAATATAAAAATACAAAGTGACATGGTAAGTGTCAAACTAGTTAACCAATAGTTAAAACTAAAAGATAAGGGTAATATAAAGACCCAAACCTTTCTAAAATCGATTGGTTGAAAGTCTTTAGACCCATAACCACCTTAGAAATTGAATAATCCACTTTAGTGCCATTAGAAACCTAACATTAATTTATTATAAATTAATACTTTAAGTTATTCCTAAGGAGCCCCTTCTCCCCTTTATAAAAGGACCGCACTTCTAACCAATTCCTCAGACCTTTAAAGCCTTTTGGCTCGTCCAAAATCAGATCCATTAATCTCCCTACATCCCTTTCCTCCTCCTACAAGTGTCAAATTAGGCATAATTCACTTCAAGAGTTCTTTTTGGTTCAAACAAGGGAGTTACCCAAATTAAAGGTAACGATTTCTCTTAGCTTCTTTTCTTTTATTTTACTTCTCCAACCACTAAACTCTTCTTATTATATTCTTTCTTAACAAAACCTGTATCCTAAATATATTAGGATATCCTTATGATAAGTATTCTAACTACACTTACACACACCTCCATCTAATGTGTGATGAACTTAATGTTTCTGTGGATGGAAACCAAACGCCTCACGAAACCATGATTGTTCAATTATCACCTACTGCCTCCCATGGTGGCCATTAAGATGGAACTATAATTAAATATGATATTAATTATATTTATTTTTTATATAATATTCTGTAATTCCATTTTATATCATACCATTATTTGTTACATTTTGTAAATATATACGATAATTTCATTTGAGGAAGTGCGGACTACCGCCCCCTCAAGGTGATATGACTCGTTGATACCATACATGGAACATATAAAGGATGGTGTTAATGAACTTAAGTAACACATATAAGATATTATATTATACTGTAATAATAATATACCTATGTATTATTTGTTTTTGATTCCTCTTAAAATGAAAAATGAAATGGAAGTAGCGTTCGTGCGTACGTACAGATTACCGTCTCCACAACGCGGTGAGATTTATTTCCAAGTTCACCATTCATCGACGATTATTAAAAATATATATTACTAATAAGTATGTAATATATGAAATAATAATTCTAATGGAGATATATATATATATAATGTATATATGTACTTACATATATCTTATTTACTTACTTCTGTTCAATACTATATGAAAACGGAAACAACGTTTATGCATACGTACAGACTACCATCTCCATAAATGGTGTTTTCCTTTTCATATATACGTCTATTGTAAATTTTTATATTCAAAATATATATGATAAATAAATCATTTATTATATTCTTTAATTATTTAAATCATGATCTATGTGATACAATTAAGAGTAACAAGTTAAAACACGTACGATAAAGAAAGAGATTATTACCGGAAATATTAATATAACATGGAAATTATTCTTAAATGGGTAGTATAAAGTCATAAATGAATAATGTATGATATCATAAATATTAATATGGTTCTGGTATAATTTAATAACATAATATAGTCTTCATACAGGAGGCTAAACATACCCTCGACTAAAGGAAAGTGCAAGGTAAGGTGTTTTCATCTCACTCCTTATTCTCGTGAGATTCATGTCATTTTTCCACTATTACCTTTTGTGTGGTGTATTTACTGCCCATAATTGTATTATTTATGTAATAAAAATTAATTTATTTGTATTTACATATTCCTTGTATGATACCTCTTTCATTGGGTGTATGTTTCATAAGTTACCAAATTGATAAGGATTAATTTCACAATCTCTTTATTATCCAAGGTTGTTATTATTTAAGTATCTACTGGGACATATTTATTATCCATGTCCATGTTTTATGAAAGTGTTTTCAAAGGGATTATTTTAAGGCAC
Organism: Viscum album; assembly: GCA_963277665.1. Lineage (NCBI taxonomy): Eukaryota > Viridiplantae > Streptophyta > Magnoliopsida > Santalales > Viscaceae > Viscum > Viscum album. The sequence goes on along the minus strand of OY728135.1, from coordinate 1,912,097,449 downwards.
TTTTTACTAAAACATCATTTCAAATATTTTAAATATTTTGTCTTCTAAATCTTTCTCATTAATGTCCATTTCTTCAAAATGGGGTTTAAAGATTTATATATATGGACATGAATGTTTTTTAAAATGATAATTCCATTCAAAAGTTTCAATGTAGTATGGGAAACTTTGATTCAAAAATTTATTTAAATGTCTTCTTTGTAAATTGTGTAACTTTTAAATGTTTTCATGAAAAGGAGATATTTGTCTCAATGATTTTTACAAAACATTTTCATCTATGCCAACATCCATTGACGGATTTTAAGATTATTTGAAGTTGAAGTTTTATGATACAAAACATCCATATTGTATTGAAGGTTTTGAGATATGTTTGACTGGGGATGAGTTATTTTTATGTCATTCATGGTTAATGGTTAAAGTATTAACATTTTGTAAGTTAGTATTAATATGAAAGTTTATGTTATATCTCAACAATTTCTTAAGATGAATGTGTTGGACTAGTACGTTTCGGGTTGGGGACCGGTAAAATTAAGCCCTCTAGGTTGGTGTCTGGTTATTAGATGCACTTCGGGTTGGTGTCCGGTTATTAGAGGCACTCCGGGTTGGTGTCCGGTTACAGAGGCTGTCAGGGTTGGGTTCCGGTTATAGTTAGCCCCTATGTCATGGCACGAGGCCTTGACAATGAAATTTAAGTTCAGAATTATGCATTCCATCATTATGAAAGTGGTTATTGATATTACATGTGATTATTAAACTAGTAGAATATCCATGTGAATAAGTAAATGGAATTATTTCATTTTATATTTTCCATATTATGTTGAAGTTCAAGTTTAAAAGGATTTTGTTTTAGTTATACATTGCCTTAAATATTTACGTTTATTTATGAATTATTCTCATATATTATTATCCTTACTGAGCATTTGATGTCACCCCTTTCTATGTTTAATTTTTCCCAGGATTCCAAGAAGTGTATTGCGATTGATCTACAGGGTTAAGACAAGGGAATAATGGCATTCATAAAGGATTATTTATGTTGTTCTGTATGTTATGAAGTATAATGTAACATTCATATATGTAATCTATTTTCCAAGACTACTAAACAAATCTGTCCATTGGAACTTGATTCCTTGTAATCATGCCAATGTATTAAAATAATGCACCGAATCTGGGTAACTGGGGTCAGGGCATTACAGTTGGTATCATAGGATGTTTAGCAATAACCTTGGAAACAAGATTTAGATAAACTCTGAGTAGAGCACATTACCTTAAGATAGACATTGAACATTAGTATAGAAGAACTTCCAAGAACTTTGGTAATATAGAGATTTTGTGAGTTTTCCAAGAAAATACATCCCTGTCTGGATACAAGCAGGTAGAGGTGTCTCTGGAACAAATATACCTAGGGGTAAAACCCGAAGACACCACTTTGAGCTAGACTCGAACAAGAACTGATGCACGACCACAGGCCTTGCTGCACTCTTGGTTACGACACTCCCGAGGGATATGCTTAGGATAATTCTCATTTTCTTTACAAACCATTATGAAGGGTTTATGAGTATATACTTTCTCAAAGAAGTCATTTTTATGATTATAGACTATATCCATAAATTGTTTAATCTATGTTAAGTGTTTTACAAGTTTGGGATTATCTATTTCTTTTCAAAAACAAATCTAGTTTAATCCATTGTTTAGAAATGGCGCCCAGTAGAAGGAATGAGAACTCCACCAATACACATGATCCAAAGAGTAATAAAGATCATATATTTCATGGTCTTAAGCTAGAATTTAGAAGGGAAATATTCTCCCACGTATTATCATCATATAAAGAAATAGTATCATGTGTTGATATGATAAATAATGAATTCTTGGAGTCATATGGCTTTGAAGGGAATCCAGAGAAGGAAAGGATGGTAGAGAGAAAGATAGATAAAGGGAATAAGGTAAAGAAGGATTTTCCCATATGTGATAATTGTAGAAAGAATAACCTTGGAAAATTCTTGAAGGGAATGGGAGTATGTTATAAGTGTGGAGAAAAAGGACACCAAGTATGTGACTGCAAGGGTAAGAAAAAGGTTTCAAATGTACAATGCTTCATCTGTAAAGTGTTTGGACACTACGTGAACCAATGTCTTAGTCATCAGACTATGCTGAAAATGATGCTATTGGATAATAATCAAGTTATGATACTACCAAAGATGAAGAGGAATGACTAGTGTTATTATGTTGTTATTTTGGAATTATTTCATTGATGTGTCGTATCAATAATGTACTGGAAATAATTAAGGATTGTATTGCAGTAATATTTCATTGAGTATTTGATATTTTATGGTAATAAGAATGTGACTCTAAGGTGACTTAAATTTTTTGGAAATTACATGGTTGAAGGAAAGATAAACCTTAATATGGTCTTAATATTGATGTACTGATTTTGGAATAAGATATGGTTGATTTGGGTAAATTATATTGGATAATCTTGACTACCTTGAAACTGATTAAAGATTTGTATATTCCATTACTGTTGGGGTTTACAAAATTTTTGGATGGATGAAGTATATCCAGTATTTTAAAAATAATAAGGGAGCATGAATGTAATCAATATGGTTATATGATAATTTAGGATGTTTCAGTGTTTTAATGGAATACATAATGAAAGTATTCACATGCTATTACGAGGTAAAAATGATCTACATTATGTTTATCTTTCATATAAATTTTGGACTGAGATTTTACATAAGTATTTTGGATAAGTCTAAAGGATGTAAGGGATTACATTTGAAAGGTTATTTTTATATTTTTATTAAAGGACAACACACAAACCGTGTGATGACCCATCGCATTGGACAAAGCTGTGGGAATCGAACCCACAACCATAGTGAAATTGGGATTTATATCCTACCACTGGACTACGTGAAGTTCCTGGATGGTATAACGTAGTTTTTTAAATGGTCTGAAATGTGAATTATATATTTATTATATTTGGAACCCTATACAATTAAGATAAATAGATTATTTTTGAGTTGTATTATCTTTTGGGGTGAAAGATGAGTTTGTGGTAGAAATTTATTAATGGATAAAACTCTAATTATAAAGTAAGTATATATCCTTATGATCTTATCCAATCTCATAAATAAATTCCTCAACATTAAGAAAAGGGACTTAGAACAAAAAATGTTGTCCTAGATGGTACCTTAGATCATCACAAATTTATGTCTTTGGTATTGTTTTCCTTTTCATAGACATGTTCTCTACCACTCTCCATCAAATATTGATGGTTATATTTCTCTTCCATATCCATATTTTCATACATGGAACCCTAGTATGTGTTATTTTCGGTACCCTTCATACTTACCACTCTTTATTTTCAATAGTGGCCTCATTAATCCATTTTTTCGATGTGGAATTTCAACTAAGATATTTTGTAATGTCAACCCTAAGTTTCCAATACCGAGCATAAATTGAGAGGACACAATTTATTGAAGGAGGGGAGAATGTAACACACCAAGATACTACAGTATGCTTCTCTTTGAATAATACAATAGCGTGTGTTGTACACTACTTCGAGTTCTAACACACACCACGACCAATCGAAGTAGCCGTTATGAATAGTAATACCCAATTTTTGAAATTTTATAAATTTTATCTCTCAAAATGGACTTCATTTTTGGATTCATAATATCTAAATTATCCAAGGGTGAAATTTAGGTACTTTTTGGATAACATTCATATTTTGATGAATAGTGAAAATTACTAAATTTTAATTAAAAGAAACTTTAATAATCGAAATAATTAATAGTGATAAATAATGAATTTGAGTGGTTTTAAATTATATTTAGAATATATTTTTACTATTTAATCCAATTTTGGTCCTTGGACATAATTTCACATTTAAACGGGACATAAACTAGTGTCAATCTTTTGATAGTTATTGTTTCTTAAAAACACACATTTTGTTTTAACAGCGGGAATTAATTTTAAATTAATTAATGAAACTTCTATGTTTTAAATTTGGTAAAATAGATTTCATTATTTTATTTGTAATATCAAAATTAGCATAGGGTAAATTTTTGGTATTTTTATGAAAACATTCAATTTTTGATGAATAGTGAAAAATACTAAGTTACTGTTTAAAACCAACTTTTTATATAAACAATTATTTATATTATTTAAATTTATTTTAGGTCAAAATAGATACATAACACCTATATAAATTCAATTTAAATCATTGGAGGTAGTTTATAATAATTTTAGATATATAAAAATTTTATTGAACTTTTTCACCGTCTTTTACCCATCTCCTAGGAGAATTTATAAATTCACGTAAAACGTAATTTTACCGCTTCTGTGAGTGGAATTTTGAAAATCCGAGACACACAGTTAACATCAAGGAGTAAAATGTGGTTCAATATGATAAAAATAATTTTTGGTCAATAGTAACTTTTTACTTTTATTTACCACGGTAAAAAGTAAATAGGGTAATTAAGGGTAAAATGATATTATTATTACCCTAAAACATGTCCTAATTCTATTGGATAAGTTTAATTCGACCAAAAACAACCTTAGGAATAAAATTTGACCATTTAGGTCCACTTGGATTAGTTTAGGACATTTTTTTTATTTAATTCAAAGAAGAGTTTAAATAGTTAAAATCAATGTTTAATAACTAAAACATTTTTAATATAGGGTTATACATAAGATAAATTCGATTATAAATATTAATTATAAATATAAAACTATTTCCTATATAATTTTATTTTAATTATAATTTTTAGACATTATATAATTTAATTTATTTCTGACACAATGATGATGCAGTAATTACCCTATTAGTGAAATATTAAAATAATTGATATTATAAATATGCAAATAAATATAATTTGAAACTTTTAATAAATTCCACGAATTTAATAGGTTAATATGACATGTTTGGATGTATTTAATGTATATTTTTTGAAGTAATCATGCTGTTATGATTTTCACAAAAATCAAATACCGAATAGTGTCAAAATTGACATAAAAGAGTTTTTAAAACAAATATGATATAATTAATTGATATTAAATTCATAAAAATCTATGATTCGGCCAAATGACTTTTATCATGACAGGTGTATCATTAATGGACCACTTGGGGGTCTCTTAGAAGTATATAGTATGTTCATTGACTATATAATATAAAAATACGAAGTGACATGGTAAGTTTCAAACTAATTATCAAGAGTTAAAACTAAAATATTTTGTTAATATAATGACACAATCCTATCTAAAATCTATTGGTTGAAAGGATTTAGACCCATACCCACCTTAGGAATCAAATAATACACTTTGGAGCCATTAGAAACCGAATATTAATTTATTATAAGTTAATACTTTAAGTTATTTCTAAGGAGCCCCTTCTCCCCCTTTATAAAAGGACACCACTTCTAAAAAAATACTCACACCATTAAAGCCTTTTGGCTCATCAAAACTCTGATCAATTAATCTTCCAACATTCGTATCCTCCTCCTAGAAGCCTCAAATTAGGCATAAGGCACTTAAAATGTCCTTTTTGGGTCAAACCAAAGAGAGTTACCCAAATTAAAGGTAACGATTTCTCTTAGCTTCTTTTATTTTATTTTACTTCTCCAACACCTAAACTCTTCTAATTCATTTCGTTTGTAACAAAACCTGTATCCTAAATATATTAGGATACAATCATGATTATTATTCAATCTAAAATTACACACAACTCCATCTAATGGGTGAAGAACTTAATGTTTCTGTGGATGGAAACCAAATGCCTCACGAAATGATGATTATTCAATTATCTCATACGACCTCTCATGGTGGACATTATGATAGAAATATAATTAAATAAGATATTAATTATATTTATTTTATATATAAGCTTCTTTAATTCCAATTTATAACATAAAATTATTTTTTTCATGTTGTATATATATACGATAATTTCATTTGAGGAAGTGCGGACTACCGCCCCCTCAAGGTGATATGACTCGTTGATACCATACATGGAACGTATAAAGGATGGTGTTAATGAACTTAAGTAACAAATATAAGATATTATATTATACAGGAATAATAATATACCTATGTATTATTTGGTTTTGATTCCTTTTAAAATGAAAAATGAAATGGAAGTAGCGTTTGTGCGTACATACGGATTACCGTCTCCACGACGCGATTAGATTCATTTCCAAGTTCACCATTCATCGAAGATTATAAAAAATATATATTACTAATAAGTATGTAATATATGAAATAATAATGCTACTGGATATATATATATATATAAGTATTTATGTACTTACATATATCTTATTCACTTACTTCCGTTCAATACTATATGAAAACGGAAACAACGTTTATGCCTACGTACGGACTACCATCTACATAAACGGTGTTTTCCATTTCATATATACGTCTATTATTAATTTTTATATTGTAAATATATATGATAAATAAATAATGTTTTATATTCTAGAATTATTTAAATCATGATCTAAGTGATAAAATCAAGAGTAACAAGATTAAAACACATGCGATAAAGAAAGCGATTATTACCGGAAATATTAATATAACAGGGAAATTATTATTAAATGGGTAGTATAAAGTAATAAATAAATAATGTATGATATAATAAATATTAATATGGTTCTAGTATAATTTAATAACATACTATAGTCTTCATACAAAAGGCTAAACAAACCCTCGACTAAAGGAAAGTGCAAGGTAAGGGGTTTTCATCTCACTTCTTATTCCCATGAGATTCATGCCATATTGCCACTATTACCTTTTGTGTGGTGTATGTACTGCCCATAATTGTATTATTTATGTAATACAGATTAATTTATGTGTATTTACATATTCATTGTATGATACCTCTATCATGGGGTGTATGTTTTGTAAGTTACCAAATTGGTAAGGGTTAATTTCGCAATCTCTTTATTAACCGAGGTTGTTATTATGTAAGTAGCTACTAAGACATATTTATTATCCATGTACATGTTTTATGAAAGAGTTTTCAAAGAGATTATTTTAAGGGAATTTTTACTAAAACATCATTTGAAATGTTTTAAATATCTATTCTTCTAAATCTATCTCATTAATGTCCATTTATTCAAAATGGTTTTTAAGGATTTATTTTTATGGACATGAATTTTTTTTAACTGTTAATTCCTTTCAAAAGTTTCAAAGTAGTATGGGAAACTTTGATTCAAAAATTTCATTAAATGTATTCCTTTATAAATTGTGTAACTTTTAAATGTTTTCATGAAAAAGGGATATTTCTCTCAAAGATTTTTACAAAACATTTTCATCTATGTCAACATCCATTGACAGATTTTAAGCTTATTTGAAGTTGAATTTTTATGATAAAAAAAATCCATATTGTATTGAAGGTTTTTTATTATGTTTGACTGCGGAGGAGTTATTTTTATGTCATTCATCGTTTATGGTTAAATTATTGACATTTTGTATGTTATTTTTAATACAAAAGTTTACGTTATATCTCAACCTTTTCTTAGGATGAATGTGTTGGACTTGTACATTCTGGGTTGGGGACGGGTAAAAGTAAGCACTTCGGGTTGGTGTTCGATTATTAGAGGCACTCTGGGTTGGTGTCTATTTATTAGAGGCACTCCGGGTTGGTGTCCGGTTATTAGAGGCACTCTGGGTTGGATTCCGGTTACTGAGGGTCTCCAGGATGGGTTTCGGTTATTGTTAGCCCCTAGGTCTTGGCACGAGGCCTTGACAAAGAAATTAATGTTCAGAATTATGCATTCCATTGTTATGAAAGTGGTTATTGATATTTCATCTGATTATTCGACTAGTATAATATCCATGTGAATAAGTAAATGGAATTATTTCATTTTATATTTTCCATAATATGCTGAAGTTCAAGTTTAAAAGGCTTTTGTTTCAGTTATACATTTCCTTAAATGTTTATGTTTATTTATGAATGTTTCTGATATATTATTATCCTTACTGAGCATCTGGGCTCACACTTTTCTATGTTTTATTTTTTCCAGGATTCCATGAAGTGTATTGTGATTTATATGCAGGGTTAAGAAAAGGGAATAATGGCGTTCATAAAGGATTATTTATGTTTTTTTGTATGTTAGGAAGTGTAATGTAACATTCATGTATATAATCTATTTTCCAAGATTGCTAATCTGAATGGTTCTTCGGGACTTGATTCCTTGTAATCATGCCAATGTATTAAAATAATGCATCGACTCTAGATAACTGGGGTCGGGGCGTTACAGTTGGTATCATAGGATGTTTAACAATAACCTTGGAAACTAGAATTAGATAAACTCTGATTAGAGCACATTACCCTAAGATAGAGTTTGAGGATTAGTATAGAAGAACTTCTTAGAATTTTGGTAATGTAGAGATTTTGGGAGTTTTCCAAGCAAATACATCCCTGTCTGGATACGAGCAGGTAGAGGCAGCTCTGGCACAGCTGTACCTAGGGGTAAAACTCGAAAACACCGCTTTGAGTAGACTCGAATGAGAACTGATGCACGAAAATGGTCCTTGCTGTGCTCTTGGTTACGACACTCCTGGAGGATATGCTTAGGATAATTCTCATTATCATTATAAACCATTATGAAGGGTTTATGCGTATATACTTTCTCAAAAAAGACATTTCTATGATTATGGATTATATCCATAAACTGTTTAATTTATGTTCAGTGTTTTACAAGTTTGGGATTATGTATTTCTTTTCCCAAACAAATCTAGTGTATTCCATTGTTTAGAAATGGCTCCCAGTAGAAGGAATGAGAACTCTAGTAATACGCATGATCCAAAGAGTAAGAAAGATCATATCTTTCATGGTCTTAAGCCAGAATTTGGAAAGGAAATAGTCTCCCACGTATTATCATCATATGAATAAATAGTATCATGTGTTGATATGATAAGTAAATAATTCTCAGAGTCCTATGACTTTTATGGGAAGCCATAGAAGGAATGGATGGTAGAGAGAAGGAAAAATAATGGGAATAAGGTAAAGAAGTATTTTCCCATATGTGATAACTGTAGAAAGAATCACCTTGGAAAATGCTTTAAGGGAATGGGAGTATGGTATATGTGTGGAGAAAAAGGTCACCAAGTACGTGACTGCAAGGGTAAGAAAAAGGTTTCAAATGTACAATGATTTATCTGCAAGGAGTTTGGAAACTACGCGAACCAATTTCCCAGTCATCAGACTATGCTGAAAATGATTCTATTGGATAATAATAAAATTTTGATACTACCACAGATGAAGAGGAATGGCTAGTGTTCTTATGTTGTTATTTTGGAATAATTTCATTGAAGTGTCGTATCAATGATGTACTGGAAATAAATAAGGATTGCACTGCAGTACTACTTCATTGAGTATTTGAGATTTTATGGTACGAAGAAATGTGACTCTACAACGACTTAAAATTTGTGGAAATTACATGGTTGAAGGAAAGATAAAACTTAATATGGTCCTAATATTGAGGTACTGATTTTGGAATAAGATATGGTTGATTTGGGTAAATTATATTAGATATTCTTGACTTCCTTGAAACTGATTAAAGATTTGTATATTACATTATTGTTGGGGTTTACAAAATTTTTGGATGGATGAAGTATATCCAGTATTCTATAAGGAATAAGGGAGCATGAATGTAATCAATATGGTTTTATGGTAATTCAGGATGTTTCAGTGTTATAAAAGAATACATGATGCAGATATTCACATGCTATTACGGGGTAAAAATGATCAAAATTATGTTTATATTTCATATAAATTTTGGACTGAGAGTTTACATAAGTATTTTGGATAAATCTAAAGGTTGGAAGGGATTAGGGTTGAAAGGTTAGTTTTAGATTTTTATAAAAGGACAACATGCAGACCGTGTGACGACCCATCGGGTTGGAAAAAGCTACGGGAATCGAACACACAACCACAGTGCAATTGGGATTTATTGCCTACCACTGGACTACGTGAAGTTCCAGGATGTTATAATGTAGTTTTTTTAAAGGGTCTGATATTTTAATTGTCAATTCATTATATTTGGAACCCTAAACAATTAGGATAAATAGATTATTTTTGTGTTGTATTATGTTTTGGGGTGAAAGATGAGTTTGTGGTAGAAATTTATTAATGGATAAAACTATAATTATAAAGTAAGTATATCTCATTATGATCTTATCCAAAATCAGAAATAAATTCCTCAACATTAAGAAAAGGGACTTAGAACAAAAAATCTTGTCTGAGATGGTACCTTAGATCATCACAAATTTATGGCTATGGTATTGTTTGCCTTTTCATAGCCATGTTCTCTACCAATCTCCATCAGATATTGATGGCTATATTTCCCTTCCATATCCATATTTTTCTACATGGAACCATAGTATGTGTTATTTTTGGCACCCATCATACTTACCACTCTTTATTTTCAATAGTGGCCTCATTAATCCATTTTTTCGATGTGGGATTTCAACTAAGATATTTTGAAATGCCAACCCTAACTTCCCAATACCTAGCATAAATTGTGAGGAAGAAATTTATTAAAGGAGGGGAGAATGTAACACCACAAGATTCTATATTAATCTTCTCTTTGGATAATACAGTAGCGTGTGATGTACACAACTTCGAGTTCTAACGCACACCATGACCAATCGAAGTAGCCGTTATGAATAGTAATACCCACTTTTTGAAATTTTATAAATTTTATTACTCAAAATGGACTTCATTTTTGGATTCAAAATATCGAAATTAGCCAAGGGTGAAATTTTGGTACTTTTCGGATAACTTGCATATTTTTATGAATAGTGAAAATTACTAAATTTTAATTAAAAGAAATTTTTTTAATAGATATAATTTATAGTGATAAATAATTAATTTGAGTGGTTTTAAATTATATTTGGAATATATTTTTACCATTTAATCCAATTTTGGTCATTGGACATAATTTCACATTTAAACCAGATATAAACAAGTGTCAATCTTTTAATAGTTATTGTTTCTTAAAAACACGTTTTTTGTTTTAACAGCGAGAATTAATGTTAAATTAATAAATGAAACTTCTATGTTTTTAATTTTGTTAAAATAGACTTCATTATTGAATTTCTAATATCTAAATTATTTTAGGGTAAATTTTTGGTATTTTTCTGAAAACATTCAATTTTTGATGAATAATGAAAAACACTGAGTTACTGTTTAAAACCGGATTTTTATTTAAATAATTATTTATATTATTTAAATTTAATTTAGGTCAAAATATATACATAACACTTATATAAATTTAATGTAATTCATTAGAGGAAGTTTATAATAATTTTAGATATATAAAAATTTAATTGAACCTTTTCACCCTCTTTTACCTACATCCTAGGAGAATTTATAAATTCATATAAAACTTATTTTTACCGATTCTGTGAGTGGAATTTCGAAAATCCGAGAGACATGGTTAATATCAAGTAGTAAAACGTGGTTTAATAAGATAAATTTTTTTTTGGCGAATAATAACTTTTTACTTTCATTTACCATGGTAAAAATTAAATAGGGTAATTAAGGGTAAAAATGATGTTATTATTACCCTTACACGTGTCTTAATACTAATTTATAAGTTTAATTCGACTAAAAACAACCTTAGGAAAAAAATGTGACCCTTTAGGTCCACTTGGATTAGATTAGGACATTTATTATTATTTAATTCAAAGAAGAGTTAAAAGAGTTAAAATCAAAGTTTAATAACTAAAATATTTTTAATATAGGGTTATACATAAGGAAAATTAAATTATAAATATTATATAGAAAACTAAGAAGATTTAATAAATAATTGAATTTTAATTATAATTTTTAGACATTAAATAATTTAATTTATTAGTGACATAATGATGATAAAGTAATTACCTTATTAGTGAAATATTAAAATAATTGATATTATAAATACCCAAATAAATATAATTTCAAACTTTTAATAAATTAAAAGAATTTTAGATGTTAATATGACATGTTAGGATTTCTTTAATGGACGTTTTCTAAAGTAATCATGCTGTTATGATTTTCTCAAAAATCAAATACCAAATAGTCAAAATTGACATAAAAGAGTTTTTAAAACAAATATCATATTATTAATTGATATTCAATTCCTAAAAATCTATGGTTCGGCCAAAGGACTTGTATCATGATAGTTGTCTCATTAGTGGACCACTTGGTGGTATCCTGGAAGTATATAGTATGTTTATTAACTATATAATATAAAAATACAAAGTGACATGGTAAGTGTCAAACTAATTAACCAAGAGTTAAAACTAAAAGATAAGGTTAATATAATGACCAAAACCTGTCTAAAATATATTGGTTGAAAGTATTTAGAACCATACCCACCTTAGGCGTTGAATAATACACTTTGGAGCCATTAGAAACTGAATATTAATTTATTATAAATATATAATTTAAGTTATTCCTAAAGAGCCCCTTCCCCCCCTTAAAAAAGGACACGACTTCTAACCAATTCCTCACACCTTTGAAGCCTTTTGGATCGTCCAAACTCTACCCAATTAAGCTCAATACATCCCTCTACTCCTCCAAGAATATTGAAATTAGACATAAGGAACATCAAGAGTCCTTTTTGGTTCAAACCAAATGGAGTTACCCAAATTAAAGGTAACAATTTCTCTTAGCTTCTTTTTTTTATTTTACTTCTCCAACACCTAAACTCTTCTTATTCTTTTCTTTTGTAAAAAAAAACTATATCCTAAATATATTAGGATATTTTAATGATAAGTATTTTAACTACACATAGAGACACCTCCATCTAATGGGTGAAGAACATAATGTTTCTATGGATGGAAACCAAACGCCTCATGAAACGATGATTGTTCAATTATCTCCTACCACCTCTCATAGTGGCCATTATGATGGAAATATAATTAAATAAGATATTAATTATATTTATTTTATATATAATCTTCTTTAATTCCATTTTATATGATAAAATTATTTGTTTCATGTTGTATGTATATACGATAATTTCATTTGAGGAAGTGCGGACTACCGCCCCCTCAAGGTGACATGACTCGTTGATACCATACATGGAACGTATAAAGGATGGTGTTAATGAACATAATTAACATATATAAGATTTATATTATACTGGAATAATAATATAACTATGCATTATTTGTTTTTTATTCCTTTTAAAATGAAAAATGAAATGGAAGTAGTGTTCGTGCGTACGTACGGATTACCATCTCCACGACGCGAGGAGATTCATTTCCAAGTTCACCATTCATTGACAACTATAAAAAATATATATTACTAATAAGTATGTAATATATGAAATAATAATTATACTGGAGATATATATATATATATATATATGTATTTATATACTTACATATATCTTATTCACTTACTTCCATTCAATACTATATGAAAACGAAAACATCGTTTATGCGTACGTACAGACTACCATCTCTATAAACGGTGTTTTCCATTTCATATATAAGTATATAATAATTTTTTTTATTATAAATATATATGATAAATAAATAATGTATTATATTCTAGAGTAATTAAATCTTGATCTAAGTGATACAATCATGTGTAACAAGTTAAAACACGTACGATAAACAAATCGATTATTACCGAAAATATTAATATAACATTGAAATTATTATTAAATGGGTAGTATAAAGTCATAAATGAATAATGAATGATATCATAAATGTTAACATGGTTCTGGTATAATTTAATAACATAATACAATATTCATAAAGGAGGCTAAACATACCCTCGACTAAAGGAAAGTGCAAGGTAAGGGGTTCTCATCTCACTCTTTATTCCCATGAGATTCATGCCATATTGACACTATTACCTTCTGTGTGGTGTATGTACTTCCAATAATTGTATTATTTATGTAATAAACTTTAATGTATGTGTATTTACATATTCATTGTATGATACCTCTTTCATGGGGTGTATGTTTCATAAGTTACCAAATTGGTAAGGGTTAATTTCACAATCTCTTTATTATCCGAGGTTGTTATTATGTAAGTATCTTCTGGGACATATTTATTATCCATGTTCATGTTTGATGAAAGAGTTTTCAAAGGGGTTATTTTAAGGGACTTTTTACAAAAACATAATTTCAAATGTTTAAAATATTTATTCTTCTGAACCTTTCTCTTTAATGTCTATGTCTTCAAAATGGGTTTTAAGGATTTATTTTTATAGACATGAATGTTTTTTTAAAATGTTAATTCCTTTAAAAAGTTTCAAAGTAGTATGGGAATCATTGATTCAAAAATTTCTTTAAATGTTTTCCTTTATAAATTGTGTAACTTTTAAATGATTTCATTAAAAAGGGATATTTCTCTCAAAGATTTTTACAATACATTTTCATATATTTTAACATGCATTGACAAATTTTAAGCTTATTTGATGTTGAATTTTTTTGATACAAAACTTCTATATTGTATTGAAGGTTTTGTGATATGTTTGACTATGGATGAGTTATTTTTATGTCAATCATGGTTTATGGATAAAGTATTGACATTTCGTAAATTAGTTTTAACAAGAATGATTATGTTATATCTTAACATTTTCTTAAGATGAATGTGTTGTTCTAGTACGTTCTGGGATGGGGATAGTTAAAAGTAAGAACTCTGGGTTTGTGTCCAGTTATTAGAGGAACTCGGGGTTGGTGTCCGATTATTAGAGGCACTCTGGGTTGGTGTCCGATTATTAGAGGCACTCCGGGTTGGAGTCCAGTAACAGAGGCTCTCTGGGTTGGGTTATGGTTAAAGTTAGCCCCTATGTCTTGGCACGAGGCCATGACAAAGAAATTAATGTTCAGAATTATGCATTCCATCGTTATGAAAGTGGTTATTGAAATTCCATGTGACTATTCGACTAGTAGAATATCCATGTGAATAAGTAAATGGAAGTATTTCATTTTATCATTTCCATATTATGCATAAGTTCAAGTTTAAAAGACTTTTGTTTTAGTTATACATTGCCTTAAAAGTTTATGTTTATTTATGAATGTTTCTGCAATATTATTATCCTTACTGAGCATCTGATCTCACCCATTTCTATGTTTTATTTTTCCTAGGATTCCATGAAGTGTATTGTGATTGATATGTAGGGTTAATACAAGGGAATAATGGCGTTCATGAAGGATTAATTATGTTGTTTTGTATGTTATGAAGTGTAATGTAACATTCATGTATTTAATCTATTTTCCAAGACTGCTAAACCGATCGGTCCTTCGGGACTTGATTACTTGTAATCATGCCAATGTATTAAAATAATGCACCAACTCTGGGTAACTAGGGTCGGGGCATTAAACTAAAGTACTAATGAAAGTATATTTATAATTAATAAATAATTATAATTTAAAAACTATAGTTAAATTAATGTACTTTTTAATTTGAAAAAACTCTGAAACCACACCAATGAAACTACTAAAAATGATCAATAACATAAGCACCTTATGTGGGAAAATAGAAAAAACAGACTAATATACATATAAATAATGATTATAATAGAAAATTATGAATAATTATTGATATTAATTTGTTTATTAAAAATTATTATAAGATAGTAATGTTTTTTACACGTAGTTAGAGTGAATTTGACCCAGCTTTGGAATAAGTTAAGGGATTATTTGTCTCAAATTTTAATCCCTTGATACATGTTTATTCATTAAACCATGTTTCATTTTCTATGTTGTAATACTGAATGATTTTAAATTTTTATATTAATCTCATTATATTTCATGATTTATAATGTTTTATTCCATTTTAATTCTATCTTGTGATTTGGATTCAAAATATACATAAGATGTAGGGGTTTAATCTCATACCAACCTTATTTCAGACATATGTTATTTAATGTGAATAATTTATTTTAATTGTTGTATGTAGTACCATTGGGATATTTCATGTCATAAATTATTTATATTCAAGAAATTTTAACTTAAAGATAAATATATCTCTCTTTTAAGAAGTTTTTATAACTAAATTTCATTAGCCATAAGGGTTCCCATCTTAATTTTATTTCATTGACACGTGTTTATGTTATACACAGTGTTTAAATTTTTCTTGTGTAATTACTACCACATGGTAATTTTTATATCATGATTGTATTATGTTTCATGATATTCAATTTTCAATATCATTTAATCATTCTCGTGGAGTGTTGATTGAAATGTTACAATGGTTTTAAGGTTTTTTCCAGACTGAAATCCTTTCCTTAGGTCATAATCATTACAATTTAAGTATAATATTTAAATATTGATATATTATAATATATAGTGATGTTATATTTTTTTAAACATTAAATTTAGGTAAATAATGATCCAGCCAAATCCTTCTTCCTTATAGATTCTATTATTTTGTTAAAATACATTTTTTATGAATAATCCCCATTTATATTAATGTATTTTTCTTCCATTTTTACATTTTTACACACCACTAATGTCCCCCTTACCATAGTATAAAATAAAATTGTTTTACCTTCAATGATCCTTTTATTCACCTTTATTAATTTTAAAATAATGGTTTCAAAATCTTTATAATGATTTTTTATTTCAATAAGGTTATATCAAAATGTTGATAAGGTTTTTTATCATTTCTAAATAAATGATATTACTATCCACTCCAAATTTAAATTTAATATAATTTATTAAATTTAAAATGATTCCATTATTTAAGAATACATTTAAATGTAATGGTTTTA
Organism: Viscum album; assembly: GCA_963277665.1. Classification (NCBI taxonomy): domain Eukaryota; kingdom Viridiplantae; phylum Streptophyta; class Magnoliopsida; order Santalales; family Viscaceae; genus Viscum; species Viscum album. Next base: position 1,912,080,726 of record OY728135.1, on the reverse strand, counting down.
AAATTATTTTCTCTTCCCATTTTTAAAATTTTATGTCTTTTCAAGTCATCATTATTACATATTTTTAAAAAATAAAATGTTCCAAAGTATTTTCACTTATCATTTTTGAAACTATTTATTTTAAAGGATCATTTATTTTTAACTCTCTTTAATAATGTTTTAAAAAAATATTCCCTTTCAACTTTATTCTTTATATTTTTTTAACAATGTTTAAAATATTTTTTTTGAGAACTTGTGTATTTTTAATTCAATATATTCTTTACGATTTCTCTCCTATGAATTGCTGCTTTGAACATACTGTATATTTTATTATGTTATGATTAGTTTTTATAAATGATATTTTTATATTATAGGACTATTTTTTTTATGTTATGTTATTTTTTTAGAATGTTTAGGAAACCCAATTTTTCTACAGGTTATTTAATTTATGACAAGAATTATTTTTAAGTGGAACATATATGTAGTGATGATTATGGGGTGTCCTATATCACCCTCCAATGAAATATAATATAATTATTTCACATGAGTCTTTCAAATATAGACATAGTGGTATTTTTCACATAGATGTGGGCATGATGGGTTTGCTCAGATTTTCACGTCTGGACATAATGAGTTTGTTTACATAGGTTTGGGAATAATGGGGTTTCTCACACATGTTTTCCTATTATAACTTTCATGAAAAATTTTCATATTTATAATGTTATGAAACCATTCAAAGTTTGTTTTTCAATTTATTCTATCTTCCAAGATGCATTTTATTTCCAATAAATTCCATGCCTTCATGATTATTCCTTTTCAAGAATCCTTCAACTTATTTTGTATTCACAAGTTATATGTTTTATATTTTGGGTTCATTTAATTATATTTTAAGATATTATGTAGATCCATCACATTTTTTCATCATCATTAATGGTCTTATGATCACTTATTTAGATATTTATGTTTTTCTCACATTTTCATCTTGCATATGATCTAATAAATTAGCATTGCCTTTTCCCTTACTGAGTGTGCAAGCTCACACCTTTATTATGTTTCCATGAACTAGGTTATGAAGATGCTTAAAACATATGATATATATATGAAAGGGTATATAGGCAAAAAATTATGAAAAAATGTTCAAAAGTTTTATAAAATGATATTTTTATGTAACTAATATACAAGACACTAAACCTTTCAGTCCTAGGACTACATGACTATTGTTTGAGGTATGATTTAGATCATGAGATTAATATATTATTTATGTTATGATTTGTTTAAATTTAATTAGTTGTTATCAAAATAGGTTTGTATTAATTTTCAAATTTGTTTAGTTATATTTGGAAATTATTTTAGTTAAATTTTGTGTTAGGGGTTGAGAACTGTAGTGAAAATCGTAGAGATGAGTCTATACATGCGATGATATCATGAAATATTAATAAAGTATTAAATTGATGAATTTAACTAAAAATGCATCCCTATCTAGATAATAATGGATTATTTCATTGTGGAATTGATACACCTAGGGTTAATCATCCGGAAATGGGTTGGTTGAGTTTTGACATGATCATTACACTAATGAATAAAAACTGGAATAATATTTCTCATTAGGTTTGAAACTCCTGGACGATATGATTTGGTTGATCACTTTCTTATTACAATCCACTATTAAGGATATATTTCCTAGTTAGATTATGGGTTTAATTTGAGAATCATAAGATAACCCAACTTAAATTAACATAGGTCAAATAAAATTGTAATTGGTCGAACTAAAGGAACTATAAAAATATTTGATAATGTAAAAGAAAAATATTTTTATAGTTTAATTCCTTTTATTATTATTATAATTTCACTATAATTTTAATTTTTTTACTCATGTCAACCATTTTATGTTTTTTTATTGATAGAACTTGAAGAAATCAAGTTAACCTTGGGTGTGAAAGAAAATGTGATGATCACCTCAAAAATCAACTCATTACAATGGGAGATGTACAAAAAAAATGGTGATTATTCAAAAACATGTATCATGAAAAATTATTAACAATGTAAACATATCATAAATCCTATTTGTAACAATAAAGATAAGGATAAAGGATCATGAAAATTTATGCAATGATGAAAATGAATGAAATAATATTCAACTACTTGTATTTAAAAAATATGAGAAGAATAATCAGTGGAATTATCTTAAGGGGAATTGATGATTTGTTTTTTGAAGAATGGGTAATCAAGCATAAATCATTCATAATAAAATAAATAGTTCAATAAATATAGAAAAATAATATAGAACTCATCCAATGTAACCACTGAAAATTTAATGTCTTATTTATAGAGTACTCATGAATTATTTAAGTCAATACAATAATTAATGGATTACTAAGGATGATAAGAATCCAAAACATCATAGACCTAGGGAGTAAAAAATAGCCTATAAAATTTATAATGATGAAGTTAATGGCAGTAAATATGTTACATATACCCTTTACCCGGAATTAATGAATGTAATATAGTTTCTTCAACCATTTTTAATCTAGGACATTTTCTACGAACATCAATTAACCATCCTCAGTGATCGTATTTTTAGGAAAACATTTAATTGTATGACTATTATATTTGTGGAAATATGCTTTGTGAAAATCAATTTATCACAATCTCAATGAAAATTATATTTTTGAAATATAATAGATATCTTCATGATGATTACACATTTATTTCATGAATGAGGGAAAACAAATTCTAAATAAACTATGGACATCTACTTGTGTGAGTATAATGATGAATTTTCTAAGAAGAAATTTAAATCCTTAACATGGACCGTAATACGTAATTATGAGATAAATTTCATTGGAATGGTAAGGAAAGGCATGTTTTTTTCTATTATTCCCTATGATATTATGGATCATATATTAAGGTATATCAATATTGTAAACATATTTATCTATTCCCTTGAGTAACTAATAATTAAATTATGAGGAAAAAAATTATTTATCGGGGTAGAATGTAACAACCGATGTTTTTCACCATAAATAAATACTATGTTCTATGGTTTGATCCATCAACAACACGAAAAATCAAAAAAATATTGTCCTTTATAAAGAATCCATAAAATTAGCATCTGTTAATAGAGGAAACAAATTCCAGAGATATATATAAATGAATATATATATATATATACAAGAAAAAAATGAAATAAAATTCACCTTGAACACCGAACTCAATCAGTACAATTTAGAGACTAATAAAATATATATTTTACATTTAATTTATCATTATAAAATCATATTTTTTCATTATTGATTTATTTATTATTAACACTTATTTTAGAAGAATATTTAATATATGATAAAATTATTCCCTATAAAAAAAACTTTAAATAAAATTTTATATATTTTTATTATTGAATTTATATTTTTTCAGATGTGAATTTTAAAAAATAAAATAAAATTTGGATTTATCATGGTTATATTAGCTAAATATGATTTTTTATAATTTTTTTGAGATAATTAATTTTTAGATTAGTAGTGAAAAATACCATATTCTAAAATATCGTGGATTTCGTAATGTAAATTTTATATTAGCAAAACCTAAAACGTAGGAAACCATTTTCTTAAAAAAATATATTTCCTTTAAGTAACATAATATATTTTAAGATTTAATTTTTTAATTATAAACTTATATTTGATATTTTAAAACATAAGCAACTTTTTATCAAAAATTGTTTTAAATATATTATACATTTGTATTTTGAAATTACATTTTACAAATTTCTTACAATGTAATAGATATCAAATTTAAAATCAATGGGTCTAAAATATATAGTAAGGCTTACTTTATTATTATGCATAATGATCAAGTTACCTTGGGTAAATTTTAGTTACCCTCATGAAACTATTATTGTTAAAAGAGTAATACTTTTATAATTTTTGATTATTTTAAAAATAAAATGAATAAATGTTAAATTAACTATCAAAAATGATGTTTTGAAATATATAAAAATTAAATAACATTTAGTTAATTTGTAATCAAATTTAAATAAGTTTAATAACACATAGTTATTAGCATGACTTTTTTCTAAAAAATAGTTTTTGAATACATTATATGTTTTGATTTAAAATATAGTTTTATACTCAATAGATGTTGAATTAGGATAAATAGAGCCCAATTTATGATTCTTCACATTAAATATTTTTAATAAGGGTCCTATTATTGTTTTTATTAATAATATAATTAACATGATTATTATTTGATTTAGAGTAGTAAGTATTTAAAATCTTAATCTATAGTGGCTCAAATTATACAAAATTAACATGACCTTTAGACCATAAATAAATATTTTTTTTGTTTAAGGTATTAAGTAAATGCATTAATAACAAACCTTCACTTAACTCATCCAAAATTCATTATTTTCCATTCCTAACCCTTATGAACCATTATTTTCAATGGAAAGACCCTTTTCCTCACTTATTAAAGAGTAATAACATCACCATTTCAATACACTATTATTATTTTTATATCACATGAAAATTATAATTCAACTAATATCAATAATTTCTTTTTAATTACCTAATTATCTTGGTCAAAAAACTTATCCTAAGTCACTCAAATATAAGACCTTATTCAAGATGAAGTTCAATGTCTCAACATAGGTTTCAATATTTGTTAACAATTATTTCTTATTTTTTTATTTCTAACCCACCCATAACTATAATATAATAACAAAATCATAATCACTATTTTATTTGGAGGTTATAAAAACAATAATGCTACAACCATTATTTATTCTCTTATATCAACTAACAAAAATAAGAATCATCGTTAGTGCGTCTGTATAGATTAATATCTCCAAGATGTGATGCTTTTATATATTCATTACCACCTCTCATGGGTGGTCTTAATTATTTAATTTGTGAATAAATATTATTAATATAATTTTTTTATTTTTCTTAAATTATCAATTTCTATCAACCTTCCCTATCTCAATCATTGAGTAATAGAAATTCTAATAGTGCATTGTGTGGACTACCACCTCTACAAATAATATATTTTTTATTTTTCATCTAGATTTTTATTATTTATAAAAAATATAAAAATATGTTTAAAAATAATATATATAAAAATGAACATCATCATGATTTATTATATTTATATTAGGTCAAAATAAACACCTTTTTAACCATACTCACTAATTGAACTAAAGTGTGTTCATGTTTGGGGTGGTCTTTCCACTAGACAGAACAATTATATGATACTATGTTATTGATGATTGTGAAAAAATAACTTATGGTATAATATTAAATAAATATTCAAATAAATATAATTCATTTATTTAATTTATACATCAATATTTAACTCATTAAAGAAGAAAACACCATTTATAGCTTGAAAATCACCGAAAATTGTTCATTTTTGATATCCTTTTCTCAGATAAAGACGAAATTACTCATAAAAGAAAATTTAATGTTGAAAAATAATTATATGCCATAATTACTTTATAATTAAAAAAAATTAAAGATAAACTTTTTAATAACAATTATCACTAACACTGCTTTTTTTAAATTACTATAATGATCAAAACACTAAACACTTGAGGTGGGAAAATAGGAAAAAACTAACTAATATGAATAGAGATAATGATTATAAATAATAAATACAAATTTTATTTTGAATTAATATTCTTGTTATATATCTTATTAATATAGATATGTTTTTTTATTGAATGTCAGAGTAAATTTGAAAAAGTGGGGAAACAATGTATGAGTTTCTTTATCTCAAATTCGAATACCATGAGTTATATTTACACTATAAAAAATGTTTCATTTTAAATGATTAAATACTAAACCATTTATTTTTTTATAATTATATCATTATATTTCATTATTTTCACTTTTATTATTCCATTTTCATTATATTTTGGGGTTTTGATTCAAATGATACACATGCTGTAAGGGTTTCACCTCAAAATATCCTTCTTTGAGAATCAAGTAATTTTATAAATATAGTCACTTATAAATTGTTTATATACTATAAATTTACTATTTAATATCTTATATTATTCTGATTCATGGTATTTTAACATTAAAATTAAGATCCCTCTCTTTCAAGCTCTGTTTAGTAAGATGTTTATTAAGCCATAACTAGTTTTGTATGAGTTTTCTTTAATTGAGATATATTTATGTTATAAAATATGTTTACATTTTTATGGTCTACATAATACCCTGTGGTATTATTTATTAATTTTTATATTATATTTAATGATATTAAATGTTCAATTTAATGTTAACCTTATCATTGGGTTTTCATTCAAATGTTACATAGGTTGTATGGATTTTTTGCGACTCAAATATTTTCTTGAGGATAATATGATTATTATTTGACTATAATCTATCAATATTTATATATTATAATAATTGATGATGTTATTCCATATTTAATACATTTATTATAGAAATAATGATCCGTTCCAAATTCATTTCCATTTATGATTCTATTGTTTCTTTAAAATAACTTTTGTTGATAATAATTTCTATTTCTTTAAATGAATTTTTCTTCCATGTCAATTTTTTAACATGCCACCAATTTCCCCCATTCTCTAGTGGAAATTGTTTTCTCTAATTATCCTTTTATTCTCATTTTTTCATTTAAAAAAATGTTTTCACTATCTTTCTAATGATTTTAGGTTTCAACAATGTGGATTAAAAATGTTTAAAAGGATTATATATCATTTTAAAATAAAAGGTTTTACCATATAGTTAAAATTTTGTTTGATAAAATTTATTCCTTTTTCGAAATATAAATTATTTATGTTTTTATTTAAAATTACAAAATTTCAAATTATTTTGAATTTCCATTTTTGAAAACATTTTTTATTTTCATGTCTTCATTATGAAAGATTCTCTTAGAAGTAAAATTAAAAATGTATTTTCACTTAAACCATTTGAAATAGTATGTATTTACAAGGAAATTAAATTTTTAACACTTAATAATGTGTGTTACAAAATCTATTCTCTTTTGATTTGAAAAAAGACAATTTTAATGTAATTTGTACTTTATACTTTATAATAATTCATGAAATGTTTTTGTGAAAACTTTTGTATTTTCACATCAATTATTCCTATAAGGATTATCTCCAATGAAGTGAGGTTTTGATTGTCGTCAATATTTTATTATGTTATAATTAATTTTTTTTAAATGATATTATCATATCAACTGATATTTTAGGTCTATATTATGTAATTAGTTTGAAAATGTTAATAAATACATTGTTTTTTCCATGGTTTATTTATGTTATGATGATGATTGTTTTTAATTGTAACACATATATATAAATGAAGATAGGGGTGACCAATATCAACCTCCAAATTAATTTTTATAATGTTATATCTCATGATATATTTATATGTCAAGATAATGGGTTTATCCATATAGGTGTGAGTATGATGTGTTTAATAAAATTTTTTATATGTAGACATAATGAGGTTTTACACATAGACAAGGGAATAAAGTGTTTTCTCACACATGTTTTTATACACTTAGTGATGATCTAAATAATAATGTTTATCAATATATGAAACATTTAAAAGTTTTTATCAAGTTATTCCATGTTTTAAGATGCTTTTTATTTCCATGAAATACAATGTTTTCATGATTATTCCTTTTTAAGTATCCTCCACATTCAATCCTGTTCACAAGTTATATATCTTATCTTTTTGGTTTAATTAATGATAATTTATGATATGTTCTAGCTACATTATATATTTTTGAATTATCATACATGGTTATATGACCTATAATTTAAATATTTATGTTTTCCTCATAATCTTCTCATTCTTATGACCTAAAAATTTATGATATATATTTTCCATAAGTGATCATTTGATCTCATACCTTTATTATGTTTCAATTCCTTAGGTTATCAAAATTATAACATCATGTGACATGTCCATGATAGGTTATAGAGGAGAAAATAATGAAAAGGTTTTTGCACTAATTATAAAATAAGATGTTTATGTAATTATCTTCGAAAAAATTAAACCTTTAAATCCTTGTATTATGTGTTAGATGTGTTATATCATGAGATTAATGTATTGGGTAAGTTATTCTTATCTTGGTTTACATTATATGATGAATTTAAAAGTACCTTGAGGTTATTATAAGAAATTGGTGTGATGATTTGATGTTGAGAACGGTATGGTTGGAGGATCCCCTTTAGATTTAAGATTAAGAGTTCTCCTAAGGGAGGTGTGATATGAGACGTAGGTGGGTATTCTGATACTAAGAGATTAATTATAACAGTATATTCTATGTGGGATCATTTTTTATTATTATGATGTATAATAGAAGGTTGTTGTGAGTAGTAACATAGTATGATATTATTGGATGGTTTATGGATGATAGGAATTGTTAAATGAGGTGTGAGTGGATGGGATTATATAACAGTTTGTAGATGTTTAGATTAGTTAGATAACTATGGATTGGATGATACCGTAGAGTATCAGGTATAGTTTAACTTGATTTAGTTGTCACTTGATATGGGTTTTGATACACTATATGATTCCCATATGGGAATGGTGATAATCAAGGATGGGTTTGTTTTTAGATTTTTGATAACGACTTTTGTAATGGGATCAAGCCATGGGTTGGTTGTGATGGAATATACCTGATAGGGGTGTAACAATCCATGACTTCTATTCTGTTACATTTTTAGTTTTGGGTCTTGGAGGTGTTTTAGTGGATGATGGAGCTGTAGCAAAGTTGCTGTGGGAAATACATGCCATGTAAATGTATTACAAAACATGTAATGGTTTTTTATGACTTGTGTAATCGGTTGGTTCATGTATTTTACACATATATTGGCTAACCGTTAAAAAGGTACACATCATTTACACGAGATTCATGATGATTAAAAATTCAGGTAATTGATCATTCTAGGTGATGGGTTTTTCGGTGAAAGTGTAAATTTTATAGAAACCTAAGGTTTACACATTTTTTAGTAGTTACACGTTGTGTGACTTGCAAGATCCATGCCAATTTATACCCCCTGGATAAATTTTGTTTCATTCATAGGTCTCCCTTATTTGTTCTTTCAACACATCACTAGGTAGACCGAATTGTTCTTCAAGCCCTCTTCCACCTACTTTGATGTATTGGTTCATGTAGTTCATCATCGGGAATACAAATTAGGTTCTAATACCTTTAATTATTGGATAGATTCTTTATTATTTATAAGATATATTGTGGAAATGTTGTTTTTTGTTTGGGAGTGTGTTGGGATATATTTTGTTGATTCTTTAGGGTAGTTTTTGTTGATCTACCATTTTTGTGGAGCAGATTTGGTTTATGAGAACTTATTATTCATCCTATAGTGAACAATATGTTTGTAATCTTCTTTGAGGTAATGAATCCCTCATTTATCATTATTAAGTTTCATACAGGATGGTTTTACATTTTTTATATTTGGTTTATGGTTGTACTGGCATAATAAAAAATGAAAATTGCAATCTTAATTGAAATGGTTATGGAAAATGTTTCACATGATATTATAGATTTGATATGATTGTGATATTATTATTTTATGATCTTGATTCCCAGAAGAAATTTTTTGTTGTCAGGGGATTGGATACATTAGATGATTGAGACTACTACTTTTGATGTGGTTGTTGTGATGTCTCTCTAAAATTGAAAGTAGCTAACATATTACATTTTTATAATAAAATTGATTCCCATGATTATGAATAGATTTATAACACCCCTAAAATAATTTTTAATGTGATAAAATATACTTTGTAAATATATAAATTGTTTTTTATGTGATGTGATGTGTGGATGTGATTTTGGGGTGGAAATGTGCAGTTTTTATGTGGGGTGGAAATGTGCAGTTTTTATGAATCAGGTACACGAGGAGGTGCATCAAGTGGTACTCCAAGCGATAATACTGGTAGCTCATAGTCCACCACATTTGGAGCATTTTCATAACCACATTGATGTAACATGACAAGAGGACGTCGTGGAGGCATTGTTCTACAATTTCTATGTGCATGACTTGGAACATGTTTATATGAATACAAATAGCATTAGTATCGATAAATGATTTTAAGAATGGATCACTAGCCATGTTAAAATACCCTAACTACATGCTTAGAAGAACATGTATTAGTATTTTCTTAGATAATAATTTCAAGGGATCCCATATATGAAGGGTTAATAGATTCTATCCTCATCATTTAATGGAAACCATTTCATTTAATTTAACATTTAATTACTAGTTTCACTCATTAACATTTCAAAAAGATAATATAGAGGGATAATGATGTGAAATCATTCAACTTTTATGTTTTAATTTAGTTAAAACTTGTTTAATGTTTGCTTAAAATGAGTTTTCCATCCCAGTGAATCAGGTCCTATACTCCTTATCACTAATATTAACAACCAATTGCATTTCTAATAAAAATCCAGATTCGATAAATTAATCATTCCAACCCATGATGGCGTATAATTCCTCACGAATTGAAACCTAAAATCAATCAATCACATCCCAAAATCATCACAAGAATGTATAGAAGAAACACCCACACAATAATCATTGGCATATCAAGCAATGATAGTGAAATACACCTATATGGAATGGAAATATGCATAACATGTAAATTCTAGGACCTTATAATGATTCTTGTAATAAAGATCATTTCCATCGTATCATTTGGAAAAGGATAAAATGAAATTATCAATCATAATAATAATCTACAACTCCACACAACATGTACATCACCCAATGGTGAAAGGATATCAACTTTAATAAGCAAAACTATAACATCAATCATAATTTTGGAAATTCACCTTTTTCCACAAACATGGGATCACAACACCCAAGAATAACTTATGACCAAGTCCCAAGAATTCTTAATCTTTTGGCTATTTTCTCCAAATAATAAATCATGAATGGAACCACATTGAAACCACTTTGTGACATCCTATACCTAGATTCCACCTAGAACATTCCCCGAACCCGGTGGTCCATAAGGCTTCATGTGCATCTCCCCAAAATCCAGAGGCTACCGACATGCAGTGAGGTACCATGGTGTGTCTTTGGGGAGACAATGTCCTCATCACTAATGTGTGTCACATCATATAATTATAAATAGAGGTAAATAGAGGAAGAAGTATATGTAAATAGATTTCACAACAGAAGGATAAAAATCAGTAATAACTGATATAAATCGAATAAAATAAAAAAACTAATGGTGATATATGTAATGTCACTAAAAATTTAGAAAAAAGGGATACAACGTAGTATTTATACATGGAAAACCCATGGTAGAAAAAGGAAATACATAAACTATCCCAAGAAAACCAAGATACAACTTTATCATCTACTACTAGATCCATTCTAGAACGTCAAGAAATCAAGTTTATAAAGCATTACAGTTCCCTTTATGAACATCTTCATACATGTTGTCTACCCTAGGTACCGAATGACACCCAGAGAGGGTGTCACATAAATATTAGTAGGCTACAACCGATGGTGTCTATAACATCTATCCCCTGTTCTGGAAATATAAAAGTGTAAATGAATACATTTATAAAGTAAATCAATAAAATGTTACTAAATATCTAGTACATACATCATCACTTGGATGGTGTCTGAAAATGTAACCAATTAATTAATTTATTAAGTTCTAGTTTATATAAATAATTCATGTGAGGCATAACTAGCACTAACATCACCTTGTGATAGTATAAATAGTGATGGTCTTAAGGTGTAACAAAGAAACTATAATTAATAATTAATATGAAGTTGTTCCATGTTAATCACCAAGGAAACCTATACATCAGAGGTCAATAACACTGTAGTAACAATATCCAACTAAGCAGTGATCATGTAATCCACGTAACATCATCCAAGGAATTCCCACAATAATGTTTCTAATAAAGTACAAAGAATACATCCAAGGTAAAATAGGAGATGTGTAATGGCTGGGCTGAAGGATGTAACCAAGGAACCTTAGGTCACATAGGATCCAAGGAGTGTATCTGAAGAATCTAATAATATTAATGAAGGGATCCTACAATTTCATACCAAGAATCCAAATGAAGATGAGGATCAAGTACCTAGGTAGGTCTCACCCAAGGAAACTGACATCCTTGAATTAAAAGAATGTCCTTGTGTACCCAAATTATTCCCTCAAGATTCCCATAGAAAACATGAGTCCAACCTTCCTATGAAGTTTTCATGGTCCAAATTCATAATTATTAACCTTACATTTAATTCACTACCATTAACTTAATCTTATGAAAACTATTCAATTTATGACATCATGTGGTTTAAGCCATGCCTTGCATTAGTTTAACAAGAAAAAGTAGCATGAAAACATTTAATTTAACTATGTATGTCATAATAATTTAATTTTATTCATCTGATACCTTCCACTCTAAGGGAAAAGGGGTGTTATGGCATGCAACCCACTATCCTTTTTCAATTAATACGTATATGTTGTAATCATACCTGAAGTATTCAAATTAATCACTTTGATGAATTTATTACACATAGGCACTTACCATAGGTGGGTCAACTAGAAGTTAAATTGAAATTTCCATTCACCATCACATAATTCAATAATAAATTAATATAAGGAGGATTACAATTAGTGTGGTCAATCTCGAGAACACCTGCACGATGGCTCAAAAGTACCAAAACATTAAAAATGAAATTGGTATATCACCCTATATGAGGTTTTGTTAATTGTGGGCATAACCAACAATAATTAATTACATATATTAAATGAGTATAACCATAACATTTTAATGAATATAAATATGGAATATAAATTCAATAAACGATTCATGAAAAAAATCGGTGGGCCCCATAATTCAATTATAAAATCAACGATCTTGAGGGATAAGTTATAAACCACCCATCTAGTACTCGCATGACTCTCCTCCTACATTATTATCCTCAAATTTTTATTTTATTAGAGGAAATTAGAAATACAAGCATTAACCCTTACACCTAAATAACTAGGTCGAGATCAAGAGAAAAAAATCAATGGGTCAAAAGGACTCGAGTACTAACTGGTGCGCATCCAACATGATGAGAAAAATATTGATAACACTAGATGAAAGATATCTCTTGATACCTATATTTGGCCTTCAAATTCTATAAAATTGTAGAAAATGGAGTTCATCTGACTCAAAATGCGAAATAGGGAACAATGAGGGTTAAAATTAGATCGCTAAGGGAAAAATGGTCATTTCCCCCCCGAATTTGTCTTGTACATGGTTGGGACACATGAGTTTCCAAACCATGTGACAACCATGAATGGTAACCTATAGAAGAGGGGAAAATCTTATATTTAGGCCGCATGATTAGAAAACCATGTTCCAATCATGTGGAATGGCTCTTCTTGAAAATGAAAACTGTCCACACTGTTAGGTCAAACTATGCACTATACCCGCACATTTTACACTAACCTAATGATAGGTACATTTTATAAAAAATTTGGGTTCTATACATTATAAGAGCTCTAATAAACCTCTAATACATTGGTGAACTCATTAGGTATCCAAACATGGTCCATAATAGTAAATTAGGTCAAATTTTAAAGTATCTATACCTAAGTCAAAAACTGGGTTATTATAGAATCCACGATAACAAAAAATCAAAAAATATATTTTGATTTTAAATAATTAGACATAAAAACTTTTCTATAACAACACTAATTATATCCTAATACACCCATAGATGGTGGGTGAATTGGGTTGTTAGAAAAATTATACATTTCTCCATAATTTATTTAACATTTTTTTGGATATTTTTTCAATGTTGGTCAGAATTTTGTTTAACTTGTCACTTTCAATGGTGCATTCAATGAAAAACAAATCTAATGGAATGTGAATAAATCAAATAATACATAGATTTTAAGTGGTTAAACACTATTGTATAGTCCAATTATAATACAAAATATGTTTTTCCAGTGTACTATAATCCACTAATATTCAATAGTTTTTGTGGATACCATGTTTTGGATATGGTCACTCCATGCCAAGATCACTACCTTAACAATTTTATAAGCTTAATCAGTCATCTCCCAATGTTATCTTCCACTTATTGTCCTCTTATTACTTATCTAGTGAAGGAAATTTTATAGTTTATATACTTTTAGGTCTCCACAATGGATAAGACAATATGTATATAATCTATATGAATCTTCATTAGATCATAGCTCTGAATTCAATGGTCTTTTGTTCTTATCATAGTTGCACTACCTTCGTTAATTTCTAAATGTTATCGACTCTAAAATATGCTAGATTTTTCATTGTATTCAATGTTATCTCTATAGAAATAATTCTCTATCTAGATGAGGATAATTTTCCACTGATATTTTCTAATCGTTTTCCTCATCTTCAATTATTATATTTTGTACTCAAATTATTCTTTTCAATATAATTTTTCTCACTCTAAAAATCAATTTACCAGTTTATCCAATGTACTCCTTGGTCACTATAATAACCACAAGAGATATTTTTTGTGAAAATATATTGACAAACATGCCTTGTGTAGAGTGACCAAATAGAAAATTTTTCACTACATACTCAACTTCAGATATCATGTACTAACATTCTAAGACCACAAAATATTCTTAATGGAATCCCTCATGAGATAATTTCAAACACCATGTATTAACCCCACTGACAATGTAATTCACTTCATAGGACACACACCACACTTTTAAAACCATGCTCATTACATCATAGATCTCCCTCATTGGCTACCTTTGCCTAATCTATACTCAACAATGTATATCACATACTTCCATTTATGGATAGTTACCCGAACATCAAAAAATTAACCACATATATTCACTATGTACTTACTACTTCATGAACTCAATTAAATTACAACCTTCCATCTTTGCAAACTTCCTTATGGAACTCTCCCTTATCAGATTCCTTTTGGGGTTAATTATCTAGAACCAAATTTTTATACTTTATATTACATTTATATTAAAATATCTGAATATTAATAAGACATATTAATAAATATTGTTAATTATTTTTACCTAATCTAATGTAATAATTTCATAGAGTATTTTCACATTGTTGAGATCATATTAGTTCTCCAATATGACTAGAACCATAAAGTTGAATGAAGATATTCTTAAATATTGTTATATGTTTGGATAGTATACTTTTATGAGACACATTTAATTTTTGATAGCATTATGGAGTACTTATAAGTAGATTAGGCTTATTATCACCAAATCACTACTTTTAATCTCTGAAATTGGAGATTATGAGAAGAGATCTACATATAGGAATTCTGCATGTTTTGTGCCATCGGGTATCCCTATATGCGAGTGTGGGTAATGGACCATAGAATTTATGATTATAATGAATGAATCTCATAAATCATGAATAAATACATATTGCTAAAAACTATGAGAATAATTGTTCATAGAGAAGCTAGGAATGCTTGGTGCATCATTGAAGACATGTAATTAATGGAAAATTCAATCAAGGATTTATCCCTTCCATATTTATGGAATTTGATATATCATATCTATAATAGAAATGAAATTTATGTAATCAATTCCATGTTCGTGGTTTATTGATAAGTTTATTTTAGATAGTCAAAGAAAGACATATCAATCAAATAGGTTGATGAAATGATTGTGTAACCTGATAGATGAGATATGGAGACAAAATGATTATATTTTTTAGTAACAATTCATATGTTTTTATTGATGTAGAAATATTATGTTCTTTCTCTTGAGTTCCTTAACCTATTTCTAAATAGTAATCTTGGACTTTAGGAAGTGAAAACTAATTGAAATGAGAAATAATCCTAGAGGGTCACCCACTAAGTGTATTAATTTAGCTAGATTAAATTATATTATAATTTCAATAATGTAATAAATATTATTTTATTGATCAAGGAATAATTTCATTAATGTTCTATAGAGAGAAAGTATATTATTGAATATTTAATAAATATTTATTTTCTGTATTGTGAATAAAATATATATTTAAAAATTTATGATTAACTTGTGCATTTAATAAATTATGTGAAGGATGAGTAGAACAAGGTCACGTCAATTGAGAAATATTAATTTAAAAAATGGTAAAATAATATAAGTTAATATTTCATTTAGTGAAAGACACAATAATAATAATAATAATAATATTGTTATAAATAAATGACATCAGGTCATAATAAGTTTATTTTATTATTTGAGGTCCATTGGGAGATAAAAGAATATTTTATCCTAAACACTAACTCTATATATAGACTAATATGTATATTTTATTGTTTTAGTAAATAATCAAGGTTTAAGAAATGTTTCACACAATGAAATTATATCTTGACTCTTCCTTCTCTCATATTCTCAAGAATGAGAAGAACTCATTCATGCTTGAAGGATATTTAATCCATCAAGTTGAATAACGTAATATGATATATCCACTACTCAAGAATCCTATAATAATTTAGTGTAATTTAGAGATCAATGGTACACATGTCGATCACGTCCAGAGGAATTCTACAAATGGATCATACAAGTGTGATTATGGTAATATGAAAATAGTTTTTTTAGAAATCAATAATATTTTCATCAAAGAATGCTCCTAAGATTATGGAACTTTTATTTTGATCATATTTTGAATAATTTTAAATATTATGTGAAAACTATACTCTATATGGGTTTCAGGATTTTCAATATCAATACATAATGGAAAAATTTCATTGGTTGTGATGTTTCCATCATATAAAAATTGTGAACGATCCATAAAATAAGAAAAATAATTATGGTTTTCACTGAGAGGGAACTTACACTATATTAAGAAACTTCAAGTTGAATTAAAGGGGTATGTTTTAAAAATTTTAATGGTTTATTTGATTGTTGATTTATATATACAAAATAGCAGTAAGATTTTTTATTTCCAGATTATTCATTCATTAATCCATATTTAATTAAGATGATTTAGGTATTTTAATTACTTCAATCAAGATTTATATTTTAAAAAAGGAATAATAATAAATGAATAATGATCGTATATTCCATAAGGAAGTTCTATAGATTCTGGACGGATAACATGGGTTATACAACTGGTAGTCGATGTACATATCATGTACCCAAGTGCAGTGTACATGGATATGTTGCAGGACATACAACACACTGAGTAATAATCACATGAGGTTCATTTATTTTAAACTATGTTTAGACTAAGATAACATGGAACATGGATTGTCAGATTACATGGTGTGTAGATAGGTACACAAAATGTAGTCTACAAGGTTTAGTGGAAAAATTCATGATAATTGTGTGGAAAAATATACAATCAAAATTTCATGAGACTAATTTCCTTAAACATTGATGAAATAAATGAATTGTATCCAATATAATTGATGTGTAACTCATAAATTCCCATGTGTTTGATAAATTCCAATTCATTTGGTGAGTTAAGAGGATACCCCACTAGCAAAACACATGGTGTGTAGCTAAATTACACATAGTGTTGTCTTGAATCTGAAGAACACATTGAGTACCATAGTGTCTTATAAGGATACAAAAAATAAACACATGATCTGTAGAGGGTGAGTATATATAATGTTGTCTTCATGAGCTACACCAAATCCCTTGGGGTTTATCTTGAGTAGATGGAAAATGAGGTACATGATGTGCAGCTCACAACTACAAATTGTGTTATCTTCTAATTAACGGGGGAAAAGTTAAATATCATTAAAATAAAAAAAATTATCCTTAAAATATAACTAAACTATTGGAAAAAGATGTAATATCCTGAGATGTTAAAATAAATAATATGTTTGAAAGCATACAAGAAACGTGACACAGAGCGGAAATAAACCCTAAAATATTATTATTTGTATATGAGCATTACAATCTATTCTTTGAATTGGTAGGTATGAATAAAAATATTTCATTATGAAATATATATAAAGGTATTTATAAATTATAATTTATTGATTAATTATTAGTAGAGAAGCACTCAATATTTGGAATAAATTTTTATGCTTAAAAACAACATTTTCTGCAAAATGGTTTTTATTGATATTTGTGAGAAAAATTATAATTAATTTCCAAAAATCATATGAAAATTATTCTATAAATTTAAAATAATTTTTGAAATCATCATATATAATATATATTACGGTGAAATATTATTATTTTTTTGAAAAAGTATAGTTTTCAATAAATAGTGAAAAATACCAATTTTTATTCAAAATTGAATAATCATTTTGATAATTGAAACATTTAAAGTATATTTTGGATTAGAATTAAAATTTAAATATTTAATTTTGATTTAAAATAGTTCATTTATGGTTATTAAAATTAATTTTATACTTTAATTTGTTATAAAACATGTTATACTCAAAATATAATTTTTATAACACATTGTTGTTCATGTTGTTTTCTGGTTTGATTTTAAATAAAATCAGTCTACTTATTAGTTTTCAATAATGAAATTTGGATTTATTATTTTTAATTATTATATATACATTTTTAAAATTTCTTTTTTTGTACATTATGTATAGTAACCTTAGTAATTCTTATTACCACAATAAAGGATAAACCAGGTAATTAAGTTTAAAAATAAGACGATAAGTACTACACAATTATTCTAACACTTACCATAATTTTTTTGGATGATTATATATCATCCATTATCATAAAAACATATATTATAAGGGATTTTTTTTCTATTTGTCCATTTTTTTTACATTAATAATATTTAAGGGAATATAAATAAAAAATAGAACATTCATGCTTTTAATAACTACAATATTTTTAACATACTAATTAAAAGATGATGTATTTGGTTATAAATAGTTATTTTAAATATTAATTATTTTTTCATATTGAAAACATATTTCTAATTCTTATGGATGAAAAAATTACATTAAATGTTATGCAACATTGGCACATTACTTGTGCAAGAAGTGAGAAAATTAATAAAATTAATTTAAAAACATTATAAATAATGTTATTTGAGTGATTTTTTAATACAATTTTTTATTTAAAAATGACATATTAGATTGGTTTAAATGAATTATATTCTAATTCCATTACTTTCTAGTAGTTTTAATAGTCAAATTAAATGAATATTTCCCAAATTGACATTAATGATATTTTATAATAAATAATATTTTATTAAATGATTTAAAATTCATAAAAATAGAATATTCACCAAGGTGATTGATATATAGTTGAAAATATTAACCATATTCCATGTATAGTACTTTTTTCCATTTATTGTAACCTTCATGATCCTCATATAATAAAAAACCTTGTTATCACTGTAATTGTACAAGGAGTTAATGAAGGGTTAAGATAATAAAATAAGGGTAAAAATGTGATCCAAAATTGACCAAATTTTGATTTATGAGATTATTGGAATGTTAATTATCAATTTTTATAATATTATTCATTTGGATAAATTTTATGCTATAATTAAATTATATTATTTAATATTTTTATAAATTATAAGAGTGTACATCCTCTCTCTTATAAAAGGTCACCTCTTCTACTCATTTATTTACACATCAAAATCATTTTATATAAACCCATACCTACAAAGATACATTTTTTAAATCACTCCCCATGTTTTATAAGATTTATTATGGGTATAATACCAATAATACAGGTCTTAAGGTGTATAGAAAAGGTTGTCTAAAAAAGAGGTACAGTTCTTTACCAAACATTTTTATTTCATTTATTATTACACCTCCTTGAAATCTTATTAAAGCATGTTGATATAATAACCAAAATATCTACCATATATTAACATTTTATTATATTAATTTCATATCCTATATCCATCCCAAATATCCATCAAGTGGTATATGAATCTATTGTTTATTTGAAAGATGGACTACCACCTCGCGGACTGATATAATTAATTTTCCATTACCACCTCTCAAATATGGTTAAATTTATTAAAATAATTTTCAAATATAATATTAATGAAAAATTTATAATTATTAAAAGATAATATAACACATATTTCATTTCTATTTCATCCACTTAAAAATGATAATGTCGTCAGTGCGTACGTGTGGGCTACCACCTCTACGAAGTGAAATTCATTCTTCATCACGACATTACATGGATTAAATAAATAATTAAATCTTAAAAAATAATATGGAATTTATTATATAATTATATTTATTTAAAGATAAAATAATAGTTACCTTATTATTATGATTATCGTTGAAAAATATCAATTTTACTCATGCGTACGTATGACCTACCCTCTCCATGATTGTTACATAGTTCATTTTTCACAACCATATTTCATTGATTATTTTAAAATTATAATTGATATATAAAAAATTTAATAATTTAATTGTTATTATTTTGGAGTAGATGGAATGCTGACCCATTTGACTATAGTTGACACACTATAGGTATTTTAAAATTATAATCCAAATATCCTCAGAATAGCAGATGTGGAATTAAATGATTATGTAATTGAACCTGTAAATAAAATAAATGAAATAAATTTTTTAAAGTAAAGGTATTTATTATGTATTTGTAACAAATAAAATAGTTTATTTGTGTTTATTATATAGGAGTTAAAGGGAATACATGGAAATTATGGACCTGTGGTAAGGGATTTCGTCTTAATTTCCACCTATTGATTGAAATTATAATATCAGGAACCTAATTTATTTTATTTGGTGTATATACTATAATTTTAAAGGCTCTATATTTATTCCTTAATAATTCATGTTATATTATTTTTCAATTTAAATTATTTTGACCACGTCGTTTTACTTGAATGTTACCATGTAGAATGTAAATTCATAACAAAATCATCATTCATTAGTTTATATCAATTCTTCATTGATTAAATTATTCCATGATTATATGTTAACATTATTTTTTCTTATTTACACTTGTTTTTAGTTTAATTATATTTTTTACACATAATAACTCAATTTATTATTTATCAATTTAATGATATAACATTTTAAGGGGTTTCATTTAAATTATCTTTCTATAATAAATTCATTTAGGATAACCACCAATATTCCTCTGTATGTGATATCAATCTTGTATAGTACATTATATTCAGAATATTTCTCTTCCATATATATGTATTGTATAAGGTTTTAAGAAAATTTACTTTCTAAAAAAAATGATTTTCTAATCCTATTTAACATGGTGTTTTCCTTGATTTTAATGTTTTTAAATGCAATATTTCTTAAAATTTTCATAATTGTTCAATTTGGATTCCCTTCTACAAACTTTTTGATTTTATAACATTTATAACATGAATAGATTTCCAAAATATCGTGAAAATTATTTTCATTTAATCTATCTTTATTAGTTTCCATGGTTATTTTCAATGAATATTATTTTTACAATATTTTCTGAATTTTTAGTTTTTAAAAGTGATTTTAAACATAAAAGGGTATTTATGTCATTATTTTTTATAAACTTTTAATGGTATATCCATTCATCCCCACCCAGAAACCTTATTGTTACATATGCTCTACTAGGAATATTTTTTAGTCATACCATCTTTAATATTTCCCTTAATATATTATGATTGTTTCAAAGTGATTTTCATTGAACACATTTCTTTTCCACAATGCAATCATGTTGTGAATGTAACAATGGTTTTTTTATTAATTTTATGATGAAATGAAATAATTATATACTATATTTTTTTTATAGTTAATGGTAATTATTTATGATGATGGGTGGTTCCACTATAAAACAAATACATGCATTTTTGTTAGAAACTAAATATTGGTGGTTCCTTTATTTATCATGGATGGGTGGGTAAATTATAACCAAGGATAGGTGGGTTCATGATAACCATATAATTCATTGGGTGTGGAGTTTAACTATATAGTTATTACATTATAATTGTTATTATAAGAGTGACATGGAAATGATGTTCCAAGTTACAAACATGTTTTATCAATGATTTGAATTTATTTTTTTAAAAAATATTATGATTTTTCAATGTAAGATAATGAGTTAATGTTTAAATAAAAATATTTTATTCTTCTTATAGGGGAAAATCTTTGGGTTATTAATGATTTCTTTGATCGATAATGATATAAAATGGATCATTGTTATTGACTATAATGAGTCTTGACTTTTTTAAATATTTATTCCTTCTTTCATGATTCATGATTCAGGTATTGATGGGTATAAACTCCCTTATGTTATTCTCATACACTATGAATGGGTCATTATTATATTATACTAGTATTACTCTTAGTTATGACCTTCATTTTTAATTAATTTGTTTACAATTACTGAGAATCTGATAACATCCATCTTAATTTTCTTATTATCTAGGTTATGATGAATTATGTTAAATGATTTGTATCTCGAAAGGTTTTATATGTGAATTATTTTATGTCATATATTGAATTGTTAATATTAAATATGAAAAGATGGGATTATAGGGAAGAAAAATGTCTTAATGTTATAGGTAATTTTATGTAATAGTATTTTTAGTTTTCTAAAACTCTAAACTAATGGTTCATTGGGTATATAAGTGATCCTATTATTCATTTTGATATTGTATATTCTGGAGGGAAATAATTAGTTCACATTTATCATCATCATAGTTATAAATGTAATGTTTATATTTTTATCACTGGATCCAGGATTATGGGTTTGAGGCTGTTATTATTTTTATCAGTGAAAAGGGTGGAATTTGATCCTTGAGAACTCTCATGTGTGAACATTGGGAATAACATGTCTCTCTTACCGAGGGATTCATGTGTAAAGGTATCCCACTTGGTATTGTGGTAAGAGTATCACCTAGGAGGTTTAACGACCCATGGAGAGCTCTAAAAGGTATGAATTATATCCCAATCGTAATATTTCAGACTATTATAGTTAGTATCATAGACGATTTTAGATAAATTTTGAGAATAAGATGTTTTCAAGACAAATAATTTTAATAATTGTGGATACCATCATGAGTTTATGTGGTAAAGGATGATTATAAGTTTAGAGTCATAAACCCCCACTCTAAGTCTTTCAGTGATGGAATTTTAAGGCAACTAATGATATTTTGTGAGCCGTTTAATTTAGTTTATGTATGTAACCTTGAGTTTAAAAATAAAGCATTATCTGAGGAATAATGCATTTTTATCTTGTGAAAATATATTTTAAAGTAATTTATAACTTTTAGGGTTTATATGATCATTATATTTGAGGTAATTATAAGTTATTAAAATTTGAAGAATGTTTTATGATATTATAAGATTTTATTTAATGAGTTAGGGATGATTAATCTTTTGAAAGAATATATGATATTAATTTAGCTTTTGGTATATTTTGTAAAATAATTCCCCCAAAATAGAAAAATGACCGTGATAAAAAAATGGTATCATATTACATTCATTTATAATGAATGAGTTGTATCTTCACCCATCATAGATTTATGATTGTGTGGTTACTAACTTTCTCCCAACAATGTTCTCTATCACTCTCTATTAGTCCATGGGAATTAGTTTTCTCTTCCATGTATGAATTTTCACATCCCACTAATATAATCCTATTTGGAATCCTTGTTATGTTTTATTCAAAATGACCTTCATACTTCCCTTTCCCTTTTTTAAGAGGATATTTTATTAACCTTTTTTATGATGTGAGATATCAAAAATGGTATTTTAAAATATAAATCATTTGATTATGAATCCAATGTTTAAATAGTGAGGAAAAAATTTATTACTGTGGGGTTGGGGACAGAATGCAATATACTAATATTTTAAAAGATATACTTTGTTCATTATCATACAATATATACAACACCATGCTTAGACAAACCCAAACATATTATTATTTAAATGGGATCATTGTAACCTAGTCCTTTAATTAATGTATTTAAATAGGAAGAGAAACATTCAGAAACATATATAAAGGTCATAATCAATACAAGTTTCTTGATTATTTCTTAGGAAACAAGCACTCAATTTTTAATGATGTCTTTTTATGCTTCAAAAATATATTATCTTCAAAAATGCTTTATTTTTGAGAAAATATTATAATTAATTTCTAGAACTATTCGATTTTTTTTATTAAATTGAAATTTATTTTTGAGATAATAAGATAAAAATTATATTATGGTGAAATTTTGATATTTTTCTAACCCAATAATTATTCAATGAATAGTGAAAAATAATATTTTCTTGAACATTGTATTTTAGTTTTGATTATTTGCATATTAAAATTACATTCTAGATTAGTTTCAAAATCTTATTATTTACTTTTGATTTAAAATGACCAATTTATGGGTTTTTAATTGTATTTTATTCTTTAATTTAATATAGAAACATTATGTTCTAAAATTTTTTTTTTAAAAATTGTTTTTCATCGCGTTTTTTCAATTTAATTTTTAATTAAATTATACCAAATTTAAGATTTGAATATTGAAAAAATCAATTGAATATTTTAAATTATTGGGTACAATTTTTTTAAATTTGAGCCTTTTATTTTTAGATATTATGAATGGTAACCTTATAATTTATTTACTACGATAAAGGGTAAATCTAGAAATTAAGGTAAAAAACAAAATGACAGGGACAAACAAATGACCCTAAAACATACCTTCATTTTATTTTTTGTTTATATATCATTCATAATAATCCAAAATTCAACCATATGACTTTTTTTGAATTGTCCATGATTTTGACCATTATAATATTTAAGTGAATATAAAGAAAAAAATGTGACACAATTAATTTTAATAATTGTAATATTTTTAACTTATGGAAAATAGAGGGTATGTTTGGTTATAAATATTTATTTTAAATAAAAATGTTTTTTAATTATCATTATTTATATAAAATTTTTATGGATGAAATAATTACCTTAAATTCTTATGTAACATCGACACATTACTTGGGTAAGCATTAAAAAATCCAATAAAATGATTTTAAAAACTCTATAAATAATATTATATGAGTGAGTTTTTGTGTTGTATTACTTTTTTATATATAAATGAAATATTATAGAGGTTTTATTGAATTATATTTTAATTACATCATTTTTAATTTTTAAATTCAAATTTAATTAATATTTCTGAAATTTACATTAATTGTATTTTATAATAAAAATATTTTATTTAATGATATTAAATTACTAAAAACCCTATCTTTGTCCCAATGATTTTTAGATGATTTAAAATATCACCCATGTTCCATTTCTGAGGCATTTTTTATTATAGAAACTTTCTTGACCCTTAAAGAGTAAAAACCCTTATTATCATCATAATTGCCAAAATGGTTAACGATTGGTTAAAAAAGATAAGGGTAATAATGTGACTGAAACTTATCAAAATTTTATTTTGTGAGATTATTTAAAATTATAAAATTATTCTATTCTATTGTAATCAATTTCTCTATTTTTTAATCAAAAAAAGTAATTTATATTAATTTACTATTTTTAAAAATTCCAATAGTTCCTCTCAACTATCTTATAGAAGGGAACCTCACTTAAAAAGCCTATTGGTTTGGAAAATACTGACAAAAATACATTACTTAGATCCATAACCGTGTTTTAGAGTCCTTGTATTTTTCATAATACAATACTTAGGGTCCAAAAGGTGTAAATAAAATGAGGTTGTCCGAAGAAGAGGTATAAATGTTAATTGAGCATTTTTATTTTATTTATTTTTTCACCTCACTAAAATGTTATTAAACCATGATGATATAATAAAATAAGTATTTCAAATACATTTAGATGTTATTATTTTAATGTAATAATCTATATACATCTTCAGTATCCATCAAATGGGAATGGAATTCATTATTCATGTTTATGGAAGACTACTACCTTATAGACCGTTGTAATTTTTTTCCATTAACACCTCTCACATCAAGTTAAAATGATTTATTTAATGTACATATATAGTTTTAATGACATATTTATCATTTTTGAAACATCATATAACACATAATTTTTAGCTTTGAATCTTCTTAAAAACAATTAGAACTTTCATAGATCTTTTTCCACAAAACGATGTTATTCAGTCTCCATTAAAAAATCACATGGATTAGATATAGAATTATATATAATGAAATAATATTGTATTTATGATATAATTATAATTATATATAGATAAAATAACACTTTATTTATATAATGAATATTAAATAATGGAAACATAACTCACACATACGTATGACCAAGCATCTCTATGATTCCAACATAGTTTAATACTAATAACCACATATCATATAATTTTTACCAATATAATTGATAAATTAAAACTTTAATTATGAAATTATTATTATTCTATAGATTATGGAATAATTAACCCTTTGATTATGATCAATGTACAATTTTTTTTGAAATTATTAATCAAACATTATGAAAATACCTCACATGGACTTAACTAATTATGAAATTTAATATGTAACTAAAATAAATGAAATAATTTTTTTAATGATAAAGGATTAAACCTATAAAATTTTCAAAATAAATAAAATAATTTATAAGAGTTTATCATATAGGGTTTAAAGGACATATATGTCATTTTTGGTCTCGAGGAATGAGTTTATGTTAATATTATGAAACTAATTTATTTTACATGGTATATATACTAAAATTTTACATGTTTTTTAATTAATCCTTCAAGCATTATGGTATTTTTTGTTTTGATTCAAATTATTTGAACCAAGTGGATTTTAATTCAATGTTATCAAGTGGTAGGAAATTTCATCACTCAATTTCAATTCATTGGGTTCTATAA
Organism: Viscum album; assembly: GCA_963277665.1. NCBI lineage: Eukaryota > Viridiplantae > Streptophyta > Magnoliopsida > Santalales > Viscaceae > Viscum > Viscum album. Next base: position 1,912,054,008 of record OY728135.1, on the reverse strand, counting down.
CTTATTCATTGATTATATTATTCCAATAATATGTTTGAAATAAACATTATTTTATTTCAACTTGTTTTTAATGGATTTAAATTTTTTTATACATAATAAATCCATTTATTACATCTCAATTCAATGATATAATCTTTCTAATGGTTATTCATCTCAAATTGTCTTTCCTTATGACATATGTTTATGACATGAACCATTAATTTTTAAAAAGTTTGTATATAATTATACATTGGCATGATATATATTAAATATATTTATGTAAATGATATTTAATGTTTTATTTAATGTTATTCATTCATGGGTCTCATTATTGAAATTTTACCAAAGTGGAAATGATTTTATATTACAATATCCTTTTTTTGAGATTTTTTAAGACCAATATTTTGGTGGGGGGGGATATGATGATATTATTTTTTGAACCACATATATTTAATGATAATATATTTTTTAATGTGTATTATATATTTAATTTCCATTTCCTCTGTTATTTATTAAAGAAACAACCATAAATTCACTTGTAAGTTATTCTTATATTATATATTCTTTTAGATTTAGAATATTTATAATCAAAATCCATGTTTCATAAAATGTTTTTAAATATCTTCATCTAATAAAATAAATTATTTTATAAATCTATGTCACATGGCCTTTGAAATTATATTAAAAGTTTTTAGAAATAAAAAATTTAACCTTTTTAAAATGGGTTACTTTTGATTCACATTTACAAAATGTTTGAAAATAATGCATATTTTTAACATTTACAACATGAATATATTTTACAAACAACATTACATTAATTTATATGAATATTACTTTATTAGTTTCCATGGTTATTTTCAAAATAAAATATTTTCATTATATTTTATGAATTTTTATTTTTTTAAATTCAATTTTAATGAAAAGTCTATTTTTCTTAAGAATGTATTCCATGATCTATTATTGGAATTTCCTTTAATCAATTCCAAGGAACATTGATGTTATTTTCCCTCAAATGGGGATATTTTGTAATAATATCATATTCAATATTTTTCAAATGGATTATTATTTTTTAAAATATATTTTCATGGAATCCATTTTTTCATGGGATTTATCAACTTAAGAAAGAGAAAATGAATTTTTATAAGAGTTTTATGATGAAATTAAATCTATATGTACATTTTTATGTTGTATTCCTTGTAATTGTTTTTCATGATGGTTGGTTCTATTATAAACTAAATACGGGTGGTTAAATTATTAACCACATACATGTTGTTCTATTATAATCCATATATTGGTTGTTACGTAATAACCAAGGACAAATGAGTACGTGATAACCCTCCAATATATTGGGTATTTAAGTCAACCATATGATTATTCCAATGTACAAGTGATTTTAATGTGATATGGAAAATATTTGACAAGTTACCCACATGTTTTATATATGATATCTATTTTTTACAGAAAACAAATGATTTCACAAGGTATGATAATGTCTTTATGTTTAAAGAAAAGTTTTTTCTAGTTCTTTTGGGTGAAATTATATGGGTTTATAATGATTCATTTGATAAATATTGACATCTCATGTCTCATGATTATTGATTCCAATGAATCATTACTTTTTTATATATTTATTCCTTATTTAATGCTTGATGATCCACATATTGATGGGTATAAATTACTTTATGTTATGTAAATTAACTATAATTTTGTCATCATACCCTTATACTCGTCATACTATAATAGGTAATATTTAATTATTTATGCTTATGTTTACCCTTATTGAGTATTCAATCGCACCGTTCTAATGCTTCCTATTTTCTAGGTTATGAAGAATGGTGTTAAATGATTTGTGTCTAGAAAGGTTTCATATGTGGCGAATTTTATGGTATATGTTGAAGACAAAATATGGAATATTAAAATCTAGGTATAATGGAGAATATACTCTCTTGAATTCGTCAGTGTTTTTTATATAAGAGTTTTTCCAGATTCTATAGAAATAAAAACCTAAAAGGTCCTTAGGTATATTTATGATCTAATAAATCCTTTTTATGTTATATGTTCTAGATGGAAACATTTGGTCACATTTATCAATATGAAATATAGAAATTTAAATTTTATGTTTTTAGGACCAGATGTGCAAGCAATGGTTCGATGTTATTACACCATATGTGTTTAGTAATGTAATAAAAGATTTAAAGATTTAACAACTCGACAAATAGAATAATGTAATTAATTATAATTATTGGTCATGTTTTTTATTTTCCATTAAATTTATTTATTATAGTTATCTACAAGATAATTTGGATAGTCATTAAGTTTAAAAATATTAATTACTTAATATATTGACTAATTAATATAAGCGTGTTTATCTTAATAATTAAAAAAATAAATAAATTAATGTTAACCACTATACTTTTTCATATACATTTCAAGTGTATCACCATTCATGATCCTGAGAGCTAATTTTTTTATGCATCGGTTTAATTTAATTTACTTTATTCTATAGGTTTTCAATTATTTAATATTAAATTAAATATGAGTTCCTCCTAGTCATCAATCCCCCCTTTAATATGTAGTACCTTCATGTTTAAGGAGATTTATGTAGTTATCCTTAACCAATACTTTGGTTCCCCTAACCTACTTATGAGTAATAAATACATGTAATTAAAGGAGTATCAAAAATCGCATAGAGGTAGTTTATGACAGAACCAAGATGATTCCAACCCAGGAGATACATAGTTGTATAGGTGGAATGCTTCTACTCATGATATGACTAACAAAATTTGATTTCCTCTAGGTCATAGGTTTGTTTATTTTTCCCTCTATAAATCAACCATTTGATATGATCCTCATCATGTCAGTTATATATTTATTTATTTTTTTCTTATGAATTATTTATTTTATGGATGAAACAATACAATCACATAAAAAATCAACTACAATGAAAATATAAAATTTAACTGAATGTATTAAGAATGTTTTTTTCAAAATATGTCTAATCACTTAAGTAATTCCACTTAAATATTAACTAGACTTGTAAAGGATAAATAAATCATTATTCAGAATAAAAAATAATCCCCAGTTAATATTATGTAATAAAAACTTCCAATATCTGAATTATATTGAAACCCTATTTAAAGTTGTAGTTCAGCCTAAATAGAGGGAATTTTTAATTTTCAAGATAGCGGGTTAACTTAACAAAATTCATATTTAGTTTAATGGATGGGGTCTGTCTAATAAAAAATTTGAGGAAATTTTTTGGGAAATCCATGTTAGGATTTCTAGACTAGGGATTCAACTCAATTAATTATAGAACTACAGTACCGAAGAAGGAAAGACCTCCAAACTAAATACACCCAATTAATTTTATGGACTATTTCTAGATTATATGAAATGAAACATGGATCATTAATACTAGAATGTGTATAATGGTAGGACATTATGAATTTAATGGTAGAGAAAATGAGACTTTATAAAATAGTGGGTGATATAATAAAATTAAATTTATTATTATATCTCACAAATATTTTCAATCAAGTGAAGTACTTAAAATATTCTCTTTTAATTTTTAGAATAAATAAAAGTTAATCATATACATTATTCTTATGATCAATATTGGGGAAATACAATCCATTTATTGTTAGTATCGTTCATGAATGGTACATATTCTTATAGGTTATTGTTTTCTATAAATTGAAATCATACATGATAGAATCCTCACTTCTTAATCCTCTTACAAAAGAGGAAAGTTATGATGAGTTCACTGTCTAGGATAAACCCCCGAGTGATGTGGTCATCTTTTAGTGTTTTATTCTTTCATACATGTCTAGTTAAATCATAAATTATCATGAAGAAATGGATTCATATAACATGTCCTAGAATCTCCATGGCTTTCACCAGGAGAGAGACAAATAGGAATCGTTTGAGATATCCTTGGATCTATATCAGAGAAAATATAAGGATGGTGCACTGGATGGGCCTCACGTAGTCAAATTCACTTGTTATATTGAGCAACTAGAAGTTATAGTGATTAAATTTTAAAAATAATTGTGCATCAATCTCATTAATACATCACTTTCTCATATTTTATCCATATTTTTTATGAATTTTAATATAAAAAACATAGAGAAGTCTATTACATATATTCCCACTATTCTTCTCCAAGTTGATAAGGATAAGAATCGTGAAAATTCTTCCACCCATATTCTAAATAAAATTAATGTCTAGGTGAAGATCACGAATACCAAATATTCTTCACAAAACCCATTCAAATATAGAAAAATCAATGGAATGTCAAGGGAAAAATCTGTATCTTATATAACATATGGAAAGATAGTCCACTAGAAGAAAAGTTGTAGCCTTGAAAAGAAGCAATGTGAAGCATAAGAGGAATTTGTTATCAATTAAAATTTATATATTTCTAAAAATTGGGTATTAGATACCTCTTTTAAATATATCATACACATTAAATTATAGGAACCAGGTATATTCAGGTTGATTTACCATGTATATGAAGATCTTCAAGTTATCAACATATCTAATCGTACTATTCTGGCTAATGGGAAATAACACCACATTTTAGAAACATGAATGATTTTGGTTTCAAAAGGTTGTTATTAGATTCCATATATTACCAAAAACATTTTTTCCTTATCTAAACATGATGAATATGGATTTATTTTCAGGTTTAAAAATAAATGTTTCATCTTTTATAAGAATATAATTTTCTTTGGAAATGATCATTTAAATAATTATATTTATGTGGTGGATTAAATAAACCATGTAATATAAATTGATAAATAAAATAATTTACATGACTCATACAACACCCAAATTTGGAATTACCTACGAGGGCATGTAAATTAATGGTGTTTGATTAAATTACATCAAGTTGGATATTTAGATTCCTTTGAATTAAAAACACTTTGTGTTTGTCACAAATGTTTATAAGTAAAAATGACCGAAGAAACGTTTATTAGAAAAGATTAAAGGGCCTTATAGATTCTTGAATTTGTTCATACTAATGTGTGTGGACCATTTCAGCTGATACAAGGGGTGGGTGATCATAATTCCCAAATTTTATGGACGATTTATGTATATATGGATATGTCTACCTAATGTGGAATAAGTCAAGTTCTATTAGGAAACTAAATAAATACACGAATAAATGTGAGAATAAGTATTTCATGAATATTAATAGTACATAATCATATTATGGTTTTGAATATCTTAATAAAGACATAATTAATTAATTAATGGAGTTTGGGATTCTATCTCAATTCATCCTCCTTAAACACCTCAGTATAACAATGTAAGTTAAAGGAATAACATAACCATATTGTACATGGTGAAATCAATGAATCGTCATGTGACACTTCGATTATCCTTTTGAACATTCATGTTATAGAAATCAATAGACATGATGAACCGAGTTCCAACTAAATCAGAAAATGATATTAAACACCATTAGTGGAGTGGAATGAAACGTTTGTTGTCATACTAACATGTGATGGGATGGGAAGAGTTTTTAAGACCCTTTTAGGTAAAAAACATGCACCATGAAGCAAAAATATTATCTTTGAGTTGTATTGTACTGTTTACATTTTTTATATATAATTTTGTTGGGAGCAGGCTCATTCTATCTCTTGGGCCTTTTGGATATTATCTATAAACATTATTGTGGGAGTGAGAAAGGCTTTGATAAATTACAGGCTCATGAATTACCAGATTTTATAGAAGAGAAAATTACAAATTTCCCCATGGGAGAAGATATTCCATAGACACAAGTAATGCATAGGAGTATAAGAGATGTTAGTGAACTAGAAAATTGTGGTTTTCTAGTCACTGAGGATGGGAACTAATTTTTTTGATATTAATGATCTTTTAACCTAAACAGGAGAAGTAAGTGGAATAGATGTTTCCAAGTAGAAACAATTTATGAATCATGAAATGAAGTCCATATACCAAAACTGAGACAAAATTTTGGTTTACATGCTAGTGAATGTAAATAACATAGGTTATAATGGGTTTTTAAGAAGAAACCAGACATGGATAGATAAGTTATAACTTATAATGAATTATTAGTTTCAAAAGAGGTCAAAAAAATCTTGGAAAGAATATAATGAAACATTTTCACAAGTTTCAATGCTAAAAACCATCAGATCTCTACTTTCTTTTACTACATACCATGACTATGAGATTTAGAAAATGGATGTCAAAATAACCTTCATTAATGGTATCCCTCATATATACGTCTAAGTCACCCAACCTATAGTGTTTGTGGATCTAAATAATTCCCAAAATGTATAGAAATTTCAAATATCAATTTCTGGATTAAACGAATAATCCAGGTCAGGGAAAATTCGATTTAATATACCCAAAACAGTATTTTATTTCATAAGTAATGATTCTGATCATTGTTTATATAATCATTTTAGTGGGAGTGTTTTTTAACTTAATAGTTTATGTGTATGAAATATGGATTACTGGAAATGAAATACCAGTCTTATTTTCTATTAATGCTTAATTGAATATATCCTCTTCCATGAAGGAAATTTGTGAAGAAGCATATATTTTTGGGATCAAAACCAATCATAATTGATCAAATAGTATAATTAGATTATGTTTTGATTCATATATAAAATTTTTTCTAATGATATTTAGTATGGAAAATCCAAGAAGGGATTGACTCCAATGTGACATTAGATTCATATTTATAAGAAAAAATATCCTCAAAATAGGAGGAAAGATAAATAATGAAAAGGATTTCATACACATCATCGATTGTGTCGATAATATATTCTATTTAATATAATAATATTGATGTTTATAAATCCTTGAGTGTGGTAGAATGATATAAATTAGACATAGGTGACCACTTATGGTTTGTATTGAAGACATTCTTTAATCAGCTAATGTGAACTAAGGATATGTTCCAAGTCTATGGAGGAGATGAGGAATGAGTCACTAGAGAATATGAAATTTCTAGTTTCTAAACAGATAATTATTGTATGAAATTTCAAAGGGAAACATCTTTAATCTCAATATAGTTATTTTGGGATGAAATACCTCAAAAAAATATATAGTCATAGATTCGAGAAAAAAATATCCATGTATATTGCATCTTCTGAGGTAGATAAAGAAGACGTTTTGATATGCCCCATCATCCAAGAGATTGACATAGTACCTAACAATAAAGACCCTATTGTACTCAATTTTGCTAATACTATAGCGGTGACTCTTATAAAGGATCTATGTTCAAATCAATGGATGGAGAAAATAATTAAGAAGTATTATTCCTTTAAATATTTTCATCAAATCAATGAAGTTGGAGTTAGAAGAATATCAATAGAGGACAACATGGAAAACCCCTTTACTAAATCTTCAACTCAGCATAAGTATGATCATCATGGGATGTCTAGTGGAATAAAATCTGTAGGAAATTGGCTCTTCCAAGTGGGAGTATTTTTGTAGTTGGTGTTCTAGAACCAACTAATTATAGTTGTGATTAAATATATAATAAAATATTTTAATATTAATAAATCATATTTTTACATTTTTTTCATTGTCCTACATGAATTTAATTTAATGATGACCTAATGTATTTTTTACATTCATAAGTCCATAGAAGTTCCACGGTATGATTAGAACCTTGATTTTCAATGAAAATATTTTTAAGGATAATTCTACGAGAAGATAACATACTATGATTGGATACATATAATGTTGAATGTTAAGTTTGATTACATGTAAGAAGATGATACTTATTCTCATGATGTTCACACTTGATAACCTCATAGATAATAGATTATGAGAACAGACCCTTCTATAGGAATTTTTTATATTTTGTGTCATCCATTATTCCTACCAGTTAGCATGCGTATTAGTGCGAAAAATTTATTATTATTATTATTAATGATTTTCATGACTCAAAAACATGGATGAATTTACATAAACCATGGAAATAACAGTTAATTGTGATGTTGGATACATTAGGTGCATCACGAATAACATGTTTTTTCTAAGGTAATGTCTCTGTCAACAACCAAGAAGAAAATTATTAAAAATAAGTGAGCGTATTACACAAGTCTGAAAGATGGAATTTTGTGACAATCCGTAGTAAGGAGAGGGAGGAGATCATTTGTTAACTCATCAAACCACATAATGGCCTGGTTGATCCTCTTGTTGGAAAGACCATTGGCCACCGTATTAGCTTCTCGATAGATATGGGTGGCAATATACCTGATCTGCATAAGTGACTTTAGTCAGATATTCCAAATTTATGTAAGGGGCCAAGAAAGGTGGACATCCCCATTCAAAATAGCTTGGACGATGGTGGTGGAGTCTCTTTAAATCCAGATATTGTTCCAGCCTTTATTTTTGATGAAATGGATGGCATAGATGAGAGCCAGCATCTCGGCATCAAGGGAGGAGGTGATCCCGCAACTACAATAGAAACAACCATGACAGTGACCTGTGGAGTCACTGAATATTGCCCCACTGCCCGCAGGACCAAGATTTCCTTTAGAAACCCCATCTACATTAACCTTGATCCAACCAGGAAAGGGGGATTTCTATAAGACTTCATGAAATCCCTTTGGATGAGGATATATGAAATCAATATTCAGACTTCATAGAATCATAAAGTCACCGATCATTTTTTTTACAATTAGATTTCTGGATCGAGGCTGCATCCTAAATAGCAATCAGAATTCTCGTGCGACCTGCAATGAGATTGGTGGAGTGATTATTGTGAATAATAGCATTTCTGTCATACCAGATAATGTGTAGGATATCTTCCATGACAGTTAGGAAGAGGTTTTTGATTTGTGGCAAGAAATCAAGATCCACACAGTGTTTTAGCTGCGAGAGGATATTGTTATAAGGGGGACATCTGCAATCAAGGATGGCAGCAATAAAATTCCAAATAATAAACGCCTTAGAACAAGATAAAAAAAGATGATTTATATCTTCACAGTGTTGATGATAGAGAGGAAATTTGGAACAGATATGGATGCCATAGGATTGGAGACATGTCCCAGTAGGGATACGTTTGTGCACCAAGTGCCAAATAAAATTAAGCCTGGAAGGTTTAATCCATGGTTTTTGAAGATTTTTAACTAGGAAAAGTCCGAATGAGAGTCAGAGAAATAATGATTGTAAAAAAATTTTGAGTCAAGGATACCATTATGGGCCGGTTCCCAAACTAGAAAGTCATCATCGCTTGAAAAGGGGTAGACATCAACCACATGCATGATTGAGTCAGAGAGGACTATGATTGTAGAATGCATCACCTCCTTTATCATATAATTAATGCTATCAGGGGTAGTATTAGGAGGAAGCATGGAGATTAGTGGGGAACCAGTCCAGTTATCCAGCCAAAAGTGAATGATGGAGTCCATACTAACCAACCATCTGGAATTATTCATGATTCAGACTAAAGAATCCCTAATAGATGGAAAAAGGGAATATTAGACATAGTTCAGATTTACAATTTTTAGCCTCATAAAAAATTTATTTCTGAGGAACTCAAGGGAGTCAAAGGTGTTATTGATCAGTCTCGAAGTGAGTTTGGCCTGGAGTGCCTCATTGAACAATCTTATATTTTTAATATCAAGTCTGCCCTTCTCAAGCGGGGTACAGCAGGTCGACCAAGGGATGGTGACAAGTTTCATTTCCATAATGCTAGCTGTCCAGAAAATGTTTCTAATATAATTATTGATTCTCTTGAGAATACCAAGAGGCCACTTATAGATCATGAGGGAATAAAACAATTTTTAGATAATGGTTGATTTCACAAGGCAAATCCTTCCAGCCATGGAAAAGGATTTCCCTCTCCAGAAAGTATGTTGATTAATCACTTGATCAACCATAGTGTTAAAGTAAACGACTTTCAGTCTGCTCCAAAAACTGGGAACCCCGAGATAAGTGAATGGGAGAGAAACCTTTTTGATGCCAATATTATCAAGAATATGGCCTTTTCGGGAGGGAGGGAATTATTTCCCAAAGAAAATAATGGATTTGTTCCAACTAATGGCCTGCCCTGAGACCTCTTCATAGTGGGATAAAGCTTTTTTAAGGTTAAGGACATTCCGTTTGCTTCCATTGAGGAAAATAATTATGTCATCTACATAAAGAAGATCGGTCGAGATAGTTAGATTTCTGGAAGCCGAGATAGGTTTCATTTTCCCTTGGGAAACAAGAGACGATATGAATCTACTAAGGTAGTCTTCCACAATAGCAAAAAGGATGGTAGATAGAGGGTCCCCTTTATGAAATCCTTTAGAGCATTTAAAATGACCATTGGGAGAGCCATGGACCATAATTGAAATAGAGGTAGAGTTGAAGAGAGATTGAATCCTATTAATGAAGACATCATTGAAACCAAAGGCCTGAAGGAATTTTAAGATAAATGTCCAATAAATAGTGTCAAAGACCATTCTAACATCAAGCTTAATGGAAATCTTTCCTCCTCAGGAGACTTTGTTTAAGGAGTTGGTGCATTTTGAAGCAGGGCAGATGCAGTATTGTATGGATCTACATTTGATTAAACCAAATTGATTCATGGAGATAATTTTGTTAAAAATGGAGGAAATACTATTAGAAAGAATCTTGGTAATGATTTTATAAATACAGTTGATTAGCGCAATGGGCCTAAAGAGATGGATTTCTGAGGCACTAGGAACTTTTGGGATAAGGGTGATAAATTGAGCATTTATACCATTAGGGAGGGATCTAGTCTAAAATATTATTGAAAAGCTTACAGAAATTAGTGCAAACAACCTCCCAATGATGCTGGAAAAAACCGCTATTGAATCCATCAGGACTTGGGGCACTGTCAGGATTAAGACTGAAGACTGTAGCATTGATTTCGTGATCCAGAGGAAGAGACAAGAGAAAACAATTTTCTGCTTCATTGATCAAGGTCGGGATGATCCCAGGAAGAATATTCTTATTGATATGAGGACCGTTGAAAATATTTTCAATGTAAGTGACAACATGATTAGAGATGGAATCCTCAGAGGAAAGGATATTGTCATTATCTTTCAGAGAGGCTAGGAGACAATTGATTTTTCTAATAATTTGAATGGCATTGTAAAATTTGGTGTTTATGTCCCCATTAGTGAGCCATTTTATTTTGGAGAGCTGTTTTTCAAGTTTATATTTGAGGGCTAGGAGGGAGTTGAGCTTGACCTCAATGTTTATTTCATCTTGGGGATCAGAGCCAAATTCAGAGTTAGTAGAGGAGGTTTGAATTAGGTTAAGATCAGTTTCAAGACTAGAGATGTCATGGTCAATCTGTTTGGATTTAGAACGACACCAACCCTTGAGATAGAGCTTACGATGCTTGAGCTTAGTGATACAGGAAAAAATATCAGAATTCTGACTCATAGAGTTCCAACAACTTTGAATGATATGGGAGTAGTTCTGGTCATTGGACCAAGTGTTATTGAATTTGAAGGGGAGACTAGATTTGACTTGTTTTGAGTGAAAGGAGACTAGAGTAGTATTGTGATCAAAGTTAAGTTTAGGTAGGCTTATGTTGGAGATGGTATCCCATGCATCTAGTTCCGGGAAATTCACAAGAGACCTATCAAGTTTACTAGATATTAATAGAATATTCTGGAAAGGATTTATCCCTTAAAACATTATGGTAGTTGATACCAAGAACGTTTTATTACAAAGATAATAATGTGAAAAATTACTTGAACATGGTATAATACTGAGCTTATTTCAAATAGTCTAATAAATATTTGTAATGATCATATTTTGATGAAACACATCTGAATCCTACATAATGAGATATTGGAAAAATGGATTAGATTATACAGTAATCATCCAAATGGTGTTGTTGATGTTGTAGCATTAAGTTCATTCTATTGGGTTTCTTGAACCATTACTATAAAGTAATCTATTAGTTTATGAATATCCTCCTAATGAAAAATAGAATTAATCCTAGAGGGCCACACAATAATTTTATTCATAAACCTTGATTAAATTTTATTTGTACTTAATCAATGGAATATATATTATTCATAAGAAAATAGGATAATTTTATTCATTTTTTTATGATCAAAAATATTTTATTGAATACTTAATAAATATTTATTCAAAACATTGTGAATAAAATATTTATTTATGAAAGAAATAATTAATTATATATTTATTGAGGTATTTAATAAGTTTCTAAGAGGATGAGGGAACCAATATAATTTCTGGTGATAAATATTAATTTACATTTTGTTAAAATAATATTTATCATTTCTCCAGTTATTACAATAAATAATAATATTAATTATTATATTATTATTATATGGAATTGGATTATATAATGTTTTTTACATTATTTAAGGGATATTGTGCAATTAAATAACATTTCATCTTAAATCCTAACTCTATAATGTTTTTTTATGCTTATTGTGTAGGGTAAATCAAGATTCAAGGATTGAGAATCATTAGACACATCATAATCCTCTATTTACTATTTAATATCCCATATTCTCTTGAATTAGAATAACTCCTTCAAGCCTAATATATCTCAATGTTATCAAGACAGACAATACATAAAAACATATCTAATACACTGGCACCAGAAAATCAATTGGTGTCATTTATAGATCAAATTTACACATGTGGATCACAAATATATGGATTCTACACATGGATCCTATAAGCGTGATGAATGTAAACAAAAAAAAAACGCTTTTTATGGAGGACCAATAATGTCATCATTAGAAAATTTTCCAAATATAAGGTAAAAATTATTTTCATCAAATTTAAATTAAATAAAAATTTAATATGAAAACTATCCTCTATCTAGGGTCTAGGAATATCCATGATAATATTCAATGGGAAAAATATTCATTAGTCATGATATTTATTTCTTGTACAATTCACCTATAATCCACCAAATCCAATGAAACCATTATGGATATCATTGAGAAGGAACTTCCACTACATCAAAAAAATTCACCTCCACAAACACATCTTCCATTATCTATCTTCCTTGTAGACCTTCTAATGTCTCCCCTAATTTTCATATATTTATAATGATTTGTACACACTACAAGAAAAAAATATTTTAGTGGGGGTATTTTTTCAGTGGTTTTTAAAACCTCCATGAAAAAACTACTGTAAATTTTTTTATAGTTTTTTTAAAATATTTTCAAATATCATACAAACAAAAAAATGGAAATTTTTTATCCTCGGTTTTCTTTAAACCACCTTCATTTTTAATAAAATTTAAGAAATATATATATATATATTTAATATTAAATATTTTTAATCAAATATGGTTTATTAATTATAATTTTAAATAATTACAATGTGTCAACTAATTAATATTTTTAATTAGTTGTTATTAATATTTTTAAACTGAAGACAAATCATCAACAAGTAGAAAAACAGACTACGGAATCAAATGACCATAACTTTTGAACAGAGAGTCCATTTAAGCTTTACAACCAGTAAAATCATTGTTTATTAGATGGGAAAAAACCAAGTGAGACATAAATCATTTGATAATCAATGAAAATAATATATTCAAAATTCAAAAATCAAAAATCGAACTCGAACTTCAAGCGAGCATAACTTTTAATCCGAGTGTCCGTTTGGGCTCTACTACATATCAAATCGAAGCCTACGACAAGATCTACACCACATAGGTCTGTTACTAACCATACCAAATGATACCCCTTTTGATTTCGCTAGAAATTCCCAAAATGCCTCTGAAGTATTGGTTTTTGTTGCAGACACTGATTGCTTAAAATTCAAACAGTTCTATCTTTTGATCCAGGTGTCTGTTTGACCTTTACCACATATCATATCAAATCTCATTTCATGCCCTTTGATTTGACTAGTTGTGGCACTGAAAAAGGAGTCTCAGCTCATATTTTATGGTCATTTTAGAGTTTTTAGGGGTTTTAGAGGTTCCTGAAGTTTTATGATTTATTTATTTATTGTTTATTGTTTATTTATTTATTTCGTAATTGTTTATTTATTAATTAGTAATAATTTAATTATTATTTATTTATATATTATTTATTATTTATTTGTGTATATGTGTATTAATTATTTAATATTTATATATTTATTATTTAGTTATTATGTACACATTAATTAATAATTTATTAATAATTTTTTAAATAATTAATATTTATTTATTTATTATTAGTTTATTATTCATTTATTATTTATTTATTTATTCCTTCTTCATTAATTATTATTTAATTATTAATCATTAATTGATTAGTAATTATTTATTTAGTAATTATTTATGAGATATTGAATATTTAATGTCAAATATTCGATATTAGATATTAATTGTTAATAATTAATTACTAATTATAAAAAATTAGTGATTAGTGATAAGTTATTATTAATTAATTATTATTTACTTGTATATTTTTTTTTTATGTACTTATTTATTTATTATTCTTTGTTTATTATTTATTATTTATTATTTATTATTTATACATTAATCGTCATTCTTTATTCTTATTTATTTTTTATTTATTAATTTTATTTAATTTAATAAAAATTAAATTAATATTAGTATATTATTCATTTATTATTTTTTATTGGATAATTATTTATTATTTATTGATTATTTTTTAATTAAATATTAATTTTTTACAATTATTTAATTAATATTAAATTTTGGATTTTGAATATTGAATTTTAAATTTTAAATTTTAAATATTAATTAACAATTAAGAATTATTAATTTTATAATTATCAATTATTAATTATTAGTTATTAATAATTATTAATTATTTAATAATTATTATTTATTTATCTATTTATGTAGGTATGTATGTATGTATTTATTTATTATTTATTCTTGATTCTTGATTCTTGATTCTTTATTATTTATTATTTAGTAATTTATTTATTAATTTACAAAATATTAAATTTTTATTTGTTTATTATTGATTGTTTAATTATTTATTCAATATTCATTATTTATTAATTTTTAATTATTTATTTATTACTAATTTATTAATAATTTGTTAAAAACTTATTATTAATTTATTTTTTATTTATAAAATTTTAGATATTAAATATTACTTCTTCATGCCCAATTATTAATTATTAGTTATTAGTTATTATTAATTATTAATTATTAATTAGTAGATATTAATTATTAATTATTTGTAATTTATAATTTATAATTTATAATTTCTTTATTTATCTATTATTTGTTAATTTATAGTTAATTTTTTATTTATTTATCATATATTAAATTATTTTTTAATTAACTTGTTATTTATAAAATAATTATATATTGTATGTTATATATAATATCTTATATATTATATATTATATATTATATATTATGTATCATATATGATATGTTATATATTATACAATATATAATATATAATATACAATATATATTATATATTATGTATTATGTATTATGTATAATTTATTAGATATTATGTCTTATATATTATATATTAAATATGATATGTTATATATTATATTATATTTATATTTATATTTATATTTATATTATATATTATTAATTATTAATTATTGATTATTGAGTAATAATCATTTATTGTGTATCTATTTGTAATGTATTAATTGTATTTCCAAATAATATATATGTGTATAAGTATATTAAATTTGATTTATTGACAACATGAATAGGCTGCTGGAGTGGTAATGTCTTTGGAGAATAATCTAGAGGAAAGAGGTTCAAATATCACATAATGTAGAATTTCTATATATAACATGGGCATGTCCCTGTACATGGACTTATGCGTGGAGATGGGCAAGGGCGTCATAATAATATATAAATAAATAAATAAATAAATAAATAAATAAATAAACAACACAAACAAACAAGAAAATTATTAAATAAATAAAATACGAAAAAATAAAAATAAAAATACTTATTAAATAAATAAATAAATAAGTAAATAAATAAATAAATAAATTATGAAAATATAAAAATAATAATACTTAATAAGTAAATAATACATAAATAAATAAATAAATTTCGAAAATATAATAATAATAATAAATAATAAATAAGCAAACAATCAAAAAAACATACAAACAAACAAACACATAAATAAATAAATAAATATATATATAAATAAAACTAAATATATAAATATGTATATAAATAAATTATGAAAAATTTTAAAATATATATATATATATATATATATTACATATATAATAAAATTAATAAGACTAAAAATAATAATAATGATTTAACAATGGTTTAAACCACCTCTAAATCGTTCTATAATGGTTTTAAAAAAACGCTGGTAATTATTTTTCGACACACGATATAGCAGAGGATTTCCAAAACCACCGTAGAATGATTTAACAGCAGTTTAAACAGCCACTAAATGAAAAAAACCCCTGCTAAATACAAATTTAGGTTTAGTGATAGTAGGGTATTTACAGGAAAACTCCCCCAAATATCACCCTAAGATTCACAATTACCATTCAACGGACCAAAAAAGATTCTTTTATGATGTCCCTTAATTGGCATCTAAATTGTTTTTGTCCTAATACCATGTTATGGGTTCATGATTTCTGACTCCTCAAGATACCGCATAATCACTAGATGGTTAACCAAAAATATTTCCCCAAACACCGCAAACATCCAATTCTTCAGAGTGTGTATCTCAAGAGGGGGGGGGGGGTGAATTGAGTACCTAATAAATAATTTTTTTTACAAAAAATAATTACATTAAATTCAACCAATTAAATAAAAAATGTTCTAATTAACCATAATAGACGAAACATATAATTTTCAATGTTTAAAAAAAATTATTAGAAGATTTATTAGGTCTCAGATAAAAAAAAATAATTATAATTAATCCTTAAAAATAAATTTAATTAATTAAAATATTATATATAGAGTAATTAAGTATCAATATTGAGTCATTAATTTTGTTTACATCTAAAATAAAATTCAATTTTAATGAATTGATTCAATTTAAAAAAAACTTGCAATGGAATTTTGAAAACATCAGGTTTAGTCTAAAGATGAGACATAGTCTTCTCCATTTAGTGATCACCTAACACCCAGAAGTTTAAATAAATATTAATATTTATCCACAACCTAAATCAGATTTTACAATATTATAAACCATTCCATCTCACACATGACCTCTTCCAATATTATATAAGGGAACATTAAAAAAACTGGTCACAAAAGACCTCAACCCCAATTTTCATGGGAAAAGACGTGTAAAATGAGTTAAGAAGATATATAACTAAATTACAATTATATAAGAAGATAGTGTGCATTAATTAAAAAATATTATACACACATAGATTGAAATGTAAATTATATTAATCTAAATGATCAATCAATAAGTATGAAGGGATATAGATGCTCATTTTGTTATACAATGATGCTCATAACTCCTTGTTTTTTATTTTTATTATTGATCGAGTATGGATCATGAAACTAATGCTAAAAAGTGTTTCTTAGAGTATTATTCTTAACATTATGAAGGTGAGAGAGGTGTATTGTGATTCATCCTTTTTATTCATGTTAACAGTATATAGCATGAAAAATATTCTTGATCTTGCAATTTGGTTCAATTCGATTGTGTAAGGGTAAATCCATTCCGTGAATCGCTTTCAACCCAGTTTTATATTTCTATGTACTGGAAAATGAGGGAGTATTCCTCTATTTTATCAGCAGTACCATTAGTATTCATGTGAGCATTCCAGTATTCTAAATCCTCACATGTAGGGCAGACACATTCTTTAATATGTTATGTCTTGAATTTAAAATACAATCAATAAAATATGACGGGAATTAAATATCATAAAATTTGATTTATATAAATAATTCAAAATGATAAATTATGAAATAATGGGGGTGTGTGAGTCTAGAGGTGTGTTATTGGTGATTTTATTCGGGTAGTGATTTCATCTAATGGTGTCTCACAGGCTAGGGGATTCTCTTTATAATGGGAACACAAAGCTGAAGGTGTCTTAGCTGGTGGTGAGTCATCCTTAGGGTGGTGAGTCTGATGATGGTAGGATAGGATGGTAGTGTCTTATAATTTAACAAAATTCTCCCTTAGTGGTGACTCATCTACAATGATTTCAAATTTTTTAGATACTTATTTCAAGACTTTTCAATTTTTACTTGTTGAGGGCGAGATATGTCTAGCAGTGTGTCATCTTGGTAGTGAATCAGTCTTGATGATTACTCAACCTTTGTGGTTTCTAAACATTAATGATGACTCTTTGGAAATTTCATAACATATCCCATACTATAAAATAATTATTGAAAACATTTATCATATTAATATCATTTGAATCTTCATTTTTTGATCATTAAAACAAGGAGGTCAACAATATTTTTATTTTTAGTGATCACAAATCATGGAATCAAAGGTAGCATAAATTTTGATATTAAAGGTAAAATCAAAAAAATAAATAAAGGCATATCATTTAGATAGTTTGAAAGATAAATAAAGGAAATATGTGCATATGGGTTAATAAAAAACAAAAATAATATATCAATAAGGTATCAAAAAAGAGAAAATGTTTTCAAAGAGATATAAGGGAAATAAATAGAAATAAATTAAATACATAATGTTCTCTAAAACAAAACATGCAATAAAGAGCCTCCACCGTTTGAGATTATCAGAAAATAATTTATTAGTAGAATGAAATTGCAAAAAAATGAGAAATAAATATGAATATCAGAAGAATAAATAAATAATAATGATTTTAAAAGGTAATCCAAGAAGTTTTAATCAAACTTTTTTTTACAAGAAATATTCCCATCAAAACAGAATTTCCACTCTAAAAGAATTCTGAAGGTTTGGAAGTGGGTTATATTGGGGATTTTCCTTTATATTTGCCTATCTATTTATCCAAGGAAATATGTTCAACAGGGACTGAATGTTCTTTCAAAAAGGTATTTGGAACAATATTTGGGAGTCCGACTATAGCTTGAGGAGGTCAAGACTCAATAATAACAATCAGTATAAGTTGAATCATAGCTTGATCGGGATGAAGATGAATGTGTTGTAATTTTTCAGGTGTAGGTGAAATTGGATCCCTAGTAACTCCCAGTCTAAAAGATACCTTTGTGGAAATATTAATAGCTCCATGATCCATAAAAATCATGCCATGATCCTGGTGAAACAGTTTCAAAGGATTGATAAAATACATTATTATCTAACCACATATCTCTATGGAACTGAAGGAATATCCATTTTTTTCAATAAACCAATTTTGAATTGGAGTAATCTCCTTAAAATCTTTTAATTTCTCCTTAATGTCTTAGGTATTGGGTGGAATCCTTAAATTTTCAACCAAGAATGGGAAATTGGAATTCATTACATTTTTTGTATAAATTCCTGAGAAATAATATTTGATGGATTTGGTGATTGTCTATCTATTTGAATTTATATCCTTGAAACAAATCCTTATTATCATGTTATTATATTATATACTTTTCTCAAACATCCTTAAAATCTCAAATGGTGTGACAAGTTCTCCACTAGTTGGTCCACTATACATATCATTGCTATCCTCTCTAAAAAAAGTTCTAATCTTATCAACATCAACTAGAGGTTTAATGGATGTAGATGTATATAAAGATACATTCTCAATAATTTTATATATTCCACCTAAAGAATCTATAATATTAGGCTTTAAATAATCAAGCATAGATCTTACTGATTTCAGCTCATTATTTATCCTCTTATTCTCTATATCAATCTATTGAATATGATGCATCATCTTTGGTTGAATACGGTGGAGCACCAAATCAAATGAATACCAGTCATCATTTTTACTTATCATTGTGAGAAAAGGAGCATATAGTTCCAAAAAATTTTCATAATTTTACAGTAGTTTATTACCAAAATCATTCAAGTCACTTCTTATGACTATATCAGTAGCGATTGTGGGGAATGGTGCAGCAAGTACAGTTTCCCTAATAGAATATAATTTTTCTAACAAACTAGAAACATTAATTTGATGGACCTTTTATCCCACATGATCTCCCCTATCTTGAATATCATGTCCACCCTCCTTTGGTGGACTCACAGTATCACATGGGAACATACATCATTTTTTTGACATAGGGTTGATCCATCTCTCTAAAATATCACAAACAAAAAGTACAATAGAATGAGGTATCACAACATCATCTATAACTGAAAACTCAACAAATAATTGACTATCTAAATTCTTTCCATATACAATACGCACAATATCATTAGGTTTTTCAACTTATTTATGAGAATATGAGCTATGAGAAGAATTATTCTCACCATAAATATCAAGTTCATATTAAATATTAATAACATCCTTACAAACATCATATTTCTTCATAAAATCTAGAGATTCAATTTCCTAATTCATATCAATAGAAGGCTCATCATCTAACTATTCATAATTTGATAGATCAAAATAAATCATCTCTTTTTTCCGAATGCTCAACAACATGATGTTCCACAACCACTTTAAATACCATATATTCTACAATAATAGAGTTAGAAATAGTCTGACCATCCAAAAAACCAATAAAACAAACTTCAACACTTGGGTTTTGTTCACCCTCTGGAAAATAATCCTTCTCATTAAAAACTATATTGACATCTTAATGAAGATATGATCTCTCTGTAGATAAACTATAAAAATTAACAAGATACGATGGAATTTCTACATCTTTTATTCTAATTTAGAGAACTAAACCATCAGGTTCAGAATCATCATCATTAGCATCTTCAACATCACCATTTTCATTATATCCATTTCCACAAATATATTATCCATTTTCATATTCCTCTTCTTCATCATCTTCATTATCATCAATTTTAGATAAATTCACGAACTGATATTAGCTAGAAATTTTAGTTACTTATTCATCAATTTTCACTAAACTTTTTATTTTGGGATGTATATAATGGGGACTTGGAGGTCGGTAAGTAATATGTCGTGATTTTGGAGATAGATGGGAGCCACTACCCTAATTAACATGATATTACTCTATATCTTCACTAGAGGGAACACTGTATTATTCTTCCTCATATGAATACTCAAAATCATTGTCAGGCTCTAGAGCATGTTCAATAAGATCCCTTCGTCTAGATGGATGATCCACATAGTACAAATCCACATACAGTTTCTCACCGTCAGCTATCCACTACTTCTTCTTAGGGATCCAACTGATTCTCATCATTGGAGAAATTGATTTAGAAAAAAAATCACTAAAGTATATGATAGACTATTCATCATATGAAACTAACTCTTTATCTTTTAACAATGATGAGTTTAACTTTGGGTAAATAATGGAATTAGATATTGAAGTAGGGTTCATCATTTTTGACAAATGAACCATAAGATACCTAGAAAGATTAATATTATATCATATTTGAATTATATGTAATACGTATTCATCTTAATACCTTAAGGTTGAAAAATCACTTTTCTAGGGCATAATATATATTGTATAAATTTTTTTAATAGTCTACACTCCCCATAAATCTCAGAAGATACTGGTATTCTATGTTATTCCATCAACATCGAATTCTGCTAAAGTATCTTCAAAAATAAAAACATCACTATATTTTGGAATGGTTCCTTAAAAATCGTAGAAAACACCTTCATGTAATATATTCAGTAATTCAATCCATTTCATCAAATAAAAAGCTATTATGTGTCCTATGACACAAATTCTTGTCTAGTTATCAATATCATGGTCAAAAGGAAAATCCACATACAAATAGAACACATACACTATATTATGATAAATGGGTCACTTGTTTAAAAAGATAATATCCAACCATCCTTGTTTTGGGAGCACTTTGAGCACCAAAGACTTACATTAGACAAACTACTACAATTGAACTTCTTTTTCATCTAAACCAAATATTCTTGATAGATTTGGGTTAAGTGGTTCTATAGTAGAAGTAACACCTGGATCAACCTTTTATTTCTTACATGGTCATGACATAGATGGTGAAAATTTTGAATGATTCTTCACTCATTTCATGTAGATCGGTCTGGTAATCATGATCAAAGGTTAACATAAAGGATTATGTTTTGATGGTTGAGAGATTAAGGGTTACACAGGACTCGAGAGAAAGTCATAAGAAATTAGGTTTGTTAGAAATTAACAATTTTATATTTCATATCATCTATGATTTAGGTATTTATATAAATATAATAAAACATAATAGGTGAAAATAAAATTTAAAAATAAATAAAATTATCATATCAAGTTATAAAAATAAAATAAACTACAAGAATAAAAATCTGGCAGTTCAAAAATCTTAGAAGAAATTAAAATTCTCAAATGCAAGAAATCAATAAGTGTGAAACTCAAATGGTATGACAAAGAATTGATGTTATTATCATAGTAGTGAGATGAACACAATGACGTGTCATATCCAATAGTGTGGAATAACCAATGGTGTGTCACCCAATAGTGTGTCATACCAAACATCGTGTCCTTATAAAATAAAAATGAATCAAATTTAATCATACCTTTCTCATGTTTGATGTAATTTATTATCTCAGAATTCATATGATTGGTAAATATATCATCCGACTAATGTTTTATATAAATATACTCAAGAGTGATATCACGTTTTTCAAAATGATCTCTCAAAAAAATGATATCTATGATCAATATGTTTTTTCTAGAATTTGTCACTGGATTTTTAGAAATTTTAATAGCACCCATGTTATAAAACTTTATGGGGAAATGTCAGAATTGTTATCTACAGTCCAGTAAAGTGTGTTTCATCCACAAAATTAGTGTATATAAAATTCTAGTAGCTATATATTGAGCATCAACTATTGACAGTGTGACAAAATTTTTTTCCTTACTACACCATGGAACTAGATACATACCCAAAACGTGACATATTCTAGAGGTACCATTTCCTTCTAACATACATCCACTAAATCAGAATTAGAATGACTAACTAGATCAAATCCTTGTCATTTAGTATAAACCAATCCTAAATTGGCTGTATATTTAGGGAATTTAATAATTATTCTGATAATAAATAGGTGTGACTCTTTGTCATTTTCTTAAAAGTGATCAAACATACACACCCTAAAAATATTACAATTTTGGATAAAAATAAAGTAGAGAAGACTTCGAATCATACCTTTATAACTGGTTTGATCAACTGGTTTCCCAGTTTCATCATGATCCAATTTATAGGTGGTAGTCTGAAGAGTATCACTACACTTAGTTATATGAAAATTAAAATGTTTTAAATGATATTTTTATATTTAAAACTAAACAATCATTTGAAATTCATTTTATAAAAAGTTTAGTATCAACTATTCCATTTAAAAATACTTTTGAAATAAGAAAATTATAGATCCTATCATACCATGCTCTAGGAGCATGTTTTAAACCATATAACACTCTGTTTAATTATGAAACATGATATTGAAAATGGGGTTTTTTTAACTTTTGTCTTGTTAAAAAAACATCCTCAACTATAAAACCATTTTGAAATTCACTCTTGACATCCATTTGATAATGCTTGAAATATAAATGTGCTACATAGTATAGACTGAATCTAATGGATTCTGGTTCAGAAGCTGATGTAGAGGTTTCCTTATAGTATGTCCCTTCTTCTTGAATATAATCTTGTGTAACTAGTCTTTATTTATTTATAACTATTTTTCATGAATCATCTTACTTTTTTATAAACACCCATTTACATCCTATATTCCTAGTGTTCTTTTTTCTATCTACAAGTTCCCATACATTCTTTTATTTCAAATTGATTTAATTCTTCATTAATAGATATCACCCAGAATTCATCATTAATAAGATATTTGATGTTATTAGGTTCTAGTTGAGACAAGAATTCTTTTTGTTCAACCTAATTTCTAATAGAATATATAGTTTACGTAGATCTATCTAGATCACATACAATATCATCTAAGGAGTGATACTTAAAGGTTCAGATAGCTGTATAAAAAGTAGGTCTGGTAATTTCATGATTTTCTATAGGTTCTAATTAATGATGTTTTGGAAATTCTTCAGAATTTGATGATATTTCCATTGTATTGACAACAAAATCACGTTTTATTGAATTTAGGATATGAGATGAAAAATAATCCTCATGATTTTCCAGGGAGGACATAGATTTTTAAGGATCAGTATCATCAAAATTTATATGGAAATATTCTTCTGCGATCTTAGTCATTTTATAGAAAACTCTATAGTTGTTACTAGAGGTTTAATAATCTAGGAAAATTCATTCATCACTATTGGCGATAAATTTTTTCAAAAAATTTCCTTAGTGTTGTGAATAAATACTTTTCATCCAAAACTCTAAGATAATTAATAATAGGATTTCAATTATTCCTAAGTTAAAAATGGTTCTTCATCAGCATAAGTCTAATTAAAAATATATTTATGATGTATTAGGTTATATTTATATCCTCTACTCAAAAATAAATAGGTAGTTCATTCTAATTTATTAGGTTCTATGATATCTCATGTAATTTTTTATTTTTACTTTCAATAACTACATTATTATGAGGGGTCCTTGGAGTAAAGAAATTGTGTGTGTAACCATTTTGTGGGCTAACGGAATCAATATCTTGATTTTCAAACTCTCGAACATGGTAACTTCTAATGTTCTTAATAATAATTCCACTTAGGTTCTCAAAATATCTAGTATACTTGTTGAAATAAGAACAATATTCACTCTTATAAGATAAAAATAATACCCAAGTATACGTAGATAAATAATCTACATAAACATAAACGTAGTTCTTCTAGTTTAATATAGAAACACTATATGGTCTAAATAAATCCATATAAACCATATCAAGATGTTAAGAAGCTGAAACATCTTTCTTAAATTGAATTGAAGATTTGTATTGCTTCTATTTTTGATAGGGGTTACAAAATTTTTCATTTGGAAAATGATGTTTAGGTAGATCCTTGACTAACCACTTTCTAGTAAGCTTCCTTGGTGACTAAATGTTGCATATTCCTAGTCTCCTATGCCAAATCCAAGATTCCACATGAACTTACCTTAAGCAAGAAGCATCTTGGGAAAGTAAATAATTTAAATCAATAAAATTTTCATCTAATAAGGTAGTAAAGACTAAATATATTTTGGAATAAAAAATTCATGCCTCATTCTAAAATATGGTATAAAAAGAACCATCAAATAATTTTTAAATACAAAGTTGGTTATATCTATAACTATATGAAAGCAATAGATTATAAATTAAATTGATTTTTTATTACCTATATGGCCAAGGGAAATGATTTTCCATTTTCCATTATTAATAAATGTGACATGACCACCATCAAACATAATAAGGATCATGAAACATGAATAGACTCTTATCATCTATCTTGAACATCTGATGTCTAAGTACAATATACTTCAACATGATATCCTAAAAATGTTTTCCTATAAAACCCAACTTATACAAGAAATGAATTTGGTACAATGATTTTATTGGGTCCTGAGATCTTTGTAATTAAAGATCTGGGAACAAAAATTTGTTTTATGGGTTTCCAATAATTATATTGAAGTATTTTATAAATAATTCCTTTATTAGGTATTTTAGATAAATAATTTATAAAATAAATTAATGTTCTGGAATTCAAAAAAGTTCTTCCTGTTACTCTTCTCTATCCAGGTTGGAAACTGAGACGAGTAACAGATTTAGGAGTAAATCATTTTCCTAAAATATGTGTAAATTTTTTATACTATCTATAAACATCTCTAAGTTATTATTTAGTTGCTCATTTAAAAAAGTATGTTATGTAATATCATTATATATTTGATCATTCTTCTCATTTTTTGACAAATAAATCATATTTAATTCTTGTAGATAATGCATAATGTCTTTGGAGAATATTATATTTATCTCTAAGTTCATTGAAGGTATCGTGTAACATATTATATAATTATAAAAATTCTCTATTATAAATTTCATCATCATCGTGTTCATTTTTAGAAACATAATTAATATGATCATCATGCACAGGTGAGGTAGTAGAGACAAGAGGTAAAACATATACAACAGGTACTATAGAAATATTATTCATAAAGAACATGTTTTCTCTATATGATTTATCCTCATGTGATCTATCTGAATCACAGGTGATATATTTAGAATCAATCCATGTATCTTTCATTTCATTCTTATATTTTCAATTGTTATTATTGTATGAATTTTTTACCTCACCTTTGGATAGTTATCTTTGATTTTTTCCATTCCTTTTTCACTCATAAAAGGTGATTTCATTGTCATCCTTGTTATAAGTTCCTCTAGAACGAAACATTAATTTATAATTGGTCTTTCTAAAAAAAATTTGTCCTATAGAATTTATTAAAACATCTTGGTAGAATATCAATCTCCTTATCTGTATCCGGTGATGACTCGTCGTTACAAGAACTAGTATCTTGAACTTCCTACTTTTCATTTTGTTTAGTTGTAATAGTCTTAAAGGTTATAGATTTTCTCATTGGTTCTTCATCATATTCTCAATTTAATTTTTTATTTTATTCATACATCATCAGTTTACTAATCAACCCTTTGGAATGTCACTTTCGGATATCATATGATTCTCTAATTGACACAAATGTTCCTCTCAACCATTCAGCTAAACATCTATGCAGACACGATCTGGTCCTTCTATGATACAAGATTCCCACAAATCTCATTGAACCTAAGATACATGTCAGAAATAGGTTAAATGGGTTTCATATTAATATTTTCATACTTAATAGTATATGGGTTAAGTCTCATTTCATTAACATTAGTTGTTCCATAATTTGAAACAGATAAATTATCACACATTTCGTATACATTTTATCAGGATGACATTCTATTAATTTCCACATCTCCAAAATCATAACAAATAGAATTCAATTTAGAAATATTATTATTGTATGAAATCTTAGTAGAATCATCCCAATCATTCCTATAAGTAACAGGTATAAAATATTTATCTTCTATAGCATTTCAAATTTTAAAACTCATTCTCTCAATGTTCATTTTCATCTTAATTTTCCACATAGAATAATTGTTTCCATTGCAAAAGGGAGGTATGTTGTCAGTAGAATATTCTTTTCAAGAGTCATAAAGAACTAAATTTAGAAATAATAGTTTAACATCTTTAATTCTTGAAAAAAATAATATTTTTTTTTGAAAAACATTGATATTGAAGTTTAAAACCCATTGATACCAAATGATGGTTGGAGAGAGTATCTAGAGGGGGTGAATTGTGTACCCAATAAAAATTTATGTTAAAAAATTATTAACATATATTCCCCTAGTTAAGTTAAAAAATGGACCAGTTAACAAAAAAATAGATCATTATAAGTAAAAAAATTTAAATACACTTCTTAGAGGATTGAATAGTTCTCGGATAAAATTTCATACAATATTACTCAATCCTTTGAAATCAATTTACATTAATAAAATCTTATAAAAACACTAATAAAGTTTAACAACAATAATATTAAATTTTTTTACAACATAAATTGTTTTTGTTTTAATAAATAGATTCATATTAAAATAAAACAAAACTTACAGTGTAATTTGGAACACAATAGGTTCATTCTCAATATAAGACTTAATCCTCTCCACTTGGTGATCACATGCCACCGAGATGTCTAAACAAATAAAACAATTTATCTACAACCTGGATAAATTTTGATGTAATATAAAAATATCTAGGTCCCACATGACCTCTTCAACAACTATATGTTGGAGTATAATAGAATCTTGTGACACAAGACCTCTACAACAATTTTTGTGTGAATGCAGGTGTAAAAAGAGTTAAGATGATATCTATGTATATTCTAGTTATAGAAGTAGATAGTGTCCATGTATTAAAATATATTACACCCACACTGCTTGAAATATAAAATATAATAAACAAAATAAAAAATAAAAAAGTATGAATTGATATAGATTCTTAGATTTTTATGCAGTGCAACTTGGGACTCCTTGATTTTGATTTGCAGTGTAGCTCGAGTGTATATCATGAATCTTTATTAGAATAGAGTGTCATTGGATCTTGTTCTTGACTAAAAGAACATGATATTTGTGTATTATTCTTTGTCATTTTCATTTGCATTAATATGATGTATTAGGTAATCTCTTATTTATCTTTCAATCAGGTTCATTTCTATCATGTATAGGTAAATACTTTTATCACATTAATTTGAACTCTTTTGTTTTCTATATGTGTATCGGCACAGGAGGGAGTCTTCTTCCCTTTTATCAGTAGTAACATGAGTATCCACATGAATATATAGATATTATGTATCCTTGTACTATAGGCTGAAACCTTCCTTAAGGTTTTCTACCAATAATTTATGATATAGTCATTTAAATATTTTTGACAATAAATTCCATTAAATATCCATTAGAGGATTAGTTAAAAATGTTAAAGTAAGAAATAGAGGTGTCGAATTAGTCTAGTATCATGTAATTTGTGGTTTTAGTCTAGTAGTGACTCGATTTGATGGTGTATTTGAGTCTGGTAGTGTTTTATTATTATAGGGACACAAAGCTAGTGGTGTCTCAGTTGGCATACATTCATCCTTCTAGGAGTGAATCCTATGATGATATATCAGGCTAGAGGTGCCCTATACTTTATCAAAATTATTCCTTGGATTGATTCATCTAAAATGGTTTCATATGTGATAAATAATTATTTCTGTAATTTTAGATTTTTCCATGTTAACGGTGAGGTATATATGGTAGTGTGACAACTTGGTGGTGAGTTAGTCGTGACGGTGACTCATCCTCTACGATGTCTCAACTTCAATGGTGACTCATATTTATGAAATTTCATCATCGTTCAAAATTTATAAAATACCTATAGAAAACATGAAACACGTTACTTTCTCTAGAATCTTGATTTTTGGATCCTTAAAACAAGGTGGTGAAAACATCCTATACCGACCATTGGAATAACATCATGGTCAACCGAGCTTCTTCATGAAATAGACTGATGTGAACTCCCATAACTGGACATGTACCACCTTTATATATTATCCAAGTTGAAAACCACAAATATCATCTTCATGACCATGTACATAATAGACCTCTTTGCATTATTCCAAAAATATCATTTTCTACAGATTTCTTATGTAGGTTACATACATGATTGTGTGAGTTTCATACTTGACTTCATGTACCTTGTACCAAATATATGGAAACAATTCACCTTGAATCATTTTAAAAATTTCAAAAAACACATTAAAACATTTATAAAAATGTTTCATTTTTTAGGACATGCATATTATAATTTCTATAAATTTTGGCGCCCAAAAATATGGAAAACATTGGAAAACAATTCCATTTTCCATATTAATGTGGCCAAGAAGAAAATATCTTCACATTATTCATTATGGAATTATTTAGTTCAAATTAATGAACATAGTGATGCCTTATAACTTTCATTCATTTCATAAATAGTTCATAGACTTATCTTCTGATCTTAATATTTAATTTTCATGTAACTCACTTTCTAGATATTTCTGTAAATATAAAAATTTCATGAAACTCATTATATTCCATTAAATTGTCGGTCCTCTTATTTATTTGATTCATATTCTCAAAAAAAATCACAACTTCATAATATTAAATCCAACCTCAATTCACCTTCTTAGTCTATGATATATAAATATATTTAATACTCATACTTCAGTACACAACCTCCTTATCTAATGTAGACACCAACAACTATTGTCAATGGGTCCAATATTCAAAATGATTGGTTTCAATATTCACATTCTTCACATTCATATCATGTGGATAATTATTGGTCAATAAAACATAAAATAATATAACTATCATAACAAATAGTAGGTCTTCATAAATAATGAGAGTCAAAGTTTTAAAGAAGACTTAAATTTTGTTAAAAATTTAAAACACCTGATTCACTCCCTTGTAGGTGTCTATGCTGAACATAAGGGGACATTAAAATATTATCCAAGAAAAGGTACCTCTGGGATAGATCTTATATTTGTTTCTATTGATTTTGAACATAATTTATAAAGTGTACAATTATTATTTTAATTGATAACCCTCATATGGTGAAAGATAGTTCCATCCCTGTAAGTGCAGAATTTGAGGTCACATCCGAGACACTGAAAAATAGTATGAAGAATAAGTCTAGGAAGCTAAAGAAAAATTTTAATAAGGATAAGGACAAAAAAAATACTCAAATATGACCAAAGAGTAATTTTCTCATATGTAGAAAATGTTAAAAAATATCCAATAGATAATTCCAATTTAAGCTATGGTGAATCTGAAAAATACATACATGAAAAATAACATAGATATTTTTACTCAGAAGTGAAGGGTAATCATAATATTAAACCTATTATGGTTTCGTCTTATATAAAGTAAAATATTACATGTCTATAAGATGAAAATATATTCCTAGTGAAAGAAGGTGATATCATGTAATAAACATTGGCTAAAAATTTTGACATATAAAACACCCTCATAATAAATTTAGTGAAAAGGTTGATCATTCTATGTTTACATTGAATGATTTTTATAATCTAATAAAAAAATTCCAAGAAATTATTTCATTAATTATGTGTTTAATAATGCAATTATAGTGATTTTCCATTCATTATAGAATCTATATAAAGTCTCCTTTAATTTCAAAGAAGCAAAGCTATATATAAAATTAAAGAATGTAAATGAGATCGATATTGTGTATTAATAGAGAAATAAGATTGGTGATTGAAATTTTTTGAATATAAATAATGATAGAGATGATATATTGACATCTGTTGAGGTTGATAATTATTACCTCAACATGATGATCTTAGATCTATAATTTATATTGGGAAATATAGAATCATTTCATGTAGAAACATCCCACGTTATAGTGAAGAGATCATGTTAAACCATAAGAAATTGTATAAGGGATTATTGAATATAAAAGGCTCAAATTAGTGGGAAAAATATATTCATACCAAAAAATGACATATTCTCTCTAATTAAATGAAATAACATTACTTAATGTGTTAATAAATCTATATACCAGAAGTCATTTTTCAGAAATAATTCTAAACAAAAACTAATATTTAGGTATATTTGGATGTAAAAAATTCGAATAAACCCAGTAAAACATCAAGGGTGGATATAATCAAGTCTAAGAAGAGAAATTTCTCAAAAAATTCCAATATGATGTGGAATTTAACCAATATAAACCAATGTATTAAATCATGTTAGCTTATATCAATTAAAATAAGAATTAAGGTTATCGAAGATGTTGGCGTTTAAAATGATTCAAACATACAAAAATTGATCTATGGAATAATATTTGATTATATGGATGTTATATAATTCTTTAAACAAAGAGGATCTATGCCCTAAAAAGGAAGAAACCTAATTTGAAAAACTAGACTTCATAATGAATTCTAAATATGTCCCTCAAGAATAGATTTGATTTTATGGATATTTTCTCAGAATTATACAACAGAAATTGTCACTAAATTAAATAATTTTTTTATTTACAAATGGAACATTGTCCGTATATGGAATTTAAGAGTCCACAGCAGTATAAGGGACAATTAAATGATGACAAGTCTACCTTGAATAGTACCGAAGAGAAGAAATCCCATGATATTTTTTATCCTAAGAAAACAATAATAAAGGTTGAGATACTTGTCACACTAGAGAAGAGAAGAGAAGGTCACTTTAATATGGTAAGGAAGGTCACATAATTGTAATGGTCTAGAATTATTTCCACTCGACTTGAATTGATACCTATCAGATCACTCCATGGGTGGCTACAACCCTAGTTGGGACAGACCACCATCCCGAGTGGCTGCTATTTCCTCATGAAGTCCTTGGGAGGGGATCCATGCTTCGTCCAACATTCACATGTGATGGTTACTAAGGATTGGATTTATTCCTACCTCCTTTGAACGAATACCAAGTATAATAACCCATGTTTGACATACATGGACATTTCCTTTTATTTCATAGTACATAATACAAAACACAAATAGACACCCAAAGTCTATAATAGTTTAGTGTCATTAGAAACATGTAAAATATTCTTCTAACTTGGTGGATGTTCTTCAATATATCACAAAAAGATCTCCCCCTTTTGTTTTCTAACCTAAATTCTTTCTGTATATCCTGGGGAAATGAAAACCTTAAAAGGTTGAGTTCAAATTCCCAATAAGATGAAACATTGAGAACAAAAAACAAACCATAAAAATTAGAATTTAAAAACATGAACATTGAGTTTATATATCAAAATCACAAGTCATGAAATAATATTTGTATGTACATATGGAATTGATCATAAAAGAACACTAACCATGATAAAACAGAATGGGAATACCAAATTGAATTATGAAAAACAAAAAAACACATAATATGATTTCCATAGTATCCAAGGCATTACTTCAAAGACCATTATTGTAGGACAATTCCATTATTGAACTGGGTTTACATGTTATTATAGCCATGTATTACTAAACCATATTTACATGACATTTGACCCCTGTATTACTTAACCAGATTAAAATTTTGTTCTAGTCATGTATATCTAGAAAGAGGTGCTCTAGGGTGCTCTGCTCTCGGGTGTGCCTAGGTTTTTTTCTGCGTTGGGTGATCCAGCGTGAATGATAGGTCTCTAAAGGCATGAGTTGAGGGGTATGGAGCAGGTTCTCAGTGAGTGGAGGGCTTCAACGGTAATGGTGGTAGGTCTAAGGCGGCACATGTCCGTGACTCAGCTTCAATGGATTTCTCTATCTTGCAGGTGTTTATCGACTCAGCTCAGGTCTTCGGGCGACAACATCACTCAACCATCTTTCAGCGGCAGTAGCATGGATAGTTCTCTATCTTGGATTTCTACGGTGTCGGGGGCTCTTGGTGCTTCAAATTTTGGTTCAGATTTCAGTTTTCAGTAGTGGTGGGTTCGATTGGTCAGCATGGTGATATCATCTTTTTATTCCTTACAGTTGGTGCGGATCTAGTTTACCTTGTTTTGGAGCTGGTTTGAAATTCGGTGGATCTGGTCATGGGTTTTATTTTGATGTGAGGGTTACGGTTCTACGATGAAAATTGTGGAGGTTTCATGATCCTTCTTAGATCTAGACGGTCTTCTATGTGGACAGAGACTTAGATGAAAAAACATGGATATATTCAATGGCAATGACTCTTTAAAATTTTCAATCATCGTGGCCTTTAATGTCCCTCCCTTTGTGTGTTTTTGGTGTTCCTGCAGTTTATAGGCATTCAATCCATGTAATAACCTGCATTTATTCCTGACATTGTTTACTTGGTCTCTACACTGGGTTCAGAATTTCTCCTTCTTCTCTGAGTTGGGGCAGTGTGGTGGGCTTCATGGTCTTTTGGGATGTGAGTTTGAGTAGTCAAGTCAGGGAGATCAATGGATTTTTTGGTGACTTTTCTTATTTGGATTTTGGTATTTCTTAGTAGTGGTTTTTGAAATCTGAAATTGGTGGGATTCGAGGCTGATTTTGTTTTTTTGGCTTTCTTATGAATTTTGATGGTGAAATCTATTAGCACTCTATAAGGACCATCACCAGATGAGGTATATAGAAGGAATAATTCATCTGAGCATGACCATTCGAATTTGGATGAATGAGAGGGTATGACTTTGCTATCGGTACCAGACCCATACAACCCTGCATGGGATAGTTTTCCACACGGTCATGCGAGGTTATGGCTTAACATACCGATGTAGTTGTTAGAGAGGGGTTGTTCTTTGTAGTTTTTATTTGAGTAACTTCTTGATTGTTTTAATTTCAGGTTTTCCACTTTTTCCTCAAAAGTGATTTCTGATATAAAATTTTAACTTTCAGTCATTAGTCATGTATATATCATGATATATAAATCTCTACCTAATGATTGGAAGGGTTATTTTGGCCCCACCTAACTCATAATTAAATCATTCTCACGTATTCCACAAAAAAATAAATTATTAATCATAACATAACCCAATGAATAAAATGGGTTTCTTAAAAACCTTTCGATCAAAACACAATCCATGTAAAACAATTTGATTTCATAGATATAATTCCTCTATAAACATAATAAAAAACCTGAATAATAGATATATTTTACATGGAACATATCCTTAATCTTAGATTGAATTTTTTTTGATAAAATGCGTGAAATTTATTCCTGATGAAAATAAATTTTGTTCATAATTTTTTTTTTCTTTTCGTAAAAATATTTTCAATTTTAAAAGAAAATAATTTATTTAGAAATAACCTTAAAAATATTTAATGGATTCCTCCTAGATATTTGGTGTTACTAAAGCATTAAAATCGATTCATGGCATATAAGTTAAACAAATTATTCTCGTACTTTTTCCAGAAAAGTATAAAATTACATAGTGTGGAAAACGAAAGAAATATTCCTTCCATCATGTGTAACAAAAATTCACTAATGGGTCAAATTAAATTTAAAAAATAGTATTGTAATATAAATAGTATTTTATAATAGACGTGGATGATAAATGCACCCCAGTAAATACTTATGAATAAACAATCTCAGATAAAAACTATATTGCAATTTTTTTTCATTACCTTAGGTAAGATATTATTTGTATGTATCCAAAACAACTATATTATAGGTTCTAACATGTTATAAAATTGTTATAGAACCAGAATAATAATAATTAAATCATATATTATTCACTTATGACTTTATATTACCCATTCATTAAACAATTCAATGTTAAAGAAATGTTTTGGGTAACAATCATTTTATTTATCGTACTTGTTTTGACTTGTTATTCATGATATTACTTTTTAGATCATGATTTAGTTACATCTAAAATGTGAAACATGATTTATATATAATAAATATTCAGAATTGAAATATATATAATAGATAGATAAATGAAATGGTATACATTGTTCATGGAGAGGGTAGGTTGTACGTACCCATGAACCTTGTTTCTGTTTCCTTATTGAATTGAATTGTTGCATGTAAATGAAATACACACACGCACACACACACATAAATACATTATCATTTTTATGTCATATATTTCCTTCTTATTTATTATATATACTTTATAATCATTCCTGAATGGTTAACGTGGATAATGAATCTCACCCCGTAATGGAGATGGAAGGTCGCACTTAGGCACGAGTGAAGGTATCATTCCCTTAATAATTAAATAGTATAGAATTGTATGGTATATTAATCATATCTAATAATTATCATGTTATATACCTTATTTAAATCTATTATACTCATCATTATACAGATCCAATTTTAGTATTATTGAATAAAAAATTACACCACGGTGTGGAGACGATAAGTCGTACGTACACACACATGGTGATATTGTTATTTTTAAGATGGATTAAATGAGGTATATGGTGTTCCCATAATAATAATAATATCTCTGAATTTATATGATATTTGATTTATTACATTAGTATGAGAACAACATATCATGAGGAAGTATAATATGAAAAGAAATTTGAAAAAGGTGATAAAAAATTATCTATTTTTCGAGTATCTCTTTTTTTATTTGCACAAATGGTCTCCCTAGGATGGATTTCTGCAAAATGTGTGGACTCTAAGAGGAATGAAAGGATTTTGGGAGAATATTTGAGCCAATTTTGACTGATCCAAAGGGCTTTGAATGTGTAAGTAAGTTGGTAGAAGTGGTGGCCATTTATAAGAGGGAGGTGGGGCACTTTAGGAATGTCTTCAAATATTAATTTATTCTAAATTTATTTTTGGTTTATAATGTTCCCAAAATCTTTTACATAGAATATAATGTTAGTATTGGTCTAAATCCTCTCAATCATAGAAAACTATACATGTTTTTATTTTATTTTAAACCTTATAATTTTGATTTATCCTTATTTAATCTATTTAATTTTATTTCTCTTAATAATATTTTAAATATTAAATGGTTACAAATATTTACTTATGTGTTGTAAATTATCCATAATTGGATATATCATGAAATTTAAGATCATATATTTTTTATGCTTTCATTTTTTATTTTTATTTTTGTGATTTTTAAATAATTTAATAATATAGTATTTTTCTA
The DNA here is from genome assembly GCA_963277665.1 of Viscum album. Classification (NCBI taxonomy): domain Eukaryota; kingdom Viridiplantae; phylum Streptophyta; class Magnoliopsida; order Santalales; family Viscaceae; genus Viscum; species Viscum album. The sequence continues at coordinate 1,912,017,971 of OY728135.1, read as the reverse complement.
AAATATCAATAGTGTCAATTTTGACACTATTCATTCATTTGACATTAAATTAACTACAAAAATAAGACAAATTATAACAAAAATATATAATACACTCTTGAAATTTCCTAGTAACCTATAATTTTTTTGGATAATATTAATTTAATCAGTTTATATTTATATTAATATTTCTAAAACAATTTATTTGATATTTCTATCAATAAAATAATTTCTACATCACTATTGTGTAATCAATAAGGGTAATTATTTAATCTCTAAAAATAATAAATAAATTAAAATTATTTATATAATTTAATTTTATATCTGTATACAATTTATGTTTTTTGTTTCATCATGTTTATTACTACATTAAAATTATTTTATTTATAAGAGATAAGAGAGTGACATGTTGTCACTTTCTTTTGTTTTAGTAATAATTACATCCCTTCTATGGAAAGAAGTCAATTAAATGAATCAATTCAAGACCATAAGTGATATGGTTATACTTTTATTCATACAATTATAATTTTTAGGTGTTATGGTAATTTTATTATCCTTATCATATTATGTTTTTTCCGAATTTACCCGATTTACCTTTAATAGTGGTAAAAAAAATTACCCAAGATACTATTCATAATTATAAAAAATAAAAGGTACATATTTAGAAAATTTGGATCATATGATTCCATATATGGAATCCATTTTTTAAATTCAAAATACAGAATTTGTAGAAATTAATTTAAAATTAATTCCCATTTTTAAAACCAAAAAGAAGGTTTTTAAGAACTAAAAACATATCAAAAGATTAACATGTGGTTTGGTACAATTTTAATGTAAAATTATTTTCAATGACCAAAAGTGTATTAAAGGATAAAAACATAATCCCATTATAATTGTAAACAAACTAAAATGATAATATAATAATTTATATGATAAGGCACTTTTGAATTAAAATGCAGTATTTTCCACTAATCATTAAAATTTAAATTTTATTAGACAAATACCAAAAATTCTACCAAAGGAAATATTGATTTCTCAATCAAAATAAAATTTTTATATTTTCAAATATATTAGATAAATGTGTTAAAAATATTTTTAAAATGGGTGCACCATCAAGAGGCGACAGAATGTAATTTTTTTTTGAAAAATACATCTTTTATTTTAAAATTTGAATTTGTTTTTATATATTTTATAGAAAATACATAAGATGAATTTTAATGATATATAAAATTAACAATTTCAATAAAAATATTAATAAAATCTAGCTAATATCCCACTAAATAATAATATTTTAATAATATATCATTGTTTATTGAAACTCGGTATTTCATACAGTGCAAGGTATCGAAGAAGGTCACACTTTGATGTAATGAAAGCCATGTAAATACGGAATTTAGTACAAGATTAATTTGGTGTTCTGTATGAAATAATTCAAATGTATTTCTTATATAAATTTAAGAAAATCTATACTCAGTGTTTCTTGAAATGAATTATATCAAAAGAACATGAAATTGTATGTAACACAAGCCAAGTATTGTGTTGCATATACTACAAGATAATACATTGTTGCATATGGTAAAATATAATACTATTGTAGCATACAACAAAAAATTCAAAGAAATTAAAATTAATCTAACTCCTAAAATCGTTGGATGTTAAATTATACCCACCTTAAAATGAATTTCTCCCTTGAAATTCATTAGGATTATAAAATATTTACTACATGAAAGTTTCTTTCATAGAAAAACACATCGTAAAAAGGAATTCTAAAACATAATTTTTAAAATAATGTTAGAAACATAATGGTTAACCAACCTAACTAATCACTGGGATTCCACAGAGGGGATTAGAGGTGGGAAGTGAAAACAGGGATATGGAAGATAAATCTAACCATCATTTTCTCATGGATAGTGGTAGAGAACAATCTTTGAAGAAAGTGAACAACCAGAAATCCATAAAGTAGTGATGATTTATGGAACCATTAGATTCATCAGGTAATATGTTTCTAAGAAAACATTTTTTATTTTCATGATCCTTTATATAAATTGAATAATTTTTCATGTGATTAAATACTTACATGATTTTAGAAAAATATCATCATTTTTCGTGCCTTCAACAATTTTCACTTCATCTCTTATTGAAAAAAATATGTTGAATTTGTCATTCTGTAAGTGTTATCAGATCATACGACAAAATTATAGGTCATTCCATCTATCTCAACAAAAAATGTAGCATTTGTAATCAAATATTCATAATTCCACCTATATTGAGATAATACATTTATCTAACAAACTTCAAAAAAAATAAAACTTATACTACCTATAAATGGATACATTACAATATTTCTAGAAACTAAGAATATAAAACATTATAAATATGTGAGCTAAATCTATATAACATTTATCTCTTATATCTTGTATGGTAGTTCTTTGTTGTCACATTCTAACCAAGTGGATATCTTAATCATGTATTCTCTTGAAACATGGTAATAACATGAATTACCATAGAACTTTAGTGAAAACATACATTCTATCAAAATTAACCCTGTATACACAAAAAAAATTACAAATATTCTATATACTCAAACCATGATATCACTTCATCTTTTTATTAGTCCTGAGGTCATTAATACTATCAAACATCTCATTCTCTACTTATCCCTTCATTATACACATATCATGTCCTTTCCAAAAATATTTCAATTACTTTTCTTGGTTACTAGTACCATATACTTATGTAAAACACCAATGGACCAATACATAGATATTCTAGTATTCTATAATACTATAAAATAGATTCTACACCACTATTTTGGAATCCCATTACAAAAACACACAGTCATTCCACCAATTCATTTCCATACTCAACATCACCTGTAGTAATTTCATGCGATATTCCTGTGTATTTGGCCTTAATAGGTTGTTGGAAATGATAATCACCCATTACCTTTAGATTATGGAATTGGATAACATGATGCCCCATTTCCTTGCACTTGTAACCCTGATTTGTGGGAGTTTCACTCATTGAATATTTCAGTTTATTCCCATTACTTCTGTAGTAAAATGATCGATTACCTTATTTCCCACACTTAAAAAAATTATCAGTCCCCTTAAGACAATTTCCTCCACGTGTCCTTCCACACATTAAGAATAAACAAAATCTAATCTTATTTTCTCTGTAATTTTTATAGATTCCTTTGAATTCCATCTTTATTTTCTTATCATAAAAAATGTGATTGAAGAGAAACTGCAATATCCCTTTTGTAAGAAAAATATAAAGAAGGTACATATTGAAAAATATGATCTTGAACTCATCCCAATCCATGGAGTTTATTATATCTTTTTGCCTCGTATTCTTGATAAAGTCCCACCATAGATTCACTTTACCTTCCAAGAAATAAGAGACCAACATAACCGCTTCACATTCTAAACAACAGAGAATGAATAGTATATTTTCATAATTCCAAATCCATTTCTTTGCAACTAGTGGGTTAGTTATTCCACTAAAATATGGTGGATTTTTCCTTAATAATGTCACAAGATAGCGTTGTTCCCACCTTCGGTCATATAGAATCCAAACATGATTTGTCGTCATAAAAACATGATTCTTTATTAGATATCCTAGAAAATATGGTTGTTTATGAGTAGAATAATTGCCTTTACCATCACATATAGTATTAATGTGGTACATATGGGTTACAACTATTGTCCAAAACTAGAAAACAATATTGTGAGAGGAAACAATCATACTAAGAAAACAACACAATCAAGGGGGAGTACATTCATTCTCTAACATATTAGGATTAATAATAGGTTATTTATGACTATTAAAATAATTTTCCACATAATTAAATAATTTTGGCTTTAAGAACCAAACATTGTACATATACTAATGTGAAAAGGCTATAATAATAAAAAAATATGAAGATTGGGCTTCGTGAGGAGTAAATAAAAGTAGAAATCTTTGTATAATCATATTCCTCATATGAAAATAATTATGGTACATATAAGTGTTATACTAGATAAGAGAAGATGTTTCTACATTGATATTAGTGAAAACATCATGGACCATTATAAAATGGAAATGATTATTAGTGTTCAAGGGAGATATATTTAATAAAAAAGAGATTCTATCAAAGGAAGGAACATGAAGTTTCATATGGTTGAAGGAATCACCAATGATGATGTTGAGAAAATTCCTGTGAAAGGAAATACATATTCTATTGATAATAGTTTATGGATTTTTCAAGAATGAATTCTACATACAAACCAAATTCATATCTATAATTCTAAGTGAAAAAGGGATGAAGAACAATAAATATAAATTACCATCAATTACAAATTTTAAAACTAGAGATACAATGTATTCCACAACTAATAATATTGCTAATCATGTGAAAAAAGAGTGTTTGACAATATTTCTAGCTTATTTGGAAAGGATAATAGGTTGATACAATATTTGAAAAATCAACGAGCATTATTATCAAAATATTAAAAGGAAAATATAGATAAGAATCAAGTTATAAAAAGCTAAATAGATGGATACAATGCCTCCCAATGATGTATAGATTGGAAAATAAATGTAGAAAATAGTAGGAAGTGTTTTCATAGATGTTGAGTTATAAAGAAAAATTTGTCCCAGTTAAAGAAGGAATGACATACCTAGTTCAATAACTAATTAAATGGTTTAATTCTACTTTATTCCAATCATTAAGTATATGTAATACTTATAAAAAAGAAATGAAATTGAATCATGGAGAGAATGAATGGTGAAGACTATATTTTCTATAAAACCAATGAATAATCCATAATAATATACTAAAACATAAGTTGGTATCAGAAATAAAAATTAGCTTCATTAATACTTTGTGTATATTTTTATAATAAATTTTAAATAGTGAGGAATTATGTAACACATCCCCTTATATGGAGTTATCAAAAGGATTAAATTTTCAGATATGAAACATTTCATATTAAATTTTGAATAAGAACATCCCTATTAAAATATATTTTTTGGGGTATCAATTTTAATCTCATAAATCTGTTTTAGTTTATGTGGAATATATTTTAACGGTGGAGTGACTATTTAATAAGATGAGTAAGCAAGACATCTTGAACTTGAATTTTTTTGATGTGTTTTGTGAAGTATTTTTTAGGTGTATAACATTTCCAAAAAAACATATTAAGCTACCCAAAGGTGTAAATTCATATTTGATACCACATTGAGGACTAAATATGAACATATTGGAAGTTTTAGTAAAATAAATATTATTTTCTACACTAGTATAGTATATGTAGAATCATAGCTTACTTATTAATATCTCATTACTACGAATCATGGGGTTTCATGATTTTCCCAAATAGAAGTTGATGGGGTCCCATAATAATTGGGAGAACAAATAATGAGAATAAGCTGTTTTTTGGTTAAGGATATTGAAAGAAGAATCATAATCTTTACCATACCCTGATTGTATCAATAAGTGGGGTAAAAACATTTACCGTTTTCATTTCTTAAAAAATAGAGGGATATTAGTAACAATAGCCTATGAGAAAATTGGGAATTGGAAAAAAATCCAAAGGTGGGGTTTGAGGTACCCAAATGAATTTGAAAACTGATGGTTCTATTTATTTTCAATATATATTGTAGAAACATAAATTTAAATGTGTGTGAATGATGGGTGATGGACTAATATTCCACCCATTTGAAAAAATGAATGATTCTTATTAATTTATAGGTAAAGGAGTTTGATGTTTCTGTTGACCATGTAGGGGAATATCACTCTTATATTGGAACAGGTGTTTGAAAGAAACTACATGCTAATTTGGAAATTAGACTATTCATCAAATGAATGTTGCACGAATCATCAAGGAGATAAGAGGAATGTGATGATGAAGGTAGTGAAACACTTTATTACATGATATATTTGATGAGTTGTTTCTATTAAGGAGAGTGGAATGAAATGTATTATAAGATTGATAGATCTGGTCCTCATTGAAATGATATATTTTTACCTCTGTGAAATGTGATATATAATATAGTATATAAGAGTAAAGATACAATTGTTGTGTATATATTTATGAACAATCATTAAAAGAGTTAAAATCTACCTAATGTATGAGATTTAAGATCCATGTTCATAGAGAAACCATTATAGTGAAGCTGAACATGACATATACTTTTTTCTATGTCAAACAATAGTGGGACAATGATATTGATTACTAATTATAAAGGATAGATTAAACTGAAAATATGTTCTATAAAATACATTTAATTGAGTAAATATGCTACAATATACATTTAAAGTGAGTTGAAGGACTTTTTAGTTATTATTATAAACATTTATGTTTATAAAATTTCATTTAGAATGGTCTAACAAGGCCTAGGAATATTTGAAGTTCCACTACTTTTAATTAAATAAAATGTAGAATTTTGAGTCTATGTTCAAAAAAGTAAAATTATCTTATCATATGAATCACTCATATAATATGCGGGTTTATTTTGTATCTAGATCATTTAATGTGATAGAGATTAATTTCAGAGGATAATAGATGATTTATTATAGTATAAAATCCATGTAAGATATTCTATTCTCATAAGAAAGCATGGATTCATACGTTTCCTATAGAAGAAACTACAACACATATGAAAGATTAAATATATATGATAGACATATATTATTCATTCTTATTGGATATAAAGATATCTTATGATATTCTATCATATATGATACTAGAATCGTCATCCCATATTCAAACCTTATAATATTCCACTAAATCTTACAATATTAGGAATTTTTATCAGAAAAACTATGCATATGAATGGAATATTTATTATGATACATGAATATTTTAGAAAAGGATAATCATGTGTCATAAAATACATAAAGAAAAATATACCAATTTTAAAAGTTAATATTATGATGAACAAATGAAAGGGGATGATGCCTAAGATATTCAGTCATGTTCAAAAATCATGAAACATTAAAAAGATATGATCCTTGGATTCCTTGATTAAGATCAATGATGGGATAATTCTATGAGGAGAAAGAGGCTTAAAATTATATTATTCTATATTGGATTTTCGGAAGTGAAAATTTATTCATAATAAGGGAAATTTTTTCTCCAATGTTTTTCTAGTCCAAAACCCGATTATGATTCATGCTGGGAATTAAGAAGACCATGATATGGTGCTCTTTGATGATCATGATATATATTGAGCCTCCCACAATAAAATCATAGACTCTTACTCTATATGAAAATGATAAATTCCTCAACTATAATTTCCATGTATTTAAATAATAATTCGATGAGTATTTTATGTGTGGATATTCAACAATTTATTTAGGGGAGAAAATTCTGCTGAGTCTTCTATAGAAAAATTTAGAAGTATTATTTTAGAAATTCATAGAGAAAGAAAATTAGAGGAAATTAAAAGGACGGTAACTTGATGAATTGTATATTATATATCCAATTTGGGAAAACAAAATAACTGAAAGTGTGGGGATACACCAACATTGGGAATACATGAAAATTGGAATGGAGATCCTGGGAGACACATACATATAAGTTGTTGAGAAATAATGAAGATTACCACACTACTTTTAGTAGAATTTCCATGACCAATAATATAAAAACATAATTTTTTAGTGACCTTTGTATAAAATTGAAAACTAAATATTTCTATAGAAGACAATGTGTGAGAATAGAGATCATCCATTGAGTGGAGAAGATGTATGAACTCTTAATGAAGAATAATGTTGTCCAGCCAATCCAACATTGAGTTGATTTGTCATATTTGTGTACAATATAATGAAATAAGTGTGTCTTGTGACATCCATTATTGAAGAATAATTCCAAAATAAGTAGATTAATATTTTAATTAATCATATTTATGATCAAGTCTTCCAAATCATTGAGAAGAATAATAAATTGAGATGTGTAAACTGCTATATTTGAGATGATTCCATAATCCCAATGAGTTTTGTGATGACATAAAATTGATTTTGAGAATGTTATGGGAAGTATGGTAGAGAAAAAATACATTATTTCATGAGGATTACAATATCATTATAAGGAGGTTTAATAATCTTCTAGTGCCGAAGATGATCAATTTATATGGATGCAATGATGTCATGTGTATTTTAGAGATCTACTGCAAGAAATATCTTGAGATAAACCCTTGCGTATATAGGCTGTGATGTTGCTAAACATGTGGGACTATATGTATGCAAGTAGAACACATTATTTCTATATAACAATACCAGGAATCTATCAAGTGATTTCCTATAAGAATCTGGAAATTGAATCTCTCTATGACACGTGGTGTTGGTATGTGACACACCATTTTTAATCACTTGTGTTTATATTAATTAAGGAAAATCTATGATTAGGGTGAACAACCAATCATGATAAGAAGTATGTTTCCCATTAAGTGGTTGATATTAATAAAAATATAACATGTCATCTTTAATTTCATAATAGTAATTTAATAAGTTTGATTATTTCTTGGTCAAACATACAATGATCCAATTGTCTTAAATGAAATAAAAGGTTTATAACCAAATGGGGAAAATGTTATAAACAAAATATAGATTTCTTTAAAAGTTATAAAAAACATGCCCAATCTATGGTTCATTCACCAATAATAAGGGTAATTCCAATCTTTTGAATGAAAATACTCAAAAAATAGATATATTGCAATGAGTATAGATCCACATGTAGAAATTTCCTATGGTTACATGTCACATATTACCAAGGGAACTTACACCCATTACTATAGGTGTTATTTACACAATTTGAAAATTTATTTTTTCTTTTATTGTGATGAGAGAAGATCTTATAGCAATAGTCATAGATTATTGTGGTGGAAAATGTTCTCAACTGGGCCCCTATAAAAATGTTATCAAAAAATTAGTTATTAGTGGAATATAGCCACAATTTTCTATGAACATAGATAAAAACCTATATTTAAATATTATTATACATACATATATATATATATATGGTTTTTATATTTGTAAACCATATATTTATCCTAGAAGAGTGGAATATGTATTTGTAAGAACATCATAGTTTTAAAACTCAACATTTTATTTATTATTTTACCCTTATGCAAATACATATATATTTATGTAATTATATATATATATATATATAATGAATATAAGTTGTATTGAAAAGTTAAAGGGATCTAAAAAAATTCATCACACACTGGTTCAAATCCCGACTCCCCTTTTATTTTTTGGATACTTAAAATTTTATATAAATATATAATTCTTTGTATATAAATATAGATTATTAATATTTCTTTTAGTAGAGTAGAAGAGGATGATTTCCTACATATGCTTGGTTCTGGTTCAAAAATCCCCGAATGTTATTATTTTGTAATAATTATTATATCTATGATCAATGAGTCCATGGAAAATGGTAGGTCTAACTAGATATAGATTACACATGGTTAAGGATCCACTTTGACTCCCAATATTTATGATATACCACTTTTGGCGATATCCTTAAGGATTTTTCAGTCCTATTTATTTCCCAGGTGGTAGTGCCTATGGATATAAACTCATTTTTTACTTGTATGAAATTTACTAGTTTTATATAGGATCACATGGTATCTAGGTAGGAAATCAAGGATGAGTTTTACACAATTTTATATTACCCAATTCCTAATATCCAATGTTTAGGCCATACAACAACTAGGGGTTTGTAGTTCGTAGGCTAAGGTGGTAAAACAGAGGTATGTGTATGTAAGTATAAAACATAATCTGAATTATGGTTCCAATTATAGAGGTCATACATTTCCTCCATAGGGATGAAGTTTCAATACCATGTAATGATTTAATTATGATGTGACATTATTTATTTTATGATTATTTTTTATAAGTTTATGTGATTCCATGGAGTATTGATCATTTTCTTCATAGTAATGATATTTTTAGAGAAAATTTTTTTAAAAATAAAAAACGTAATGTGAGTAGTTTTTCTTATCAAAAAAAAAGAGTTTATGTAATTTTTATAGATATATTTAAACAATCATTTTGAGATTGTCTAATAAAAATATTTAATGATTTACAAGGAATTAGATCACTTTATATATACACACTTTATTGTGTATAATCATATGTATTAACTTGATTTTTTTCTAAATTTAGGATCATTGATCCTATTTATTAGTGAATGATTAGATCAGTTATAAAAAATGGAAGTGATGGAAAATAAAGTATCGTGTTTCATTTGTAAATACTTGGATTTCTCATGTTATCGTTTAATATTATTTTTTAATAGCCCTATATTATTTTCCCTTGTATTTTGATTTGTTTACCTTGTATTATGTCAATGGGAATTTGGATTCATTTATTTGGTTTACTTTAGTTTTATTAATTCCTTATTTTTTATCAAGGGTAAATTGTTCATGATTCAAATGTGACACTGAGGACACTTTTTCTATCTTAGAGTGATTTTGAATGCTCCATAAGATTGTGTAATATCGGTTTGGATAGAGTGGTTTGGTAGTTAGGCCGGTATATTAAAAACATTTGTCATAATTATAGTGGGTTATTAGGTGATAGGTGGATTGATCATCAAAACATATTGATTATTCTACGGTAGGACATGATTAACCAATTTATCAAAGAATCCCAACTTACCATACGATATTTGGGATATGGTGGTTTCTATCAACACATCAATCCAATATATTTTATTTTATACTACCATATTATGGTGTCTTATGATTTATTATTCAATTAATGTGATCGATTTCTTTGGATTTATTAATCATAAATTAGTTCTTAATTTATTGAGAAACTTGTATTTTGTTTATTTGAGAATATTCATAAGTGGTAACATAGTTGATTATGATTTTTCAGGATTTCTTTTGGTTTGTTTTCATTCTTTATAATGATGTGTTTGGAATATTATAATTAAATTATCATTTAAATGTGTTATGATCTAATTATTGATTGCGTGATACATATATATTTTGATACATAAAATAATTCAATTTTCTTTTAAAAAATAATAAATTTTATTCCTTTATTAGAGAGTTTTTAAAATAAAAAAATAAAGTTATTCCTAATGAACAAAATAATACATTGCATGTTTAAAAAGGTAATGGGATTTAAAAATGTTTTTTGTAATTTTATATTTAAATTAATTTGATTTTAATTTGTTATTAGGATTTTCAAAAGAAATTTTTTTTGGTATTACATTTTACACATAGATGGGATTATATTGTTTTTTTAAAATGATAATAATTATTATTTGGAACTGGTATTGTAAAAATTATATTTAAATAATTAGGATTTAATTTATTTATATATTGGTTTGGCTTAATTTTAGGATTATATTATAATATTGACCTTATATAATTTTTTGAATGTTTCATTCATTATTTTCATGTTACACTATATTTTATTGTAGTGATTATAGATGGAATATGGGTGATGAATAATTGTATTATTAAGATTTTATTTCCCTATGTTAGGAGGAAATAATGTGAAATCAAACTTTTATTAATTTAAATGCTACCCATCTAGTGTCACTAACAACTGTAAATGGAACACATCAGTAGAGACCAAATTGGAAAGAGGTTAATAGCTAATTTTATGTATTATAATGCTATATTACTTGTGGATTTTTACATAGCTAGTTTTATTTAGTTTATTTTAATTTTCATATTTCTTTTGGCTATTCGAATGAATGTGTATTTTATTTAAAAAATAAACCTTTTAAATTGTTGTTCTGGTAAATTTGGTTTTTTCTGGTTTTTTGGTATATCTAAATGGAGTTTTGATGTATCTAAAATAATGGGAATTTTATTTTAGCCATATTTTGTATCAACCAAGTATTTGTAAATGAAATGGATTTGGTAACTTCCTCTATTGTATGATTTGTTCTAAATTTTTATGATATTTTAATGAAAAATGATCTTTGATTTGGCTGTGTTTCAAAAATAGTTGATAAATAAGTTGATTTAGCTTATCATTTCATTATGGGGATAGGAAATGATTTTTTAAAAATATATCTATGAAAGGAATATATTTCAAGCTTTATATTCTATGAAAAATATTTTTAAAACTGATTTTCATTTATGTCATTTAAATATACTATAATAGAATCCTTATGGTGATTCTACTATTTTCTATATTAATTTGAATATTTAAATGGGATTTATTAAGTGTGAATTAATAGTACTTATGAAAACATATATATATTTATTATTTAATAAAATTATTTTAAATATATAACATCATTATTTTGAAGAATATATTGAATTTTATTGTTGTTGGCTGCTATTTTGTTGGTTTATTTTAGAATAAAATGATTTTGAGATTTTATAAAACTTATATTTCATAATCATTTGAAATATGTTGAAATGGAAATGATTTTAAGTTCAAATTATTAAGGAAAATTATTTGGTTTTACAAATTCATTTGTAATGGGTATTTAAACACTCTTGACCAACTTTAAGCCCAATGCCTTTTTTAGATGATTGTTTATTTTAAGAAGGTTCTTTTTATGGTGTTGTAATTTTCATATACTATTATTTTTTACCATTATATTCATTTATGAGATATTAGTGTCATGCCAAATGATTTTTTGATGAATTATAATATTATCAATATTTTAAACATTTTTATATTTATTTTCATGATATATATTGATGTTTAAGAGTAAATATATCTTTGTATGATGATATTTATTTTTCAAATGATTATTTTAGAAGTATTTTTTCATAAATGAGGGGTATAAGTTGGGTAGAAAAGAACATATATTAAAAACATGTAATTCATGTTTTAACCATGGGTAATACTCCAAAATAAACATCTAATGATTTAGTTTAACTGGATTTTCATGTAAATTATGATATTGAATTATTGAGTTATTGTATATTCATAAACTTCATTATATTATCTAAAAAACAAGTGATGGAATATGTTAAAATCATTAAAACATGATTTTTAATGTGAAAAACACTTATCCAATAGGTGACATAGTGTATAAAATTATCCTGAACATTTGGGGTTGATATTATTAAATATAGTCACAAATCATGAATTTTTTTCACATACGATGTTTGATGGATGAAATTCATTATTTTCCAATGTGAATTTGAGAAAAGTTATGGTTTTGGGGAAATATGTATTGTCATCCAATTGATTTTCATAGTTTTATACATGGTTATTTATATCCATGGAGGGGGCTAGTAATGTGGCATAATTGTGGTCATAGTCATTGAACCATGTATAAAAACATTAAATGTAAAAAATCGATGAAAAATATTGTTTTGTATCTTATTTGAAAATGGGATCTTTCCTTTTATTTTGTTTTCCTCCTTAGATATCTATGATTTCCTAACTGAATTTTAAAATAAAAAATCACCTACAAACATCTATAATATTTTATTTTTGTTTCCATTTGGTCTCTATAAAAAGTCAAATCAAGGTTAATAACAAGATATATAATTTTTTTTATCATGGAGATCCCATAACTAGTTTCTCACAAGTCAAAATAGGCTTCAAAGACCCTTATAACAGAGTTTTATGTTGGGACACCCAAATTTCCATGTTCAATAGAAACTTTAAATAGGTAAAATATAATTTTTTTTGTTTTTGTTTTGATAGTTATTTTTTATTTAAACATGGGATGTTTATTTACCATATGATTTATAAAAGAGGTGAATTTTTAGAAATGAATTCTATTTTTGAAAGAAGATGGTGTTTATAAATTTTTACATGTGTTATTTTTTAGAAAAGAGTGTTTTATGATTTTTAATTTTAGAGTATTTGAAAATGTTGGGAGTCAGATAATTGTTTCAAAATATGGAGGTGATGGGTTATATGTGAATTTATTATGGTGGGCAGTACCCTTATGGAATTGAGTATTAAAGGTAGTACCTTTAAAATGAAATGTTTTTTTATAAAAGATAAGTGAATTTTGTTCTGTATTTAATTCTTCAAATTTATAATTGTTAATTTATTAAAAATGAACTATAATTTCAAAAATCAATATAAAGGGAACTTAATAGGGGTGGAAATTGTCTTTCTAGGTATAATTTTGGGACCCTAATTTTAATTTTTCAATAGATATAATAACAATAGTAATAATTTTGGACATGATTTAATGGAAATGTAAAATTTTTTAACTTGTTTAATGAATCATGATTTTTACATGGTTTAGGAAATCATGCATTTTTACAATTAATTACTATATATTGACTAGAAATTTAATTCCTCATCTACTATTATATCTATATCCACCAATGTTTATTTGTAGATTGACTACTAAGTTATTTATGTTATTATATACTTTTATATACTTATTAGAACATGTTAGTATTATAAAAGATGTAACATAGTTATAATGTGGTTTTTACTATGTTGTTTCGGAATAACCATTGTTTGGTTTTGTAATAGATCATTTTATATTATTTTTAGGTTTTATAATTAATAATAATAATAATATTATTATAATTATTTTTACTATTATTATAAAGTTATATAAGAATTTTAATTTATATTTAAATGTGGAAGTATGAATTTTATTATTGACTATATGTGTAAGTTTGTAAGTGGAAAAATATTTCTCATCAAAGGTATTTTATTACCATAAAATTTTAATATTATTTTTATTAATTTTTGAGAATATTTGATTTAAGGAGGAGGATCCCCCTTCTCCCCCTCACTTATTTGAACTCATGTATGGGAGGGAGGATCCCACTCATATCCCTCCTTTTCCCCCCATATTTTTCTCCCATATTGTACCATACTAAGTCATTACTTGTTGTGGAGATGATGGAAAATTTGAATTTTTATTCCTAAACACATATAAAGGGGAATATTGTGATTTTCCTTAGTAGATGTTATCAGAAAAACTTCTTAACCATCTTAAGGTCTTAGAATGGGGTGTTTATCATAAATTAGGATATTGGTAGAATTACAAGCTCATCATAGTTTCATGGAATAGTTATTTTTTAATTAATAAATATTAATCACTTCTATATGTGGAAATGGTGAAATCTCTTTAATAGAGTCCCAAATTAAAATTTATAATCCTTAGTTAAGTCTAGAATGTAGTTTTTTCTTAGGAGAGGTATAAAATTCATTTGGGTTCTAGGTATTTGGTCAATAATTTAAGTGTCTGTTTTATTTCTTCTATTCATTTTTAATTTTTATTTCATTTTCATTCCCCCACATTGTGATTCATTCATATTCCAAATGGGGGGAGGGGAACTCACAATCATGTATATGAAAGGATATGTAAATACTGATAGGGTAGTTTTAGGTATGTTCGACTGGCTGGATCAGGATGCAGTGGCAGTATAGTTTGGATTTAAGATTGAAGCTTCATTGATTTCCCCATTAGACAGGACATTATTATGATTTTAAACCCAATAATCAAAAAATATTAATTAAGGTTTTTAAATCGTTTTTTGGACCGCTGAGTTCCTATTTAAGGCCATTGTGGAGTTATTTAGGGAGAAACATAGGTTCATTGTGATTCATATGTTTTTTTGAAAACCCCTATCACGTGATGCATATCTCAATAAAGAAAACCATGTTTTATTCATATGTAATGAAATTTAAAAGTGGGTGAGTATATGTCTTGTATTCTATGAGGACACATCATGTAGGGTGACACATGTTGTATGCCAATACTTGACCAGATGCACCACATAGGGGTACATGACATGTAATAGTACAAGCCAAACCCTATATGTGATACACAACTAGATTTTGTGTGAGGTACATGGATAGAGATCTTGTAAGGAACGTTTAATGGTAACCCATGTATAATACTCATCAGGTTAGAGGGAAAAAAGAAATTTACTTAGGAATTAGATTCCTGGTATGGATAAAGTACCCAAGTAGAGAGGGTTGTTGGGGTATACATGGTGTACCTGAGATATACCTTATGTATTCTTACCCTAGAGGTTCATAATTAATTTTCTATCTATTGTTATATAATTAGAATTTTTGGATGTCTATTATGAGTTATATTTTCATGTAATATGTGTTTATATAAACTTTTGGGTGATTATGGGTCGTTGGTGTGATAAAATTAAGATGAGTAAGGTTAGCTTGGAGGATTACATTGAGGTTTTTGATTATGACTTCACCCATGGGAGGTGTGGTGTGAAACATAGGTGATGGATATGACCATAATGTAAAAAAATTATAAAATATTGTTAGGGGAATATTTTTGACTATTCATATACATCCTGAAATTTATGAAAAATTATTGAATTAGAATGATATTATTTGATTGTTAATGGATGATAGGATCAATTTCTTATGGTTTTAGTTGATGAGATTATAGAATGATTTCTTGAGGATTAGATTGGATAAAGACTTTATGAAAGGATGGAACCATGGGTTATTGAGAATGACTAGGATGTATTTATTTGAAATTTGAGATAAAATTGACGGAATATAGAGGATACCCTTGTGGGAATGGTGATGATTGGAGATATGTTGTGTGCCGAGAGACTGGATATGTATTAATGTGGAAGGATTGTCATACTGGCTCATTGTGATGGATGATCCCCGATAGGGAATCCTACTTGTGATATAATTCAGGGAATTATTTGTGGGTTACTATTTTTATGTTAACCCTTGAGAGGGTTGGTTTTGAGGATTCATCATTGATGATGATGTGTTTATGTGTTTGGATAACCACTGTTTTTATGGAGTATGGATTGGATGATAAAAAATATTTATTATTGAAGTATTTGATGTGTGATAAGATATATAGTTTTTATGGGTTGACGTGTTGGCCGTTAGAATCATTATATTCTTAATTATACTGTTTAGAGTTATATCGATACTAGGGATATAATAAACAATCGGGATGAGTTCACCCCCTTATTTAGGATTATAATTTGGATAGGGGTTTCTGACCAATGGATGTTGTGCACTCTTGGATAGTAGATTATATCCCATGGATACTATTTCTATCTTGATATTAAATATATATCCTAGATTGTTTTATAGGATAAAAGAGTAATTGAAACGTTTGTTTCCATAGAATCTGTGTCTCCAGTTTATATCATTCAATTGGAGCCCTATAATATGGAAGTGATGAGTGTTGTTGTATGGGACACCTATGAAGTTTTTCATTGGAATTTAATTTATTCTAGATCTTATGATGATGGTCTAGAATATCCCCTATGTCTCGAAAAAACACATAGTTTTATGAACATTAGTGAGCTATGTGATCTGAGTTTTCAGACTCTGGACGAATTTGATTATATCGATATGAGGATTCATGTTAAAATCTAATATTTATTATCATTTTATTTAATTATTAACTTATTTAATTTTATTCAAAATATTATGATTTGATAGTTTTTAGTATATTATGTGTTTGTGTACTTGATATGATGAATGATGTTAGGTACTACCATTGGGGGTGGCCTATTGAGAATTATTTTCTCAACCCCTTACATAGGCACCACATTGCGCATATAGACACTTATGTTTTCTTTCAGGTTGGGAACATGATTAATGGTTTACAATATATGACCCCTGTGTTTCATGATAAAATAAATATTCTTAGAAGTACTTCTAGGATCGAGTTGGAGTGGCTCAATATATGGTGGGGACTAGGTTTTTGGTATAAATAGATAGTGGTAGTGGAGACTTTAATATATTTTAATTCTTTTATACATTATATATGGTTGGGCCATGAGATAATTAGTTGATGTGTACTATCATGACCATGATTCTATATGTTTTATGTCATTTTTTATAACATGACTTTATATTTATTTTATTTTCATAATATGATGCTAAAAAATGTGTGTATATTTAATTATTTATACTATGTTTTTCTCTTATATAAGTATATAGTCTATTTAAGGTATTACCGTAGACCCTCAACACCATTTGGAAACCTTTGCCATATGGGGAGGGGCACTAGAGGGCTTTTCTTGAGTTAAATAAGGTTCCATGATAGATAAAAGCAAATTATTTCATTACAAAACAGTATTGGAGAATCTTCATTGTTGTTTAATTATTCGGGGGGGGGGGGGGGGTGATAGAAATATGGATTTTGGATTTTTTAGATATTATCGTGGACTTCTTACTATTTTTTTAACATTTTTCGGTTGGGATGTCCTAATTACCATAGTGATTGGATTTTTCTTATTGTATTTCACCATAATCGTTTGGATAGTTTTTATATATGACGTCTATTTGTGCTATTTATTCTCGTTTTTCGATTTTAACTTAGTGGAAAGAGGTATTTATGCATGCATCATGATAATTATGTTGGATTTACATGACATGATCCTATTTACAAGTAATTTACTAATGATGGAGGTTCAATTATTTAAATTAAAAAAAACATTTATAATATTGTACCATATAGATTCTTGGTGTGATTATACTCAAATTAACTATAGGTGTTTTATTATAATGATAGTTCAGTTTGGATCTTATAGAGTGATGTTCTATAATGAAGAAGATAGAGTCTCTTCAACACCCCAATTGGTCGATGTTGGTGTTAGATTCCCTGCTAATGACGTTATGGGGATATGACACACGAGAGGTTAAAAGATTGGTATTCAGTTTACCTATCACTATGAATACCCTGAGAGGGTTTCTATAAAGGTACATAGATTCCCGGTTATCGATAGGTTAAGTGTTGGGTGAGCCTTTGGTATTTTAATTGGGTTGCAATGGATGTTTTAGTTCTATTCATATCCATGTTTCTTCTATATGTGTTTTTAATTGTTAAGTGAGATCATGGGTAATCTTTCATTTTTCGGAATGATTCCAAGGTGGTGGGTTGTCATTAATTTTGTCTAGGAATGAGTGAGATTTCGTGATTTTGAAGAGGAGTACAATGGGTGGTCTAGCTTAATTTAATACACATGCATGAAGAGCATGATCAGCTGTTCAAGTCTGGTTCTATGGGATGTGACTTCTATAGAAATGAGTCTAATTAAACAATGGGGATGTATGAGAGTGTACAAAGATTGGGTTAAATTGGTACCATGTATAATGGTGTACGAGATCCCATGAGTGGGTCTTACAGATAACTCTACCTAGAAGAGGAGAGGGGTGGATACCATTTATTTTTGGGAAATAATTGATTTGGGGGGAAATGTGTGTGTCAGTTTTTAACGGTGCTAATTGGTTCATAAATTAGCGGGGTAGACCGCATGAAGGTCTATTAAAATGTTTTTAGGTCTTGGGGGGAACCTGAGTAGTGTAGCTATGGTAGAACTATTTAGGATAGTACTTAAAGAGTTTTGTAAGGGAGATATTATATTGGGGAAACACCACCAATCATTGGAGGATGTTATCCTCCTTATAGGAGGAATTTTGAGCATAGAAAATTCCAATCCTTGTATACTGGGAATGAGTTTCAGTTGGTGTTTCAAGCTAGTATTCATGTATGAGTGAGTCATTAATGTCCGGTTATTATGTTTAGTAGTGGACTAATCCTAGACTGTAAAGATTTTTTTTGGTTATGGGGTGATGAAAATGGTCCTCTATTTTTGGGATATGTCTTATAAGTATTAGATGAATAAACCTTGAGTTGAAATGGCTGTTGGTGCGATGGTACTTGTTATTGGATAGTCTAGTTTTCATAGGATGTTGGTGCATGGGTAGAATCCAAATGTAGCTGGTTTCATGGAATGTACAATATTTGGGGTTTTAAATTCAGAACCATGATGGATTATGGGTTTTACTGGTGGACTCAAGATGAATATTTTCAGATTTGAGGTTGGGTAATATAATAAGTTCATGAGTTCTCAGATTGAGAGTGTAACAATCTGTTTTCTACTAAGTTTTCTCATGTGTGAGAAGCATTATAGTGTGTGATTGTATGAAATCATGTTGTAATCTATTTTTAGATCAGATGAATTTTAAATTCATGTTCTCAAATGTTAATAACATAAAAATAATAATTTTCTCTAGAATATGACCTCAAAATAATTGTATGACTATAAAGATTTTCTCAAAATGAGTTGTTAACCATAGGGTTGGATTTTGGTAGAATTCCATGCGCAAAATATTTTCTTCGAATATATAATATTTAGTTAAAAAACATTAATTATCTATACATGTGTGAATATTAATATAACATGAATAGAGTCATATAGTGAATTTATGACTTTGTGGTTGAGTCAGGATCATGGTGTTTTCCAATGTGAGCTATAAAATTCATTTGGGTTCTAGGTCTTTCATCGTGTCTTTAAATTGGTGTTTAGTTTTTATTTTATTTTTATTATTATTTATTTTTTTCCTTAACCTTACATTATCCTTCCAACTAATTTCAAAGGGAAAGAGGGGCTCCCCATGTCATGTGACTAAACTGATAGGGAAAGATGTAGAGGGATATTCCAGTCACAATACATGGAGCTGGACTGGGATGAAACTATTGTGTAGCATAGATTCAAGCCTAAAGCCTAGGATAATTCACTATGAGTTTTAATTATATTTTTAGTTTCTCACCATGATCCTCATTGATAAGTTATGTTACGTTTTTATAACATTATTTTGACAATAGAGAGATCCTTGTGGTCCATTGTGTGGTGATTGGGGGAGAAATATGGGTTATAGGTTATTTTCAATGGGGTTTTTATATAGAAAACCTAGTCACAGGGTGTGTAGTTCTAGAACACACATAATTTCTTCATCATGTCAAAAGAAAGGTATAAGAGGCTAACTACATGATGAGTAGTCTTTAATGACATATCATGCAAGGAGACAATGGGTGTGTTTGGGAAATTTGATAGACACCATATATAGGGGTATAAGGGACACAGTAATACACAAACAAACCTCATGTGTTGTTTATGGCTTGATTTCATGTATATAACGTGGTTAGAGGTTATGTGAGGAACATAACCATGTACACCGAGTATAGTACATACAATGTTACAGGGAGAGATGTTGTAACATCCCAGGTAAATAAAGAATAAGACATATTTCATATTTATTAATATTTGGGAAATAAATATTAATTTTACTTTAAAGGGGTTTCTATGTTTGATAGCGTACCTGATACGCAACAACGAGTTTCTTTGAAAACATACATGGCATACTAATAATATAATAATATTATTTTAAATGGTAGTTAACTCCTAGCCATTGTATTAGTGGGAATGAACAAAACTAACTAAAATATGATTATACATGATTGTTAAATGTATTTACATTATCTAATAAAAAGTTGTAGGCTTAAAATGTAAATGAATCTAATTTTAAGCATAATATGAATTAAAAGGTTGATTTATCACCTTTTAATGGAGAACCCTCTTTAAATATTGTTTTGGTTACTTTAGTAAATTCTATATGACCTAATAAAATCCTTATTTATAATGGGGACATAAAAATTTACTTTGTGTAAATTTATTGAATTTTTCCGATAAAGTTCATTTTTTAATGAATAGTGAAAATATTGTATTTTAATTCAAAAGTGACTTAATCTAATTTATTTATATGGTTAGTTTATCTTTTTATTTGGTTTTAATGTGTAATTATAATATATTTTTACCATTTAATCCAATGTTTTTCATTGGACAAAATTTCAATATAAAATTGGACTTAATCAACTGTCCACCTTTTGATAGTTTTTGTTTCTTAAAAACACAGTATCTGTTTTAACAACGGAAATTAATTTTTAAATTAATTAATGCCACATTTATGTTTAGAATTTTAAAAAATGGAAATAAATTTTGAAATTGGAAAATCTAATATAGCTTAGGCTGAATTTTTGGTATTTTTCTGAAAAACTTCAATTTTTGATGAATAGTGAAACCACTTACTAGTAGTTAAAAAAACTAAAGTTTTCATTTAAATGAATTTTACCATTTCAGTGAATTGAATTTCAAAAAACCAACATACATGGTTGTTATTAATAAGTAAAATTTGGTTCACAAAGATGAAAATTATTTTTGTTGAATAGTAACTTTTGACTTTTATTGACCGCAATTAAATGTAAATAGGGTAAATCAAGGTTAAAAGAACATTATAATTATTCAAAATTACCTCCACACTTATCCAAAACTTATTTTTTGAGTCATTAACTACCATGGTAATCTTTGGGTCGTTTTTGGGAGCCCTTTTAGCCATTTGGGAGGGATAATGACAATTTAGATTAATTATCTTAAAGTAATGGAAAATATGCCAAAAGAAAATATATTTTAGTAAATTAATTTTTAGAAGGGGTTATACATATTATATTATTGTCTATAAATATTAATTGGAAATATAAAAATATTTCCTACATTATTTAATTTTATTTATAATTTTCATACATCTTATAAATCAAATCATTAATGACACAACAATGATGCAATATTTACCTCATTAATAAATGATTTAAATAAATAAGATTATAATGATTAAAATATTATCCAAAACCTGTCCAATTATTATTGGATGATTTTATTTAGACCATGAGTCATTTTATCTTCAAATATAATGATTTTTGGACCATTAGAAACTGAATTTCATTATATAATAAAATAATAGTTTCACACTTTCCTAAAGAGCCCCTCCTCTCCCTTAAAAAAGGAGACCACTTATAACAAATTCCTCACACCTCTCAAGAAATTTGGATCGCCCAAACTCCACCCAATTAAGATCTAAACATCCCTCTCCTCCTCTTTGAAGCATTACCTTAGGAAGAAGGCACTTCAAGAAGTCCTTTGGTTCAAACCAAAGGGAGTTACCCAAATTAAAGGTGACAGTTTCTCTTAAATTGTTTTCTTTTATTTTACTTCTCCAACCCCTAAACTCTTTTTATTTTCTTTCTTTTGTAACAACACCAGTATCCTCAAAATACTAGGATGTTGTTATAATATGTATTCTAACTACACTTACACACACCTCCATCTAATGGATGAAGAACATAATGTTTCTTTGGATGGAAAACTAAAGCCTCACGAAATGATGATTGTTAAATTATATCTTACCACCTATCATGGTGGACATGTTGATGGAATTGTATTTATATATGATATCTAGTATGTTTATGATTTCATTATGCTTCTGTACTTTCCAATTATATCAAGAGTTTATGGTTTCCATAGTGGGTAAATACGATAATCTCATTTGAGGAAGTGCAGACTACCGCCCCCTTAAAGTGGTGTGACTCATTAATGCCCTATGTGGGATGTATAAAGGATAGTTTTAGTGATATTATATATGATATTATACTGGAATTATAATATACCTATGTATCATTAAGTTATATTTCCATTAAAATTAAAAATAGAAATGAAAGTAGCGTTCATGCGTACGTACGGCTTACCGTCTCCATGAACGGTGCATTTCATTTCATACCTCTAAATGTTATGTACTATTATAAAAAAATGTATATACTTGATATATATGATATATATGATATACAAATCATGAATATCATTCTGTATATAATGAACCTTTGACCACATCGACAACTTGTAAATATAAGTTGTTCATTTTTACTCAAGTACCAAATATCAACAAAATGAACATTATTAACTTAAATGACTGAATAATAATTATAACATGGTAATAAGTTATATAAAAGGAATAATAAACATTAAAATGGTTCTTGAGAAAGTATAAATTAACATTATTCTATTATTCAGGAGATTAAAGAATGATCGTGTCAAGTCGGACACGAGGTAAGGGATCTGACCTCTCTCTTTCTTTTCAAGTACTATCTTTTATTTAATTTCTTCTATGCACCATGTTCTTATGTTGGAGGATGTTATTTTATATTAACTATACTGTAATTTTTATTTTCACATTATGAGATACCCCTTCTTACTCTCATGAATTCATTTTAATAATTTTTAAGTGGCGTCGTTAGGTTGCCAAATTTTCGTAAGGGATTTTTCTACCTCACTTTCGATAATGTGAGATTTCCATTGTTCGCTACTTATTTATTGCATGAGGTGTATGTACTGCCCGTGAATTTATTCCATGTGTAATACACTTTAATTTATGGGTAATTACATCTTCATTTTATGATCCTTATTTCATGTGGTGTATGTTTCGAAAGTTACCAAATCGGTAAGGGAACCTTTCACCCTCCTCTTTTAAAAAGACTTCTTTTTTGTTATGTCAATTAATTTACATCTTATTATGTTGGGATATGTTATCCTATATCCTTATTGATGTAAATTTTATGTCCATGTTATGAGATACCATTTTTATCTCATAAACTCATTTTCTGAATTTTAAAGTGACCCCGTTTGGCTGTCGACTTTTTGTAAAGGGACTTCTTAACCCAATTTCAATTATTTGTGTTAAACTTCTACTTATTGATTATGTCGTGATATAAATATGTGTGAATGAGCTCTGATTGTTTTACACTTAATATCCACTTATATTGGGTGTATTTATATTTTTCGCACATAAATATGTCATTTATTTATCCTTAATCTAAGGATATCATCAATTTCCATGTTTTCAAAATGGTTTTGGGATTTATTTATATGGACATTAATGTTTTAAAATGTTAATTTCTTTAAAATCATCAATGTGGCATGGGACACTTCGATTCAAAAATCTATCTATAAATGTTTTAATGGTTATGAAAATGGTTTGATAAAGCATTGTTTATTTCAATATCTTGATATGATATATTGTGATTGGAATATGGATATGTAATCTTTCCTTTATGCTTGATTTAGGTGTTATGTTATGGTTATTGAGAATTTTTTACATATACGGGTGGTTTCGTGCTAAACCTGGGGTGGGTGAGCCCGAGATAGCTCTCCAATGCATTGGGTAACGTGACAGAGGAAAACGTGAATGTTTCTACTAAGAGATTTAGTAAATATATTGTGATGGGTATTTCAAATGAGACTCCATGTGTAGCTGTGATAGCTACATGGTAAGTATGTTATGAATGTAATAAGTTATCTTTATGATTCATGATTTCTGTGTGTTATTCATAAATCTTATGATTTCACAATGTATGTTATGAATGAAAAGTATTGGTTTCAATGATTTGTATTTATTTATCGATTAATGTGTCCTTTGTTTATTTGATAACCCTTACTGATCTTTTTATGCTCATCCCATGTTATTTTTTGAAATTTTTTCCACAAGACTTAAAGATGAATAGGGCCATGGATTGGATCAAGGAAAAGTCATGTTATCTAAAACATGGAACTAAACATGTTTCTTTTTTAGAGTTTTTATTTTATGAAAAAAATGGATACTGAGAAGTAGTGTCTACTTGTAATATTCAAGTTTTTATGTAATAGTTATGGCCTAATTATCTAAAACTCTAAACCTGAAAATATCATCAATGTGAATTATTCATTTAATTGAGGATTATGTAATGTTTGAGGATGGGTCCTTACAGTTTGTATCAGAGGTCAGTTTAGAAAACTTTAGGGATTTAGAGTTTTCATTAGACACATGGTTAGTTCATCTGTTTATTATTTCAGTTAAATCTTTGTTTTATAACTTTTTTAGATCAATGAAAGTTAGTTACAAATGGATGGAGGAAGATCTCAAATGACATTTCTATCTCTTTCTGATGACATGCTTGCAATAATTAATACCAAGTCATGTTCGGATTATTGTGATTCTTTTTCTGGCATACAACTCACTTTCACGTAGTTGTTTGAGATATCAAACACCTCCATATACCTCGTTATCATCGTGGATTTGGGGTTGTATTTAGAAAAATCCTATTTTCACAATATTTTCACATTTTCAAGAAAGGTAAATTTTATCAAGGCATTTTCAAATATTTTACCTTATCACAATATTTTGAACCATATCATGATTTTTAAAAAGGTGATGAAGAAGGATACCCTTGAACAACCTATTTATATTTGGTTTTAAAATACAATCTCTCATCACATACTTATGGTATTTTAAAAGGATCGTTAATTGAAATTTTTAGCTCATATTCGGTTCTACTATTTTATAGAAATCAAGTTTTATCTGATGTTTTGAAATTATATGTCATACATGATTATTTTCCAAAACTATTTTTCTGTGAACACCCATATAACCCATGTTGTACAAGGTGTATTTGGATGGAGGAATCAATTGATTTTAAAGGATCTCTAAATCATTGTTGCAATTCATGGACCATCTACATACGTGAACAAGATGACGATGAAACAAAATGGACACCATGATAAAGGTATGCTGTTCTTCATTTTGGGGATTGTTTAATTTTATCATAGGGTGGTGAAATAAGACTGCAAGAATTAAGATGTTGAGATCATAATGAATTTGGATGAAAATGAGAAGTATAAGGAAACCTATGAGGTTAAAACATGTTAGGGTTATCTTTGAGTTTTATAAAAAAGACAAACTGTAGGATGGGTGGAAACTCGTCACATCTGGTAAGGCTACAGGAATCGAACCCACAACAAAGGGGAGACAAGGGCGCATCACCTACCACTATCCTACTTGAAGTCCCTGGTTAGTATGCCCTAATATTTTAGTAAAATGATTTTATAGAATAAGAATAAGTTGTTTTGGAACTTATATTTTTTCAAATGGATATACATTGTATAAAAAAAATTATTTAGTGATTAAGTGCTAAAACTTGTTTTGGAAGACGTCCTCTCTTTTGAGAAAACACTAAATTCCTAAAGAAGATAGAATACTTTGGGATTTCAATTGTGGAATAATGGGTGAAAATTTAGTTTGGAAGAATCTATGTTTTTATTATCAACACATGATGATTTGATTTATTTATGAAAATGATTAACCTATCCTGGAGAATATGTGATTAGGTTAATTACTTTTCAATATGAGATTTTATGTGTAACTAGTGTTACTTTGATATAAATTTTAAGATATATCTTAGAAGTCTATGTAAATAAATCATTGTGGGATTTTGGTTACAATCATAGTTTGGATTACTTCTGAAGAATTTTAGGGACAATTGTTTATTGAATAGTATTTGTTGAACTTTGGGTTTTTTTAGAATTTTTTTAGATTTAGAATAGTTTTTCTTATTGTAAAAGATTATCCTTTTTGGGTATTATCTGATCTCGCACTAAAAATTTTGGTTTTAGTTGATGTCTAAAGACAAGGGAAATATATGGTTCTCCTTTTTTGTATTATGTGATTATCTAGAAGATGATTCTTTTCCTTTTTATGTGACCAAGTCTTTTTGAATGCTCATCGTTTAAGGAAATGATTAGTTTTGGTAGAAACTTATTAAAAGATGAAACTCTACTTGAAGGTATGTATATTTACTTATGATTTTATTCTATGTAGAAGATGAATTACTCAAAATTATGAAAAGGAATTTAAAACAAAAATGTTGTTGGTTTACATTTCGTACTGGGTAATCGAAGACCATTTACACAGACCATAAGTTTGTGATTTTCTTGTGGTTAACTTTCTCCTAATCATGTTTCCTATCACTCTCCATCAGAACATGACCCTTTGTTTTCTCTTCCATATCCATGTTCTCTTACATGGAATCCTAGTATGGGTTATCTCGGATGACCTTTTTTCTTGATTTTATTTCTTTTAAAGTGATAGTTTTACTAACCCTTTTTCTGATGTGGGACGTTCAGTGATGTTTCCGAGCCCATTTTTTTAAATTGCGAGGACGCAATTCCAAAAAGGGGGGGAAGGATGTAACATCCATTGTAAATAAAGAATAATACATATTTCATATTTATTAATATTTGTGAATTAAATATTAATTTTACTTTAAAGGGGTTTCTATGTATGATGGCATACTTGATGTGCAACAACCTGTTTTATTGAAAACTTACGTGGCATACTAATAATATAATATTATTATTTTAAATGGTAGTTAACTCCTAGACGTTGTATTGGTGGGAATGAACAAAACTAACTACAATATGATTTTACATGATTGTTAAATGTAACTAAATTATCTAATAAAAAGTTAGAGGCTTAAAATGTGAATGAATCTAATTTTAAGAATAATTTGAATTAAAAGGTCGATTTATCGCCTTTTATTGGAGAACCCTCTTTAAATATAGTTTTGGTTACTTTAATACATTATATATGAAAAAATAAAATCCTTCTTTAGAATGGGGACATCAAAATTTACTTTGTGTAAATTTTTGGAATTTTTTTGAAAAAGTTCATTTTTTAATGAATAGGGAAAAATATTGTATTTTAATTCAAAAGTGACTTTTAATATAATTTATTTATATGGTTAGTTTGTCGTTTTATTTTATTTTAATGGTTAATTAGAATATATTTTTACCATTTAATCCAATGTTCATCATTGGATGAAATTTCACTTTGAAATTTGACTTAATCAACTGTCCATCTTTTGATAGTTATTGTTTCTTAAACACACGCTATTTGTTTTAACAACGGGAATTATTGTTTAAATTAATTAATTCCACGTTTATGTTTTTTATTTTGAAAAATGGAAATAATTTTTGAATTCGGAATATCGAATATATCTTAGGCTGAATTTTTGGTATTTTTCTGAAAGACATCAATTTTTGATTAGTAGTGAAACCACTTAGTGGTAGTTAAAAATACTGACCTTTTCATTTAAATGAAAATTTTCAACTTCTGTTAATTGAATTTTAAAAATCCGACATACATGTTTGTTATGAAGAAGTATAATGTGGTTCATTAAGATGAATTTATTTGGTGAATAGTAACTTTTGACTTTTATTTACCGCTGTTAAAGGTAAATAGGTTAATTCAGTGTTAAAAGAATATTATAATAATTCAAAATTACCTTCACACTTGTCCAAAATATATATTTTTAGTCCTTAACGACCATGGGCATCTTTGGGTCGATTTTTGGGACCCCTTTGATCCACTTGGGAGTGATAATGACAATTTAGATTAATTAACTTAATGTAAAAGAAAATATGACAAAAGAAAATATCTTTTAGTAAATTAATTTTGACAAGGGGTTATATAAATTATCTTTTTGTATATAAATATTAATTGGAGAGATAAAATATTTCCTACATGATTTTATTTTTTTATAATTTTTATATATCTAATAAATAAAATTATTAATGACACAATAATGATGAAGTATTTACCTCATTAATAAATGATTTAAATAAATAAGATTATAATGATTAAAATATTATCCAAAACATGTAAAATTCAAATTGGATGATTTTATTTAGACCATGAGTCATATTATCATAGAATATAATAATTTTTGGAACATTGGAAACTGAATATCATTATATAATAAAATAATAGTTTCTCACTTTCCTAAAGAGCCCCTCCCTCCCTTATAAAAGGAGACCACTTCTAACATATTCCTCACACCACTCAAGCCATTTGGATCATCCAACCTCTGCCCAATTAATCTATCAACATCCTTCTCATCCTCTTAGAAGCCTTACCTTAGGCAGAAGGCACTTCAAGAGGTCCTTTGGTTCAAACCAAAGAGAGTTACCCAAATTAAAGGTAACAGTTTCTCTTAAATTGTTTTCTTTTATTTTAATTCTCCAACCCCAGGACTCTTTTTATATCATTGTTTTGTAACAAAACTAGTATCCTCAATATACTAGGATGTTGTCATAAGATTTATTATAACTACACTTACAGACACCTCCATCTAATGGATGAAGATCATAATGTTTATGTGGATGAAAAACTAACGCCTCATGAAACGATGATTGTTCAATTACACATTACCACCTCTCATGGTGGCCATTATGATGGAACTGTATTTATATATGATATATATTATGTTTATGATTTTATTATTCTTCTGTACTTTCCAATTACATCAAGCCTTTATGGTTTCCATAGTGGGTAAATACGATAATCTCATTTGAGGAAGTGCGGACTACCACGACCTTAAAGTTATGTGACTCGTTAATTACTTATGTGGGATGTATAATGGATAGTTTTAATAATACTATATATAATATTATACTGGAATTATAATATACATATGTATCATTATGATTTATTTTCATTAAAATAAGAAATAGAAATGAAAGTAGCGTTCATGCATATGTACGGCTTACCATCTCAATGAACGGTGCATTTCATTTCTTACCTCTAAATGTTATGTACTATTATAAAAGCATATATATAGTGGATATATATTATATATATGATATCCAAATCATGAATATAATTCTTTATATAATGAACCTTTGACCACATGGACAACTTGTAAATATATGTTGTTTATTTTTACTCAAGTACCAAATATCGACAAAATGAACGTTATTAACTTAAATGATTTCATAATGTTTCTAACATGGTAATAAGTAATATAAAAGTAACAATAAACTTGAAAAAGGTTCTTGAGAATGTTGAAATTAACTTTAGTTTTTTATTCCGGAGATTAAATAACGATCGAGTCAAGTCGGACACGACGTAAGGGATCTGACCTCTCTCTTTCTTTTCAAGTACTCTCTTTTATGTCATTTCTTCTATGCTACATGTTCTTATGTTGGAGGATGTTATTTATATACAATATACTGTAATTTGTATTTTCACATAATGATAGACCCCCTATCAATCTCATAAATTCATTTTAATAATTTTTATGTGGCGTCGTTAGGTTTCCAAAATTTTCGTAAGGGATTTCTTATCTCACTTTCAATAACATGAGATTTCCATTGTTCGCCACTTATTTGTTTCATTTGGTGTATTTGATGCCCATGAATGTATTACATATGTAATAAACTTTTATTTATGGGAAATTACATCTTCATTTTATGATCCTTCTTTCATGTGGTGTATGTTTCGAAAGTTACCAAATCGGTAAGGGAACCTTTCACCCTCCTCTTTTTAAAATACTTCTTTCGGTTATGTCTTTTAATTTACAGCTTATTATGTTGGGATATGTTCTTCTATATCCTTATTCATTTAAATTTTATTTTCATGTGATGAGATACCCTTTTTATCTAATAAAATCTTTTTCTTAATTTTAAAGTTACGATGTTAGGCTGTCGAATATTTGTAAAGGGACTTCTTAACCAAATTTCAATTATTTGGGTTAAACTTCTACTTGTGATTATGTCGTGCTATAAATATGTGTGAATGACCTATGACTGTTTTACAATTAATTTCCACTTATATTGGGTGTATTTATATTTGTCACACATAAATATGTCATTGATTTATCCTTAATCTAAGGATACCGTCTTTATAAGGGATTGCATCTCAATTTACATTCCATTGAGACTTCATTATTTTTATACACCAACTCACTCTTATATGGTGTATATACTGTCTTTTGACATATTATATGATGAATAATTTTATTCTAATGATATTATAAAGTTATGATTAAATTTTATTCCTCAATTATTTCTATTCAAGTGTCTCTCATTTTGTTAAAAACTCTTTAACTAAAATATGTTTTTAAATGTTTTAAAGATTTATTATTCTAAATATTTATCATCAATTTCCATGTTTTCGAAATGGTTTTGGGATTTATTTATATGGAAATTAAGGCTTTAAAATGTTAATTTCTTTAAAATATTCAATGTGGTATGGGACACTTTGATTCAAAAATCTATTTATTAAATGTTTTAAATGGTTATGAAAATAGTTTGATAAAGAATTGTTTATTTAAATATCTTGATATGATATATTGTGATTGGAATGTGGAAATGTTATATTTTCATTATTCTTGTTTTATGTCTTATGTTATGGTTATTGGGCATTGTTTACGTATACGGGTGGTTCCGTGATAAACCTAGTGTGGGTGAGCCCATGATAGATCTCCAATGCATTGTGTAACGTGACGGAGGTAAACGTGAATGTTTCTTCTAAGAGATTTAGGGAATATACTATGATGGGTATTCCAAATGGAACTCCCTATATTTCTGTGATAACTACAATGTATGTATGTTATGAATGCCATAAGTTACCTTTATGATTTCTGATTTCGGTCTGTTATTCATAAATCTTATGATTTTGCAAGGTATGTTCTGAATGAAAAGTATTGGTTTCATTGATTTGTATTTATTGATTGGTTAATGTTTCTTTTTTTTTTATAACTCTTACTGAGATTTTTATGCTCATACCATGTTTTTTTGAAATGTTTTTCACATGACTTAAAGATGAATAGGGTCATGAACGAGATCAATGAAAAGTCATTCTATCTAAAACATGGAACTAGACATGTTTCTTTTTAAGAGTTTTTATTCTATGAAAAAAATGGATAATGAGTAGTAGTGTCTACTTGTAATATTCAGGTTCTTATGTAATAGTTATGGACTAATTATCTAAAACTTTAAACAAGAAAAGATCCTCAATGTGAATTATTCATTTAATTCAAGATTATGTAATGTTTAAGGCTGGGTCCTTACAGATGTCATGTACTAAGTAAGTACACACAATGATAGGATGAATTACATGACTAAATAGGGTTTTTGGGGATTCACATCACATATATGAGTTACACACCACGTACTCTTACATTTTAGTTTTTCACTTGTTTTCTCTCACTATTGTAGGTATTATTCTAGTAGGAATACAATTCTATGTTTTTCTATGTAGGGTTCAATGACTGAAGTTTTTATTGTTAAGTAAATATTCTGTTTTATGTTTTTCTTCCCATGAATCACTGAAATAAAACCAATATAGACCATTATAAATTAATTTTATAATTAGAAGGTATAAAAAAGGTAACAAAATTTAGAAATATATATAAATTAATGTATATATATATAAGAACAAAATAGAACAAAACATTCCATAAAAATATAAATTAATTATTATAACAATGAAAAAAATCAAATATATTTTTATGAATAAAATGTGTATTATAAAATGGATATTTTTTCTTGTTTTATATTTTTATGATTAACAATAATTTTATAAGAATAGTTAAAATACCAAAAAATTGAATCTTCATAAAAAATTATTTTTAAGATATTATATGATTTTATTTTAATGATAAATGTATTAATTTTATGATATGAATTAGTTGAAATTAATAGAAATTTTTTATTTATCAATTTCATATTAAATTATGAATATTTTTGGAATTTTTATAAAATCATTGTTTTTTAGGTGAATAGGGAAAAACATTATTTTGGAAAAAATTCTGGCTTTTGTAACGTCACATGGATATAAGCATAAACTAAATCATTGAAAACTTTTTTCTAGACAAAATATATATCTTTTATGTAATATTATATATTTGAAAATATCATTTTTGGTTTACAGACATATATTTTATATTTTAAAACATAATTGATATTTTCTCGAATTTTTTTTAAATACTTTATACATTTTTATTTTTAAAATTATTTTATTATCAATTTAATAAAAGGAAATAGTTTTTAAATTTAAAATTAGTGTGTCAAAATTATCTAATAATGGACACCTTATTGTTATGAATAGACAAAATTTTACAATGGGTAAATATTAGTTACCCTTGTAGAAGAATTATTTTTCAAAGAATAATTATTTTTTAAATATTATTTATTTTAAAAATTAAATTAATTATGTATATGTTAAAAATCTAATATGGTGTTTATAAAAATTAAAATGTTAATTAACAAAAATTTAATTTTTAATCAATGTTAAATAAAATTAAGAACACTTAATGACTAAAACAATATTTTTTTAAAAAAATTCAACACATTATGTGTCTTGATTGAAAAGTTAGTTCTTTCTATTTAGAAATTTATTTCGGATAAATGGATCCCAAATTAATATTAATCATATAAAAATTACATACTAATATTATACTTAATTTTTTAGTAACAAAATCATTTACATGAATAATATTTGTTTTAAGAGTAACAAGTATTTATTGGACTGATCTAAGGTGGGTCGAATTATATAAAAATGAAAGGAACTTTTGACATTATATATATAAATTTTTTGGATTTACAGTCTTATCTATTTGTGTTACCAACAAAACTTCACCTAACACACCATATTTTAATTTATATCGATTATTACCACTTACATACCGTTCTTTTCCCTGAAAAAAACCCTCTTCCTCACTTTTATGGGGGGGCACCTCCTCCCTTTCAATGATACATTAATATTTATAATTTTACCTGAAACAATTCCCAAAAATCCTATAAATGAAGTTTTTTAGCCTAACTAATGACCTTAGACACTATAAATAAGCTTAAGTTCCTAAAATCTAAGGTCTTCATCAAGGTGAAGTTCAAGGTCTTGACAAACGTAAGACATATTTCTTAGCAGTTATTTCTCATTGTTTCCTTTATAAAAAAATAAAAATACTATAATAAAAAATAATAATAACTATTTTTTCCGATATTATTATAATAGTTTTATAAAAATTAGTTATTCTCTTATATCTTCTATTAAAAACAAGAATCATTTTTAGTGTATGTGTGTGAATTATTGCATATACAAAGTGATGTTATCAGTATACCATAACCACATATCATGAATGGTACTAATAATGGTATTTATGAATAACTATGATAAAAATAATGTATATATTGTTCATATATGATTACTTAATATCTAACTTTATCCCTCTCATTCATTGATAATTCGAAATGATAATCATGAATTGTGCGGACTACCTCCTCCATAATGAGTCATTTTCTTGTTTTCTTATAGTTTTTCCACATTTATCCAGTCATATTAAAAAATGGGTCAACATAATAAAAATATCATAAAATATCCTTATTATTTTTTTATAAGGATATTATTTAAAAATAATCTCCTCCTTAACCATACTCACCAACCGAGTTAACGCATCTTCAAGTCTAGGTTGGTTTTGGTCTCCTACGTGAAAATTGCTATGTAATTATGTCATTGAAGACTATAGAAATGTAATTTCTTATATAATATGGAATAAGTATTTATATAAATATTTTTATTTTATTTTATAAAGGATACATAAATATTTTACTCATTAATTAAGAAAACACTCTTTTTTGGTTGAGAATAACCCGAAAGATATTAATTGTCGATTTCATATTCTAGGATATTGACTAAATGTAACACCCCAAGCTTCTACGGTATGCTTCTTTTTGAATAATACAGTATCGTGTGTTGTACGCAACTTCGAGTTTTAACACACACCACGACCAATCGAAGTAACCGTTATGAATAGTAATACCCACTTTTTGAAATTTTATCAATTTTATCTCTCAAAATATACTTCATTTTTGGATTCATAATATCGAAATTATCCAAGGGTGAAATTTTGGTACTTTTTGGATAACTTTCATATTTTGATGAATACTGAAAATTACTAAATTTTAATTAAAAGAAACATTTTAATCGAAATAATTAACTGTGATAAATAATGAATTTGAGTGGTTTTAAATTATATTTAGAATATATTTTTACCATTTAATATAATTTTGGTCATTGGACATAATGTCACATTTAAAACGAACATAAACAAGTGTCAATCTTTTGATAGTTATTGTTTCTTAAAAACACACATTTTGTTTTAAGAGTAAGAACTAATTTTACTTTAATAAATGAAACTATTATGTTTTTAATTTGGTAAAATAGACTTCATTATTGAATTCTTAATATCAAATTTAGCTTAGGGTAAATTTTTGGTATTTTTCTGAAAACATTCAATTTTTGATGAATAGTGAAAAACACTAAGTTACTATTTAAAACCGGATTTTTATTTAAATAATTATTTATATTATTTAAATTTATTTTAGGTAAAATAGATACATAACACCTATATAAATTCAATGTAATTCATTGGAGGCAGTTTATAATAATTTTAGATATATAAAAATTTTATTGAACTTTTTCACCGTCTTTTACCCACCTCATAGGAGAATTTATAAATTCACATAAAAAATAATTTTACCGCTTATGTGAGTGGAATTTCAAAAATCTGAGTGAAATAGTTAATATCAAGGAGTAAAATGTGGTTCAATAAGATAAAATTATTTTTTGGTGAATAGTAAATTTTTACTTTTATTTACCACGATAAAAAGTAAATAGGGTAATTAAGGGTAAAAATGATATTATTATTACCCTAACACATGTCCCAATTCTATTGGATAAGTTTAATTCGACCAAAAACAACCTTAGGAATAAAATGTGACCCTTTAGGTCCACTTGGATTAGATTTGGACATTTATTATTATTTAATTCAAAGAAGAGTTAAAAGAGTTAAAATCAAAGTCTAATAACTAAAACATTCTGAATATAGGGTTATACATAAGATACATTCAATTATAAATATCCATTATAAAGATAAAGATATTTTAGACATTTTAGTATTTTAATTATAAATTTTAGACATTATATAATGTAATTTATTTCTGACACAATGATGATGTAGTGATTACCTTATTAGTGAAATATTAAAATAATTGATATTATAAATACCCAAATAAATAAAATTCTAAACTTTCAATAAATTCCAAGAATTTTATAGGTTAATATGACATGTTAGTATTTAATTAATTGAATTTTTGTGAAGTAATAATTCAGTTATGAATTTCACAAAAATCAAATACAAAATAGTGTCAAAATTGACATAAAAGAGTTTCTAAAACAAATATTATATTATTAATTGATATTAAATTTCTAAAAATATAAGGTTCAGCCAAAGGACTTGTATCATGATAGGTGTATAATTAATGGACTACCTGGGGGTCTTTTGGAAGTATATATTATTTTTATTAACTATATAATATAAAAATACAAAGTGACATGGTAAGTGTCAAACGAGTTAACCAATAGTTAAAACTAAAAGATAAGGGTAATATAATGACCCAAACCTATCTAAAATCTATTGGTTGAAAGGATTTAGACCCCTACCCACATTAGGAATTAAATAATCTACTTTAGAGACATAAGAAACCCAATATGAATTTATTATAAATTAATACTTTAAGCTATTCCTAAGGATCCCCTTCTCCCCTTTATAAAAGGACACCAATTATAACCAATTCCATAGACCTTTAAAGCCTTTTGGATCGTCCAAAATCAGCCCAATTAAGCTCCATAAATCCCTCTACTCATCCTAGAAGTGTCAAATTTGGCATAAGTCACTTCAAGAGTTTTTTTTGGTTCAAACCAAAGGGAGTTACCAAAATTAAAGGTAACAATTTCTCTTAGCTTCTTTTCTTTTATTTTACTTATCCAACTACTAAACTCTTCTTGTTATTTTCTTTTTTAACAAAACCTGTATCCTAAATATATTAGGATATCCTTATGATAAGTATTCGAACTACACTTACACACACCTCCATCTAATGTGTGATGAACATAATGTTTCTGTGGATGGAAACCAAACGCCTCACGAAACCATGATTGTTCAATTATCACCTACCGCCTCCCATGGTGGCCATTATGATGGAAGTCTAATTAAATATGATATTAATTATATTTATTTTATATATAATCTTCTTTAATTCAATTTTATATCATACCATTATTTGTTTCATTTTGTATATATATACGACAATTTCATTTGAGGAAGTGCGGACTACCGCCCACTCAAGGTGACATGACTCGTTGATACCATACATGGAACGTATAAAGGATGGTGTTAATGAACATAAGTAACACATATAATATATTATGTTATACTGTAATAATAATATATCTATGTATTATTTGGTTTTGATTCCTCTTAAAATGAAAAATGAAATGGAAGTAGCGTTCGTGCGTACGTACGGATTACCATCTCCACGACGTGATGGGATTAATTTCCAAGTTCACCATTCATCGACGATTATAAAAAATATATATTACTAATAAGTATGTAATATATGAAATAATAATGCTACTGGAGATATGTATATATCTATAGAGTATTTATGTACTTACATATATCTTATTCACTTACTTCCGTTCAATACTATATGGAAACGGAAACAAAGTTTATGCATACGTACAGACTACCATCTCCATAAACGGTGTTTTCCATTT
This sequence comes from Viscum album, assembly GCA_963277665.1. Lineage (NCBI taxonomy): Eukaryota > Viridiplantae > Streptophyta > Magnoliopsida > Santalales > Viscaceae > Viscum > Viscum album. The sequence continues at coordinate 1,911,980,194 of OY728135.1, read as the reverse complement.
CATATATACGTCTATTATAAATTTTTATATTCAAAATATATATGATAAATAAATCATTTATTATATTCTATAATTATTTAAATCATGATCTAAGTGATACAATTAAGAGTAACAAGTTAAAACACGTACGATAAAGAAAGCGATTATTACCGAAAATATTAATATAACATGGAAATTATTATTAAATGGGTAGTATAAAGTCATAAATGAATAATGTATGATATCATAAATATTAATATGGTTCTGGTATAATTTAATAACATAATACAGTCTTCATACAGGAGGCTAAACGTACCCTTGACTGAAGGAAAGTGGAAGGTAAGGTGTTTTCATCTCACTACTTATTCTCGTGAGATTCATGTCATATTTACACTATTACCTTTTGTGTGGTGTATGTACTGACCAAAATTGTATTCTTTATGTAATAAACATTAATTTATTTGTATTTATATATTCATTTTATGATACCTCATTCCTTGGGTGTATGTTTCGTAAGTTACCAAATTGGTAAGGATTAATTTCATAATCTCTTTATTATCCAAGGTTGTTATAATGTAAGTATCTACTGGGACATATTTATTATCCATGTCCATGTTTTATGAAAGAGTATTCAAAGGGATTATTTTAAGGGAATTTTTACTAAAACATCATTTCAAATGTTTTAAATATTTTGTCTTCTAAATCTTTCTCATTGATGTCCATGTCTTCAAAATGGGTTTTAAAGATTTATATATATGGACATGAATGTTTTTTTAAATGTTAATTCCATTCAAAACTTTCAATGTAGTATGAGAAACTTTGATTAAAAAATTTCTTTAAATATCTTCCTTAGTAAATTGTGTAACTTTTAGATGTTTTCATGAAAAATGGATATTTGTCTCAAAGATATTTACAAAACATTTTCATCTATGCCAATATCCATTGACGAATTTTAAGATTATTTAAAGTTGTATTTTTATGATACAAAATATCCATATTGTATTGAAGGTTTTGCGATATGTTTGACTGGGGATGAGTTATTTTTATGTCATTCATGGTTTATGGTTAAAGTACTGACATTTTGTAAGTTAGTATTAATACGAAAGTTTATGTTATATCTCAGCCTTTTCTTAAGATGAATGTGTTGGACTAGTACGTTCTGGGCTAGGGACTGGTAAAAGTAAGCCCTCTGGGTTGGTGTCTGGTTATTAGAGGCACTTCAGGTTGGTGTCCGGTTATTAGAGGCACTCCGGGTTGCTGTCCGGTTATTAGAGGCACTCCAGGTTAGAGTCCGGTTACAGAGGCTCTCCGGGTTGGTTCCGGTTATAGTTAGCCCCTTGGTCTTGGAACGCGGCCTTGACAATGAAATTTAAGTTCAGAATTATGCATTCCATAATTTTGAAAGTGGTTATTGATATTGCATGTGATTATTTGACTAGTAGAATATCCATGTGAATAGGTAAATGAAATTATTTCATTTTATCTTTTCCATATTATGCTGAAGTTCAAGTTTAAAAAGATTTTGTTTTAGTTATACATTGCCTTAAATATTTATGTTTATTTATGAATTATTCGGCTATATTATTATCCTTACTATGAATCTGAGCTCACCCCTTTCTATGTTTAATTTTTCCCAGGATTCCAAGAAGTGTATTGTGATTGATATGAAGGGTTAAGACAAGGGAATAATGGCATTCATCAAAGATTATTTATGTTGTTCTGTATGTTATGAAGTACAATGTAACATTCATATTCGTAATCTATTTTCCAAGACTGCTAAACCGATCGGTCCTTTAAAACTTTATTCCTTATAATCATGCCAATGTATTAAAATAATGCACCGAATCTGGATAACTGGGGTCAGGGCTTTACAGTTGGTATCAAAGGATGTTTAGCAATAACCCTGGAAACAAGATTTAGATAAACTCTGAGTAGAGCACATTACCCTAAGATAGACTTTGAGGATTAGTATAGAAGAACTTCCAAGAACTTTGGTAATATTGTGATTTTGTGATTTTTCCAAGAAAATACATCCCTGTCTAGATTCAAGCAGGTAGATGCGGCTCTGGCACAAATATACCTAGGGGTAAAACCCGAAAACACCACTTTGAGCTAGACACGAACAGAAACTGATGCACGACCATGGGCCTTGCTGCACTCTTGGTTACGACACTCCCGGGGGATATGCTTAGGATAATTCTCATTTTCTTTACAAACCTTTATGAAGGGTTTATGAGTATATACTTTCTCAAAGAAGACATTTTTATTATTACAGATTATATCCATAAACTGTTTAACCTATGTTAAGTGTTTTACAAGTTTGGGATTATCTATTTCTTTTCAAAAACAAATATAGTGTATTCCATTGTTTAGAAATGGCACCCAGTAGAAGGAATGAGAACTCCAGCAATACGCATGATCCAAAGAGTAATAAAGATCATATATTTCGAGGTCTTAAGCCAGAAATTAGAAGGGAAATATTCTACCACATATTATCATCATTTGAAGAAATAGTATCATGTATTGATATGATAAATAAATAATTCTTGGAGTCCAATGGATTTGAAGGGAATCCAGAGAAGGAAAGGTTTGTAGAGAGAAAGACAGATAAAGGGAATAAGGTAAAGAAGGATTTTCCCATATGTGATAATTGTAGAAAGAATCACCTTGGAAAATTCTTGAAGGGAATGGGAGTATGTTATAAGTGTGGAGAAAAAGGACACCAAGTACGTGACTGCATGGGTAAGAAAAAGGTTTCAAATGTACAATGCTTCATCTGTAAGGAGTTTGGACACTACATGAACCGATGTCCCAGTCATCAGACTATGCCGAAAATGATGTTATTGGATAATAATGAAGTTATGATACTACCACAGATGAAGAGGAATGACTAGTGTTCTTATGTTTTTATTTTGGAATTATTTCATTGAAGTGTCGTATCAATAATGTACTGGAAATAAATAAGGATTGTATTGCAGTAATATTTCATTGAGTATTTGATATTTTATGGTGATAAGAAAAGTGACTCTAAGGAGACTTAAATTTTCTAGAAATTACATGGTTGAAGGAAAGATAAACCTTAATATGGTCTTAATATTGAGGTACTGATTTTGGAATAAGATATGGTTGATTTGGGTAAATTATATTGGATAATCTTGACTACCTTGAAACTGATTAAGTAATTGTATATTCGATTACTGTTGGGGTTTACAAAATTTTTGGATGGATGAAGTATATCCAGTATTCTATAAAGAATAAGGGAGCATGAATGTAGTCAATATGGTTTTATGGTAATTTAGGATGTTTCAGTGTTTTAAAGGAATACATGATGAAGGTATTCACATGCTATTACAGGGTAAAAATTATCTACATTATGTTTATCTTTAATATAAATTTTGGACTGAGAGTTTACAGAAGTATTTTGGATAAGTATAAAGCTTGTAAGGGATTACGTTTGAAAGTTTATTTTTAGATTTTTATTAATGGACAACACACAGACCGTGTGACGACCCATCACGTTGGACAAAGCTGTGAGAATCGAACCCACAACCATAGTGAAATTGGGATTTATTTCCTACCACTGGACTACATGAAGTTCCTGGATGGTATAATGTAGTTATTTTTAAACGGTTTGAAATGTGAATTATATATTTATTATATTTGGAACCCTATACAATTAAGATAAATAGATTATTTTTGAGTTGTATTATCTTTTGGGGTGAAAGATGAGTTTGTGGTAGAAATTTATTAATGGATAAAACTCTAATTATAAACTAAGTATATATCCTCATGATCTTTGCCAATCTCATAAATAAATTCCTAAACATAAAGAAAAGGGACTTAGATCAAAAAATGTTGTCCTAGATGGTACCTTAGATCATCACAAATTTCTGGCTTTGGTATTGTTTTCCTTTTCATAGCCATGTTCTCTACCACTCTCCATCAAATATTGATGGTTATATTTCTCTTCCATATCCATATTTTCTTACATGGAACCCTAGAATGTGTTATTTTCGGTACCCTTCATACTTACCACTCTTTAGTTTCAATAGTGGCCTCATTAATCCATTTTTCCGATGTGGGATTTCAACTAAGATATTTTGAAATGTCAACCCTAAGTTTCAAATACCAAGCATAAATTGAGAGGATGCAATTTATTGAAGGATGGGAGAATGTAACACCCCATGATACTACAGTACGCTTCTATTTGAATAATACAGTAGCGTGTGTTGTACACTACTTCGAGTTCTAACACACACCACGACCAATCGAAGTAGCCGTTATGAATAGTAATACCAAATTTTTGAAATTTTATAAATTTTATCTCTCAAAATGGACTTCATTTTTGGATTCATAATATTGAAATTATCCAAGGGTGAAATTTAGTTACTTTTTGGATAACATTCATATTTTGATGAATAGTGAAAATTACTAAATATTAATTAAAAGAAACTTTATTATTTGAAATAATTAATAGTGATAAATAATGAATTTGAGTGGTTTTAAATTATATTTATAATATATATTTACTATTTAATCAAATTTTGGTCATTAGACATAATTTCACATTTAAACTGGACATAAACTAGTGTCAATCTTTTGATAGTTATTATTTCTTAAAAACACACATTTTGTTTTAACAGCGAGAATTAATTTTTAATTAATAAATGAAACTTATTTGTTTTAAATTTGGTAAAATAGACTTAATTATTTTATTAGTAATATCAAAATTAGCTTAGGTTAAATTATTGGTATTTTTCTAAAAACATTCAATTTTTGATGAATAGTGAAAAACACAGAGTTACTGTTTAAAACCGGATTTTTATTTAAACAATTATTTATATTATTTAAATTTATTTTAGGTCAAAATACATACATAACACTTATATAAATTCAATTTAAATCATTGGAGGCAGTTTATAATAATTTTAGATATATAAAAATTTTATTGAGTTTTTTCACCGTCTTTTACCCACCTCCTATGAGAATTTATAAATTCACATAAAACATAATTTTACCTCTTCTGTGAGCGGAATTTTGAAATTCCGAGACACCTGGTTAATATCAAGGAGTAAAATGTGGTTCAATAAGATAAAAATAATTTTTGGTCTATAGTAACTTTTTACTTTTACTTACCACGATAAAAAGTAAATAGGGTAATTAAGGGTTAAATGATATTATTATTACCCTAACACATGTCTTAATTCTATTGGATAAGTTTAATTCGACCAAAAACAACCTTAGGAATAAAATGTGACCATTTAGGTCCACTTGGATTAGATTCGGACATTTATTTTTATTTAATTCAAAGAAGAGTTAAAAGAGTTAAAATCAATGTTCAATAACTAAAACATTTTTAATATAGAGTTATACATAAGATAAATTCTATTATAAATATTCATTATAAATATAAAACTATTTCCTATATAATATTATTTTAATTATAATTTTTAGACATTATATAATTTAATTTATTTGTGACACAATGATGATGCAGTAATTACCCTATTAGTGAAATATTAAAATAATTGATATTATAAATACGCAAATAAATATAATTTGAAACTTTTAATAAATTCAAAGAATTTTATTAGTTAATATGACATGTTAGTATGTACTTAATGGACTTCATTAGAAGTAATCATGCTGTTATGAGTTTCAGAAAAATCAAATACCAAATAGTGTCAAAATTGACAAAAAAGAGTTTTTAAAACAAATATTATATTATTAATTGATATTAAATTCTAAAAAATATATGGTTCTATCAAAGGACTTGTATAATTATATGTGTTTCATTAATGGACCACTTGGGGGTCTCTTAGAAGTATATAGTATGTTTATTAACTATATAATATAAAAATACAAAGTGACATGGTAAGTGTCAAACTAATTAACCAAGAGTTAAAATTAAAAGATAATGTTAATATAATGACACAATCCTATCTAAAATCTATTGGTTGAAAGGATTTAGAACCATACCCACCTTAGGAATTGAATAATACACTTTGGAGCCATTATAAACCTAATATTAATTTATTATAAGTTAATACTTTAAGTTATTTCTAAAGAGCCCATCTCCCCCTTATAAAAGGACACAACTTCTATCCAATTTCTCACACCATTAAAGCCTTTTGGATCATCCAAACTCTGCTCAATTAAGCTCCCAACATTCGTATCCTCCTCCTAGAATCCTCAAATTCGGCATAAGGCACTTAAAGAGTCCTTTTTGGTTCAAATCAAAGAGAGTTACCCTAATTAAAGGTAACGATTTCTCTTAGCTTCTTTTCTTTTATTTTATTTCTCCAACCCCTAAACTCTTCTAATTATTTTCGTTTGTAACAAAACCTGTATCCTAAATATATTAGGATATAGTTATGATGAGTATTCAAACTACAATTACACACACCTCCATCTAATGGGTGAAGAACATAATGTTTCTGTGGATGGAAACCAAATGCCTCATGAAATGATGATTATTCAATTATCTCTTACCACCTCTCATGGTGGCCATTATGATGGAACTATAATTAAATAAGATATTAATTATATTTATTTTATATATAAGCTTATTTAATTCCAATTTATATCATAAAATTATTTTTTTCATGTTGTATATATATACGATAATTTCATTTGAGGAAGTGCGGACTACCGCGCCCTTAAGGTGATATGACTCGTTGATACCATACATGGAAGGTATAAAGTATGGTGTTAATGAACTTAAGTAACACATATAAGATATTATATTATACTGGAATAATAATATACCTATGTATTATTTTTTTTTATTCCTTTTAAAATGAAAAATGAAATGGAAGTAGCGTTCGTGCGTACATATGGATTACCATCTCCACGACGTGATGAGATTCATTTCCAAGTTCACCATTCATCGACGATTATAAAAAATATATATTACTAATAAGTATGTAATATATGAAATAATAATTCTACCGGATATATATATATATATAAGTATTTATTTACTTACATATATATTACTCACTTACTTCCGTTAAATACTATATGAAAACGGAAACAACGTTTATGCGTGCGTACGGACTACCATCTCCATAAACGGTGTTTTCCATTTAATATATAAGTCTATTATTAATTTTTATATTGTAAATATATATGATAAATAAATCATCTTTTATATTCTAGAAGTATTTAAATCATGATCTAAGTGATAAAATCAAGAGTAACAATTTAAAACACTTGCGATAAAGAAAGCGATTATTACTGGAAATATTAATATAACAGGGAAATTATTATTAAATTGGTAGTATAAAGTCATAAATAAATAATGTATGGTATCATAAATATTAATATGTTTATAGTATAATTTAATAACATACTATAGTCTTCATACAAGAGGCTAAACATACCCTCGACTAAAGGAAAGTGTAAGGTAAGGGGTTTTCATCTCACTCCTTATTCCCATGAGATTCATGTCATATTGCCACTATTACCTTTTGTGTGGTGTATGTACTGCCCATAATTGTATTCTTTATGTAATACACATTAATTTATGTGTATTTACATATTCATTGTATGATACCTATATCATGGGGTGTATGTTTTGTAAGTTACCAAATTGGTAAGGGTTTATTTCACAATCTCTTTATTATCCGAGGTTGTTATTATGTAAGTATCTACTAGGACTAATTTATTAACAATGTCCATGTTTTATAAAAGAGTTTTCAAAGAGATTATTTTAAGGGAATTGTTACTAAAACATCATTTTAAATGTTTTAAATATTTATTCTTCTAAGTCTCTCTCATTAATGTCAATTTCTTCAAAATGGTGTTTAAGTATTTATTTATATGGACATGAATGTTTTTTAATTGTTAATTCCTTTCAAAAGTTTCAAAGTAGTATGGGACACTTTGATTCAAAAATTTTCTTTAAATGTATTCCTTTATAAATTGTGTAACTTCTAAATGTTTTCATGAAAAAAAGATATTTCTCTCAAAGATTTTTACCAAACATTTTCATCAATGTCAACATCCATTGATGGATTTTAAGATTATTTGAAGTTGAATTTTTATGATACAAAACTTCCGTATTGTATTGAAGGTTTTGTGTTATGTTTGACTGCGGATGAGTTATTTTTATGTCATTCATGGTTTATGGTTAAATTATTGGCATTTCGTATGTTATTTATAATACGAAAGTTTACGTTATATCTCAACCTTTTCTTAGGATGAATGTGTTGGACTTGTACGTTCCGGGTTGGGGATGGGTAAAAGTAAGCACTTCGGGTTGGTGTTCGGTTATTAGAGGCACTCTGGGTTGGTGTTCGTTTATTTGAGGCACTCCGGGTTGCTGTCCGGTTATTAGAGGCAGTCCGGGTTGGATTCCGGTTACAGAGGCTCTGCCGGTTGGGTTCCGGTTACAGTTAGCCCCTAGGTCTTGGCATGAGGCCTTGACAAAAAAATTAATGTTCAGAATTATGCATTACATCGTTGTGAAAGTGGTTATTGATATTTCATGTCATTATTCGACTAGTCGAATATCCATGTGAATAAGTAAATGGAATTATTTTATTTTATATTTTCCAAAATATGAAGAAGTTCAAGTTTAAAAGGCTTTTGTTTTAGTTATACATTGCCTTAAATGTTTATGTTTATTTATGAATATTTCTGATATATTATTATCATTACTGAGCATCTGAACTCACCCCTTTCTATGTTTTATTTTTTACCGGATTCCAAGAAGTGTATTGTGATTGATATGCAGGGTTAAGACAAGGGAATAATGGCATTCATAAAGGATTATTTATGTTGTTTTGTATGTTATGAAGTGTAATGTAATATTCATGTATATAATCTATTTTCCATGACTGCTAAACTGAATGGTTCTTTGGGACATGATTCCTTGTAATCATGCCAATGTATTAAAATAATGCACCGACTATAGATAAATGGGGTCGAGGCGTTACAGTTGGTATCAGAGGATGTTTAGCAATAACCATGGAAACGAGATTTAGATAAACTCTAATTAGAGCACATTACCCTAAGATAGAGTTTGAGGATTATTATATAAGAACTTCCTAGAATTTTGGTAATGTAGAGATTTTGTGAGTTTTCCAAGAAAATACATCCCTGTCTGGATAAGAGCAGGTAGAGGCGGCTCTGGCACAACTGTACCTAGGGGTAAAACTCGAAAAAACTGCTTTGAGCTAGACTCGAACAAGAACTGATTCACGACAATGATCCTTTCTACGCTCTTGGTTACAACACTCCTGGGGGATATGCTTAGGATAATTCTCATTATCATTATAAACCATTATGAAGGGTTTATGCGTATATATTTTCTCAAAAAAGACATTTTTATGATTATGGATTATATCCATAAACTGTTTAATTTATGTTATGTGTTTTACAAGTTTGGGATTATTTATTTCTTTTCACAAACACATCTAGTGTATTCAATTGTTTAGAAATGGCTCCCAGTAGAAGGAATGAGAACTCCTGTAATATGCATGATCCAAAGAGTAAGAAAGATCATATCTTTCATAGTCTTAAGATAGAATTTAGAAAGAGAATAGTCTCCCACGTATTATCATCATATGAAGAAATATTATCATGTGTTGATATGATAAGTAAATAATTCTTAGAGTCCTATGGCTTTGATGGGAAGCCAGAGAAGGAATGGATGGTAGAGAGAAGGAAAGATAATGGGAATAAGGTAAAGAAGGATTTTCCCATATGTTATAACTGTAGAATGAATCACCTTGGAAAATGCTTGAAGGGAATGGGAGTATGTTATATGTGTGGAGAAAAAGGTCACCAAGTACGTGACTGCAGGGGTAAGAAAAAGGTTTCAAATGTACAATGCTTCATCTGCAAGGAGTTTGGACACTACGCGAACCAATGTCCCAGTCATCAGACTATGCCGAAAATGATTCTATTGGATAATAATCAAATTTTGATACTACCACAGATGAAGAGGAATGACTAGTGTTCTTATGTTGTTATTTTGGAATTATTTAATTGAAGTGTCGTATCAATGATGTACTGGAAATAAATAAGGATTGCACTTCAGTACTATTTCATTGAGTATTTGAGATTTTATGGTACTAAGAAATGTGACTCTAAAATGACTTAAAATTTGTGGAAATTACATGGTTGAAGAAAATATAAAACTCAATATGGTCCTAATATTGAGGTACTAATTTTGGAATAAGATATGGTTGATTTGGGTAAATTATATTAGATATTCTTGACTTCCTTGAAACTGATTAAAGATTTGTATATTCCATTATTGTTGGGGTTTACAACATTTTTTGATGGATGAAGTATATCCAGTATTCTATAAGGAATAAGGGAGCATGAATGTAATCAATAAGGTTTTATGGTAATTCAGGATGTTTCAGTGTTATAAAAGAATACATGATGCAGATATTCACATGCTATTACGGGGTAAAAATGATCAACATTATGTTTATATTTCAAATAAATTTTGGACTGAGAGTTTACATAAGTATTTTGGATAACTCTAAAGGTTGGAAGGGATTAGGTTTGAAAGGTTAGTTTTAGATTTTTATAAAAGGACAACACGCAGACCGTGTGACGACCCATCGCGTTGGAAAAAGATGCGGGAATCGAACCCACAACCACTGTGCAATTGGGATATATTGCCTACCACTGGACTACGTGAAGATCCTGGATGTTATAATGTAGTTTTTTTAAAGGGTATGATATTTTAATTGTAAATTCATTATATTTCAAACCCTATACGATTAGGATAAATAGATTATTTTTGAGTTGTATTATGTTTTGGGGTGAAAGATGAGTTTGTGGTAGAAATTTATTAATGGATAAAACTCTAATTATAAAGTAAGTATATCTCCTTATGATCTTAGCCAAACTCAGAAATAAATTCCTCAACATTAAGAAAAGGGACTTAGAACAAAAAATCTTGTCCAAGATGGTACCTTAGATCATCACAAATTTATGGCTATTTTATTGTTTGCCTTTTCATAGCCATGTTCTCTACCACTCTCCATCAGATATTGATGGTTATATTTCTCTTCCATATCCATATTTTCCTACATGGAACCATAGTATGTGTTATTTGTGTCACCCTTCATACTTACCACTCTTTAGTTTCAATAGTGGCCTCATTAATCCATTGTTTCGATGTGGGATTTCAACTAAGATATTTTGAAATGTCAACCCTAAGATTCCAATACCGAGCATAAATTGTGAGGAAGCAATTTATTTAAGGAGGCGAGAATGTAACACCCCATGATTCTACATTAAGCTTCTCTTTTGATAATACAGTAGCGTGTGTTGTACACAACTTCGAGTTCTAACGCACACCACGACCAATCGAAGTAGCCATTATGAATAGTAATACCCACTTTTTGAAATTTTATAAATTTTATCACTCAAAATGGACTTCATTTTTGGATTCAAAATATTGAAATTTTCCAAGGGTGAAATTTTGGTACTTTTCGGATAACTTGCATATTTTAATGAATAGTTAAAATTACTAAATTTTAATTAAAGGAAAATTTTTTAATAGAAATAATTAATAGTGATAAATAATGAATTTGAGTGGTTTTAAATTATATTTGGAATATATTTTTACCATTTAATCCAATTTTGGTCATTGGACATAATTTCACAATTAAACCGGAAATAAACAAGTGTCAATCTTTTAATAGTTATTGTTTCTTAAAAACAAGCTTTTTGTTTTAACAGCGGGAATTAATTTTAAATTAATAAATGAAACTTCTAGGTTTTGAATTTGGTAAAATAGAATTCATTATTGAATTTTTAATATCTAAATTAGTTTAGGGTAAATTTTTTGTATTTTTCTGAAAACATTAAATTTTTGATGAATAGTGAAAAACACTGAGTTACTGTTTAAAACTAGATTTTTATATAAATAATTATTTATATTATTTAAATTTATTATAGTTTAAAATAGATACATAAAAATTATATAAATTTAATGTAATTCATTGGAGGCAGTTTATAATAAATTTAGATATATAAAAAGTTAATTGAACTTTTTCACCCTCTTTTACCTACATCCTAGGAGAATTTATAAATTCATATAAAACTTATTTTTTCTGCTTCTGTGAGTGGAATTTCGAAAATCCGAGAGACATGGTTAATATCAAGCAGTAAAACGTGGTTCAATAAGATAAAAATAATTTTTGGTGAATAATAACTTTTTACTTTCATTTACCATGATAAAAATTAAATAGGGTAATTAAGGGTAAAACTGATATTATTATTACCCTTACATGTGTCTTAATTCTAATGTATAAGTTTAATTCGACCATAAACAACCTTAGGAATAACATGTGACCCTTTAGGTCCACTTTTATTAGATTAGGACATTTATTGTTATTTAATTCAAAGAAGAGTTAAAGGGGTTAAAATCAATGTTTAATTACTAATATATTTTTAATATAGGGTTATACATAAGATACATTCAATTATAAATATTCATTAGAAAAATAAGAATATTTAATAAATTAATGAATTTTAATTATAATTTTTAGACATTAAATAATTTAATTTATTGATGACACAATGATGATGAAGTAATTACCTTATTTGTGAAATATTAAAATAATTGATATTATAAATACCCAAATAAATATAATTTGAAACTTTTCATAAATTCAAAGAATTTTAGAGGTTATTATGACATGTTAGGATTTATTTAATGGTCTTTTTCTGAAGTAATCATGCTGTTATGATTTTCTCAAAAATCAAATACCAAATAGTCAAAATTGACATAAAAGAGTTTTGAAAACAAATATCATATTATTAATTGATATTAAATTCCTAAAAATCTATGGTTCTGCCAAAGGACTTGTATAATGATAGGTGTATCATTAATGGACCACTTGGGGGTCTCTTGGAAGTATATAGTATATTTATTAACTATATAATATAAAAATTCAAAGTGACATGGTAAGTGTCAAACTAATTAACAAAGAGTTAAAACTAAAAGATAAGGTTAATATAATGACCCAAACCTGTCTAAAATATATTTGTTGAAAGGATTTAGACCCATACCCACCTTAGTCGTTGAATAATCCACTTTGGATCCATTATAAACCGAATATTAATTTATTATAAATTGATAATTTAAGTTATTCCTAAAGAGCCCCTTCTCCCCCTTAAAAAAGGACACCACTTCTAACCAATTCCTCACACCTTTCAAGCCTTTTGGATCGTCCAAACTCTACCCAATTAAGCTCCATACATCCCTCTCCTCCTCCTAGAAGCCTTAAATTAGGCATAAGGCATGTCAAGAGTCCTTTTTAGTTCAAACCAAATGGAGTTACCCAAATTAAAGGTAAAAATGTCTCTTAGCTTCTTTTCTTTTATTTTACTTCTACAACACCTAAACTCTTCTTATTCTTTTCTTTTGTAAAAAAAACTGTATCCTAAATATATTAGGATATTTTAATGATACGTTATTGAACTAAACATACACACACCTCCATCTAATGGGTGAAGAACATAATGTTTCTATGGATGGAAACCAAACGCCTCACGAAACGATGATTGTTCAATTATCTCCTACCACCTCTCATGGTGGCCATTATGATGGAAATATAATTAAATAAGATATTAATTATATTTATTTTTTATATAAGCTTATGTAATTCTATTTTATATGATAAAATTATTTGTTTCATGTTGTATGTATATATGATAATTTCATTTGAGGAAGTGCAGACTACCGCCCCCTCAAGGTGATATGACTCGTTGATACAATACATGGAACGTATAAAGGATGGTGTTAATGAACTTCATTAACACATATAAGATATTATATTATACTGGAATAATAATATAACTATTAATTATTTGGTTTTTATTCCTTTTAAAATGAAAAATGAAATGGAAGTAGTGTTTATGCGTACGTACGGATTACCATCTCCACGATGCGATTAGATTAATTTCCAAGTTCACCATTCATCGAAGATTATAAAATATATATATTACAAATATGTATGTAATATATGAAATAGTAATTATACTAGAGATATATATATATATAAGTATTTATGTACTTACATATATCTTATTCACTTACTTCCGTTCAATACTATATGAAAACGAAAACAGCGTTTATGCGTACGTACGAACTACCATCTCTATAAACGGTGTTTTCCATTTCATATATAAGTATATTATAATTTTTTTTATTATAAATATATCTGATAAATAAATCATGTTTTATATTCTCGAAGTACTTAAATCCTGATCTATGTGATACAATAATGAGTAACAAGTTAAAACACGTATGATAAAGAAATCGATTATAACCGGAAATATTAATATAACATTGAAATTATTATTAAATGGGTAGTATAAAGTCATAAATGAATAATGAATGATATCATAAATATTAACATAGTTCTGGTATAATTTAATAACATACTATTGTCTTCATACAGGAGGCTAAACATACCCTCGACTAAAGGAAAGTGCAAGGTAAGGGGTTTTCATCTCACTCCTTATTCCCGTGAGATTCATGCCATATTGCCACTATTACCTTATGTGTGGTGTATGTACTACCAATAATTGTATTATTTATGTAATAAACTTTAATTTATGTGTATTTAAATATTCATTGTATGATACCTCTTTCATGGGGTGTATGTTTCGTAAATTACCAAATCGGTAAGGGTTAATTTCACAATCTCATTATTATCCGAGGTTGTTATTAAGTAAGTATCTTCTGGGGCATATTTATTATCCATGTTCATGTTTTATGAAAGAGATTTCAAAGGGATTAATTTAAGGGTCTTTTTACTAAAACATAATTTCAAATGTTCAAAATATTTATTCATCTAAACCTTTCTCATTAATGTCCATGTCTTCAAAATGGTTTTTAAGGATTTATTTATATGGACATGAATGTTTTTTTAAATGTTAATTCCTTTCAAAAGATTCAAAGTAGTATGGGACAAATTGATTCAAAAATGTCTTTAAATGTCTTCCTTTATAAATTGTGTATCTTTTAAATGATTTCATGAAAAAGGGATATTTCTCTCAAAGATTTTTACAAAACATTTTCATATGTGTCAACATCCATTGACAGATTTTAAGCTTATTTGAAGTTGAATTTTTTTGATACAGAACTTCTATATTGTATTGAAGGTTTTGTGATATGATTGACTGTGGATGAGTTATTTTTATGTCATTCATGGTTTATGGTTAAAGTATTGACATTTCGTAAGTTAGTTTTAATACGAAAGATTATGTTATATCTCAACATTTTCTTAAGATGAATGTGTTGTTCTAGTACGTTTCAGGTTGGGGATAGTTAAAAGTAAGAACTCTGGGTTGGTGTCCAGTCATTAGAGGAACTCGGGGTTGGTGTCCGGTTATTAGAGGCACTCCGGGTTGGTGTCCGATAATTAGAGGCACTCCGGGTTGGAGTTCGGTAACAGAGGCTCTCTGGGTTGGGTTCCGGTTAAAGTTAGCCCCTAGGTCTTGGCACGAGGCCATGACAAAGAAATTAATGTTCAGAATTATGCATTCCATCGTTATGAAAGTGGTTATTGAAATTCCATGTGATTATTCGACTAGTAGAATATCCATGTGAATAAGTAAATGGGATTATTTCATTTTATCATTTCCATATTATGCGTAAGATCAAGTTTAAAAGGCTTTTGTTTTAGTTATACATTTCCTTAAATGTTTATGTTTATTTATGAATGTTTCTGCTATATTATTATCCTTACTGAGCATCTGAGCTCACCCATTTCTATGTTTTATTTTTCCTAGGATTCCATGAAGTGTATTGTGATTGATATGCAGGGTTAATACAAGGGAATAATGGCATTCATAATGGATTATTTATGTTGTTTTGTATGTTATAAAGTGTAATGTATCATTCATGTATGTAATCTATTTTCCAAGACTGATAAACTGACCGGTCCTTCGAGACTTGATTACTTGTAATCATGCCAATGTATTAAAATAATGCACCGACTCTGGGTAACTAGGGTCGGGGAATTACACTAAAGTACTAATGAAGGGATATTTAAAATTATAAAATAATTATAATTCAAAAACTATAGTTAACTTAATTTACTTTTTAATTTGAAAAAACTCTGAAACCACACCGATGAAACTACTAAAAATGATCAATAACATAAGCACCTTATGTGGGAAAATAGAAAAAACAGACTAATATACATAGAAATAATGATTATAATAGAAAATTATGAATAATTATTGATATTAATTTGTTTATTAAAAATTATTATAAGATAGTAATGTTTTTTACACGTGGTTACAATGAATTTGACCCAGCTTTGGAACAAGTTAATGGATTATTTGTCTCAAATATGAATCCCTTGATACATGTTTATTCTTTACACCATGTTTCATTTTCGATGTTGTAATACTGAATGATTTTAATTTTTTATATTAATCTCATTATATTTCAAGATTTATAATGTTTTATTACATTTTAATTCTATCTTGTGATTTAGATTCAAAATATACATAAGATGTAGGGGTTTAATCTCATACCAACCTTATTTTATACATAAGTTATTTAATGTGCCTAATTTATTTCAATTGTTGTATATAGTACCATTGGGATATTTCATGTCATATATTATTTATATTCAAGAAATTTTAACTTAAAGATAAATATATCTCTCTTTTAATAAGTTTTTATAACTAAATTTCTTTAGCCATAAGGGTTTCCATCTCAATTTTCTTTCATTGACACGTGTTTATGTTATACACCGTGTTTACATTTTTCTTGTGTAATTACTACCACATGGTAAATTTTATATCATGATTGTATTATGTTTCAAGATATTCAATTTTCAATATCATTTAATCATTCTCATGGAGTGTTGATTGAAATGTCACAATGGTTGTAAGGTGTTTTCGAGACTCAAATCCTTTCCTTAGGTCATAATCATTACAATTTAAGTATAATATTTAAATATTGATATATTATAATATATAGTGATTTTATATTTTTTTTAAACATTAAATTTAGGGAAATAATGATCCAGCCAAATCCTTCTTCCTTGTAGATTCTATTATTTTGTTAAAATACATTTTTTATGAATAATCCCCATTTATATTAATGTATTTTTTTCCATTTTTACATTTTTACACACCACCAGTCTTCCCCTTACCATAGTATAAAATAAAATTGTTTTTACCTTCAATGATCCTTTTATTCACCTTTATTAACTTTAAAATAATGGTTTCAAAATCTTTATAATGATTTTTTATTTCAATAAGGTTATATCAAAATGTTGATAAGGTTTTTTATCATTTCTAAATAAATGATATTACTATCCACTCCAAATTCAAAATTAATATAATTTATCAAATTTAAAATTATTCAATTATTTAAGAATAAATTTAAATGAAATGGTTTTAAAATTATTTTCACTTCCCATTTTTAAAATTTTATGTCTTTTCACGTCATCATTATTTCATATTTTTTTTGAAAAAATGTTCCAAAGTATTTTCACTTATCATTTTTGAAACCTTATTTATTTTAAAAGATCATTTATTTTGAACTCTCTTTAATAATGTTTTTAAAAAAATATTCCCTTTCAACTTTATTCTTTATATTTTTTAGCAATGGTTAAATTTTTTTTTGAGAACTTTTGTATTTTCAATTCAATATCTTTTTTACTATTTCACTCCTATGAATTGATGGTTTGAACATCCTGTATATTTTATTATGTTATTATTATTTTTTAGAAATGATATTTTTATATTATGTTACTATTTTGTTTATGTTATTTAATTTTTTTAGAATGTTTAGGAAACCCAATTTTTCTATAGGTTATTTAATTTATGACAAGAATTATTTTTAAGTGGAACATATATGTAGTGATGATGATGGGGGGTCCTATATCACCCTCCAATGCACTATAATATAATTATTTCACATGAGTCTTTCAAACATAGACATAGTGGTATTTTTCACATAGATGTGGTCATGATGGGTTTGCTCATATTTTCACGTCTGGAGATAATGAGTTTGTTTAAATAGGTTTGGGAATAATGGGGTTTCTCACACTTGTTTTCCTATTATAACTTTCCTGAAAAATTTTCATATTTATAATGTTATGAAACCATTCAAAGTTTGTTTTTCAATTTATTATATCTTCCAAGATGCATTTTATTTCCAATAAATTCCATGCCTTCATGATTATTCCTTTTCAAGAATCCTTCATCTTATTTTGTATTCACATGTTATATGTTTTATATTTTAGGTTCATTTTATTATATTTTAAGATATTATGTGGATCCATCACATTTTTTCATCATCATTAATGGTCTTATGATCACTTATTTAGATATTTATGTTTTTCTCACATTTTCATCATGCTTATGATCTAATAAATTAGCATTGTATTTTCCCTTACTGAGTGTGCAAGCTCACACCTTTATTATTTTTCCATTAACTAGGTTATGAAGATGATTACAACGTATGATATATATATATATGAAAGGGTATATAGGAGAAAAATTATGAAAAAATGTTCAAATGTTTTATAAAATGATATTTTTATGTAACTAATTTACAAGACACTAAACCTTTCAGTCCTAGGATTACATGACTATTGTTTGAGGTATGATTTAGATCATGAGATTAATATATTATTTATGTTATGATTTGTTTAAATTTCATTAGTTGTTATCAAAATAGGTTTGTATTAATTTTCAAATTTGTTTAGTTATATTTGGAAATTATTTTAGTTAACTTTGGTGTTAGGGGTTGAGAACCGTAGTGAAAACCGAAGAGATGAGTCTATACAGGGGATGATATCATGAAATATTAATAAAGTATTAAATTGATGAATTTAACTAAAAATGCATCCCTATCTAGATAATAATGGATTATTTCATTGTGGAATTGATACACCTAGGGTTAATCATCCTGAAAAGGGTTGGTTGAGTTTTGATATGATCATCACACTAATGAAGAAAAAGTGGAATAATATTTCTCACTAGGTTTGAAACTCCTGGATGATATGATTTGGTTGATCACTTTCTTATTACAATCCACTATTAAGGATATATTTCCTAGTTAGATTATGGGTTTAATTTGAGAATCGTAGGATAACCCAACTTAAATTAACCTAGGTCAAATAAATTTGGAATTGGTCAAACTAAAGGAACTATAAAAATATTTGATAATGTAAAAGAAAAATATTTTTATAGTTTAATTATTTTTATTATTATAATAATTTCACTATAATTTTAATTTTTTTCACTCTTGTCAACCATTTTAGGTTTTTGTTATGGATAGAACTTGAAGAAATCAAGTTAACCTTGGGTGTGAAAGACAATGTGATGATCACCTCAAAAATCAACTCATTATAATGGGAGATGTACAAAAACAAATTATTGATTATTCAAAAACATGTATCATGAAAAATTATTAACAATTTAAACATATCATAAATCCTATTTATAACAATGAAGAGAATGATAAAGGATCATGAAAATTTATGCAATGATGAAAATCAATGAATGAATATTCAACTACTTGTATTTAAAAAACATGAGAAGAAAAATCAGTGGAATTATCTTAAGGGGACTTGATGAATATTTTATTTTTGAAGAATGGGGAATCAAGCATAAAGCATTCATAAAAAAATAAATAGTTCAATAAATATAGAAAAATAATATAGAACCCATCCAATGTAACCACTGACAATTTAATGTCTTATGTATAGAGTACTCATGAATTAACTAAGTCAATACAATAATTAATAGATTACTGAGGATGATAGGAATCCAACAAATCATAGACATAGGGAGTAAAAAATAGCCTATCAAATTTATAATGATGAAGTTAATAGAAGTAAATATGTTACAAATACCCTTTACCCAGAATTAATGAATGTAATATAGTTTTTTCAACCCTTTTTAATCTAGGACATTTTCTACGAACATCAAGTAACTTTCCTCAGTGATCGTATTTTTAGGAAAACATTTAATGGTATGATTATTATATTTGTGAAAATATGCTTTGTGAAAATCAATTTATCACAATCTCAATGAAAATTAGATTTTTGAAATTTAATAGATATCTTCATGATGATTACACATTTATTTCATGAATTATGAAAAACAAATTCTAAATAAACTATGGACATCTACTTGTGTGATTATAATGATGAATTTTCTAAGAAGAAATGTAAATCCTTAACATGGACCTTAATACCTAATAATGAGATAAATTTCAATGGAATGGTAAGGGAAGGCATGTTTTTTTCTATTATTCCCTATGATATTATGGATCATATAATAAGGTATATCAATATTGTAAACATATTTATCTATTCCTATGAGTAAATAATAATTAAATTATGAGGAAAAAATTTATTTATCAGGGTAGAATGTAACAACCCTTCTTTTTCACCATAAATAAATACTATGTTCTATGGTTTGATCCATCAACAACACGAAAAATCAAAAAAAATAGTCCTTTATAAAGAATCCATAAATTTAGCATCTGTTAATAGAGGAAACAAATTCCAGAGATATATATAAATGAATATATATATATATATACAAGAAAAAAATGAAATAAAATTCACCTTGAAAACCGAACTCAATTAGTACAAATTAAAGACTAATAAAATATATATTTTACATTTAATTATCTTTATAAAATTATATTTTTTCACGATTGATTTATTTATTATTAACACTTATTTTTGAAGAATATTTAATATATGATAAAATTATTCCCAATAAAAAATATTTAAATGAAATTTTATATATTTTTATTATTGAATTTATATTTTTTCAGATGTGAATTTTAAAAAATAAAAATAATTTTTGGATTTATCATGGTTATATTAGCTAAATATGAATTTTATTAATTTTTTTGAGATAAATAATATTTAGATTAGTAGTGAAAAATACCATATTCTAAAATATAGTGGATTTCGTAATGTAAATTTTATATTAGAAAAACCTAAATCATAGGAAACCATTTTCTTAAAAAAAATATTTCCTTTAAGTAACATAATATATTTTAAGATTTATTTTTTTAATTATAAACTAATATTTAATATTTTAAAACATAAGAAACGTTTTATCAAAAAAAAATTTAAATATATTATACATTTGTATTTTGAAATTAAATTTTACAAATTTCTTAAAATTTAATAGATATTAAATTTAAAATCAATGGGTCTAAAATATATAGAAAATCTTACTTTATTATTAGGAATAATGATCAAGTTACCTTGGGTAAATTTTAGTTACCCTCATGAAACTATTATTGTTCAAAGAATAATACTTTTATAATTTTTGATTATTTTAAAAATAAAATGAATAAATGTTAAATAAAATATCAAAAATTATGTTTTAAAATATATAAAAATTAAATAACATTTAGTTAATTTGTAATCAATTTTAAATAAGTCTAATGACACATAGTGATTAGCATGACTTTTTTCTAAAAAAATAGTTTTTCAATACATTTTATGTTTTGATTTAAAATATAGTTTTATACTCAATAGATGTTGAATTAGGATAAATGGAGCCCAATTTATGATTCTTCACATTTAATATTTTTAATAAGGGTCTTATTATTGTTTTTATTAATAATATAATTAACAAGATTGTTACTTGATTTAGAGTAGTAAGTATTTAAAATCCTAATATATGGTGGCTCAAATTATACTAAATTAACATGACCTTTAGACCTTTAATAAATATTTTTTTAAGGTATTTAGTACATGCATTAATAACACACCTTCACTTAACTCATCCAAAATTCATTATTTTCCATTCCTACTCCTTATGAACCATTATTTTCAATGGAAAGACCCTTTTCCTCACATATAAAAGGGGAATAACTTCATCATTTCAATACTCTATTATTATTTTTATATCACATGAAAATTATAAAAAAACTAATATCCATTATTTCCTTTTAATTACCTAATTCTATTGGTCACAAAAATTATCCTAAGTCACTCAAATATAAGACCTTATTCAAGATGAAGTTCAATGTCTCAACATAGGTTTTAATATTTGTTAACAAATATTTCTTATTTTTCTATTTCCAACCCACCCATAACTATAGTATAATAACAAAATCATAATCACTATTTTAATTTGAGGTTATAAAAACAATAATTCTACAACCATTATTTATTATCTTCTATCAACTAACAAAAATAAGAATCATCGTTAGTGCGTCTGTATAGATTAATATCTCCACGATGTGATGCTTTTATATATTCATTACCACCTCTCATGGGTGGTCTTAATTATTGAATTTGGGAATAAATATTATTAATATAATTTTTTTATGTTTCTTAAATTATCAATTTCTATCAACCTTACATATCTCAATCATTGAGTAATCGAAATGCTAATAGTGCATTGTGTGGACTACCACCTCTACCAAGAATATATTTTTTATATTTCATCTAGATTTTTATTAATTATAAAAAATATAAAAATATGTTTAAAAATCATAGAAATAAAAATAAACATCATCATGATTTATTATATTTACATTAGGTAAAAATAAACACCTTTTTAACCATACTCACTAATCGAACTAAAGTGTGTTCATGTTTGGGGTGGTCTTTCCACCAGACAGAACAATTATATGATACTATGTTATTGATGATTGTGAAAAAATAACTTATGGTATAATATTAAAGAAATATTAAAATAAATATAATTCATTTATTTAATTTATACATCAATATTTAACTCATTAAAGAAGAAAACACCATTTATAGCTTGAAAATCACCGAAAATTGTTCATTTTTGATATCATTTTCTCAGATAAAGGAAAAATTACTCATAAAAGAAAATTTAATATTGGAAAATAATTATATTCCATAATTACTTTATAATTAACAAAATCTTTAAAGATAAACTTTTGAATAACAATTATCACTAACACTACTTTTTTGAAATTACTATAATGATAAAAACTCTAAACACTTGAGGTGGGAAAATAGGAAAAAAATAACTAATATGAATAGAGATAATGATTATAAATAATAAATATAAATTTTATTTTGAATTAATATTCTTGTTATATATCTTATTAATATAGTTATGTTTTTTATTGAAGGTCAGAGTAAATTTCAAAAAGTGGGGAAACAATGTATGAGTTTCTTTATCTCAAATTCGAATACCATGAGTTATATTTACACTATAAAAATGTTTCATTTTAAATGATTAAATACTAAACCATTTATTTTTTTATAATTATATCATTAAATTTCATTATTTACACTTTTATTATTCTATTTTCATTATATTTTGGGGTTTTGATTCAAATGATACACAGGATGTAAGGGTTTCACCTCAAAATATCCTTCTCTGAGACTCAAGTAATTTTATAAATATAATCACTTATAAAATGTTTATATACTATAAATTTAATGTTTAATATCTTATATTATTCTGATTCATTGTATTTTAACATTAACATTAAGATCCCTCTCTTTCAAGATGTGTTTATTAAGATGTTTATTAAGCCATAACTAGTTTTGTATGAGTTTTTTTAATTGAGTTATATTTATGTTATAAAATATGTTTACATTTTTATGGTCTACATAATACCCTGTGTTATTATTTATTTCATTTTTATATTATATTTAATGATATTAAATGTTCAATTGAATGATAACCTTATCATTGGGTTTTCATTTAAATGTTACGTAGGTTTTATGGATTTTTTGCCACTCAAATATTTTCTTGAGGACAATATGATTATTATTTGACTATAATCTATCAATATTGATATATTATAATAATTGATGATGATATTCCGTATTTAATACATTTATTACAGAAATAAGGATCCTTTCCAAATTCATTTCCATTTATGAATCTATTGTTTCTTTAAAATGAATTTTGTTAATAATAACTTCCATTTCATTAAATGAATTTTTCTTCCATGTCAATTTTTTAACATTCCACCAATTTCCCCCATTCTCTAGTGGAAATTTTTTTCTCTAATGATCCTATTATTCACATTTGTTCATTTTAAAAAAATGTTTTCACTATCTTTCTAATGATTTTAGGTTTCAACAATGTGGATTAAAAATGTTTAAAAGGATTATATATCATTTTAAATTAAAAGGTTTTACCATATACTTAAAATTTTGTTTGATAAAATTTATGCCTTTTTCCAAATATAAATTATTTATGTTTTTATTTAAAATTACAAAATTTCAAATTATTTTGAATTTCCATTTTTGAAAACAGTTTTTATTTTCATGTCTTCATATGAAAGATTCTCTTAGAAGTAAAATTCAAAATTTATTTTCATTTAAACCATTTGAAATAGTATGTATTTACAAGGAAATTAAATTTGTAACACTTAATAATGTGTGTTACAAAATCTATTCTCTTTCGATTTTAAAAAAGAAAATTTCAATGTAATTTGGACTGTATACTTTATAATAATTCATGAAATGTTTTTGTGAAAAATTTTGTATTTTCACATCAATTATTCCTATAAGGAATATCTCCAATAAAGTTTGGTTTTGATTGTCTTGAATATTTTATTATGTTATAATTAATTTTTTTAAATGACATTATCATAACCACTAATATTTTAGGTCTATATTATGTAATTAGTTTGGAAATTTTAATAAATACATTACTTTTTCTATGGTTTATTTATGTTATGATGATGATTGTTTTTAATTGTAACACATATGTATGGATGAAGATAGGGGGTGACCAATATCAACCTCTAATGAATTTTTATAATGTTATATCTCATGATAAATTTATATGTCAAGATAATGGGTTTATTTATATTAGGTGTGAGTATGATGTGTTTAATAAATTTTTTTATATGTAGACATAATGAGGTTGTACACATAGGCATGGGAATAAAGTGTTTTCTCGCACATGTTTTTATACACTTAGTGATGATCTAAATAATAATTTTTATCAATATATGAAACATTTAAAAGTTTTTATCAAGTTATTCCATGTTTTAATATGCTTTTTATTTCCATTAAATACAATGTTTTCTTGATTATTCCTTTTTAAGTATCCTCCACATTCAATCCTGTTCACAAGTTATATATCTTATCTTTTTGGTTTAATTAAGGATAATTTATGATATGTTCTAGCTACATTATATATTTTTGAATTATCATACATGGTTATATTACCTATCATTTAAATATTTATGTTTTCCTTATAATATTCTCATTCTTATGACCTAAAAAGTTATGATATATATTTTCCATAAGTGATCATTTGATCTCATAGCTTTCTTATGTTTCAATTTCTTATGTTATCAAAATTATAACATCATGTGGCATTTCCATGATAGGTTATGGAGGAGAAAATAATGAAAATGTTTTTGCACGAATTATAAAATAAGATGTTTATGTAATTATCTTTGAAAAAATTAAACCTTTAAATCTCTGGATTATGTGTTAGTTGTGTTATATCATGAGATTAATGTATTGGGTAATTTATTCTTATCTTGGTTTACATTATATGATTAATTTAAAAGTACATAGAGGTTATTAGAAGAAATTGGTGTGATGATTTGAAGTTGAGCACGGTATGGTTGGAGGATACCCTTTAGATTTTTGATTAAGAGTTCTACTAAGGGATGTGTTATATGAGACGTAGGTGGGTATTCTAATACTAAGAGATTAATTATAATAGTATATTATATGTGAGATCAATTTTTATTATTAAGATGTATAATAGAAGGTTGTTGTGAGTAGTAACATAGTATGATATTATTGGATGGTTTATGGATGATAGGAATTGTTACTTGAGGTGTGAGTGAATGGGATTGTATAACAGTTTTTAGATGTTTATATTAGTTAGATATCTTTGTATTGGATGATACCGTAGAGTATCAGGTATAGTTTAATTTGATTTAGTTGTCACTTGATAGGGGTTTTCATACACTATATGATTCCCATATGTGAATGGTGATAATCAAGGATGGTTTGGTTTTGATATTTTTGATAACGAATTTTGTAATTGGATCAAGCCATGGGTCGGTTGTGATGGAATATCCCTGATAGGGGTGTAACAATCCATGACTTATATTCTGTTACAATTTTAGTTTTGGGTCTTGGAGGTGTTTTAGTGGAGGATGGAGCTGTAGCAAAGTTGTTTTGGGAAATACATGCCATGTAAATGTATTACAAAACATGTAATGGTTTTTTATGACTTGTGTAATAGGTTGGTTCATGTATTTTACACATATAATTGGTAACCCTTAAAATGTTACACATCGTTTACACGAGATTCATGATGATTAAAAATTCAAGTAATTGATCATTCTAGGTGATGGGTTTTTTCAGTGAAAGTGGAAATTTTATAGAAACCTAAGGTTTACACATTGTTTATTAGTTACACGTTGTGTAACTTGCAAGATCCTTGCCAATTTATACCCCCTGGATGAATTTTGTTTCATTCATAGGTCTCCCTTATTTGTTCTTTCAACACATCACTAGGTAGACCGAATTGTTCTTCAAGCCCTCTTCCACCTACTTTGATGTATTGGTTGATGTAGTTCATCATCGGGAATAAAAATTAGGTTCTAATCCCTTTAATTATTGGTAAGATTATTTATTATTTATAAGATATATTTTGGAAATGTTGTTTTTTGTTTTGGAGTGTGTTGGGATATATTTTGTTGATTCTTTAGTGTAGTTTTTGTTGATCAACCATTTTTTTGGAGCAGGTTTGGTTTACGAGAACTTCTTATTCATCCTGTAGTGAACAATAAGTTTGTAATCTTCTTTGAGGTATTTAATCCCTCATTTATCATTATTAAGTTTCATACAGGATGGTTTTACATTTTTTATATTTGGTTTATGGTTGTACTGGAATAATAAAAAATGAAAAAAGGAAATCTTAATTGAAATGGTTATGGAAAATGTTTCACATGATATTATAGATTTGATATTATTGTGATATTATGATTTTATGATCTTGATTCCCTGAAGAAAATTTTTGTTGTCAGGGGATTGGATACATTGGATGATTGAGACTACTACTTTTGATGTGGTTATTGTGATGTCTCTCTAAAATTGAAACTTGCTAAAATATTACATTTTTATAATAAAATTGATTCCCAGGATTATGAATTGGTTTATAAAACCCCTAAAATAATGTGGAATGTGATAAAATATTCTTTGTAAATATATAAATTGTTTTTTATGTGATGTGATGTGTGGATGTGATTTTGGGGTGGAAATGTGCAGTTTTTATGTGGTTGAGGCATGTGGGGTTGATGGTTTGATGATCATGCTTTTGGGGTGGTGAGGTGGTTCATTGTCATTTTGTTGGGTAGTGAGATGGTTTGTTTTCCAAGCTTCTCGGGAAGCGAGGTGGATTTTTGGTTGTGCATTTGGGGAAGAGACTTGTTTTTTGGCCAACATTTTGGGGTTGCGAGGTGGTTTGTTATCTCTTCGTTTGTGGAGGATAAGTGGTTTGTTATCCCTACATTTTTGTGGGTGAGGTTGGTTTTTTAGGTCCATTATTTTGGGGAGTTAAGGTAATGGATTCTTATGTTATATAACTCCGTAGTGATTGAATATTATTGATAATATATTTTTAAATAATAATTGAAATGGTATAGGTTGGTTTGGTTATTTTTTTGGAAATGGATGATGAATAATTAAATATAGGGTTATGTGTTAAAACATTATTGTTGATAAATAATGGAAATAATTGGTTGATTAAGTGAAATTGGATAACAACATGAATATATCTTGTGGCTTGGGGTGTGGTTTTTTACATTAAGAGGTGGAAGTGAAAATGGAGATGTAGTGAGTTGGTTAGTGTTTTTTTGTGAACACATAGGTTGGGATTGTGTTTGAAGATATATATATATATAAATATATACACACTTTTATGTTATTATGATCTCAATATTAACCCCACACCTGTCGATCACTAGGTGTCGACACACACATAGTCACTCAAGGGGTGTTTTCCCAAAATATGGTGAGGAGGATGAATGTATGGATACCTACTATTTCCCACTCTCTCTTCCAAAAAATCTAGGCATCTCAAATTTTATGATGAATAGAGGTCTATTAGATCATTTGATAAGGGTTGTGAAAGCCCATGCGATTTCAGGAAACATATGATGGACCAAGTATTTTGGGGAGATATGTGACATGATTGTGCTCGTAGGGAAACTTATGGTGGGGGGCGTTCATGGTAAGAGGAGGGAACAATGTTGATGTACATCATGTTCATGATACCATAATCCTTTGGTTATTGTTGTGGTTATTTAGTGGACTAGGAGGTGTTGGGAATGTCGTAATGTGGACATGCCTGTGGGCCGGTGAGCCCAGGTGTTTATGGGTGTCATGTGGTGTTACCAAGCTTGTGGGGTGTTGTGTATACAAAAGAGATGGGTGATACAGGACATACATTATTGGGGTATGATAGAAGAATACAAATGGGAAATTTTTGTAGGGTTCCCTCTATCTATATGATTCATGTAATATTATATTACTTTCCATGATTTATTTGGTGAGCATGCCTTGGTGAGGTTGGGATGGATAGATTGCATATTTAGCTGATGTTCGTTCTTCTATTTTATCACAAGTTAATTAGCATGATTCTTTGTTATTTTCATGGTAGACATTTGTTTTACTATTTATTATACTTATATATTCACCCTACGTATATAAAAATATTTTTTATGTTTCTTGTAGGATTACATACACCGTAAAGGACATTACTAGCTCAGACCTTTAGATAACTGTCGTCTCTCTACATTAACTTTTCTTTAAGAAATTTATTTTAGAGACTATTTTCTATATCAATTTAATTTACACATGAATGTGGGTTGTTTTTTTATTTCTTTTATAATATTTCATGGAGTTTATTAGGGATTGTTCATTTTATATCATGATCCTATTTTTATTATAGAGGGTAATGCCATCCATTTCATGAGATTTTTATACACATGGTTCTAGTCTTCAACTCAGGGCCAACTATAGGAAAGACTCTAGGGTCATTATCAATTTTCCATATTTTTTGTATCATTGAAGTGAGGGGGACATGACGTAGTGGTATCAATGGTGATGGTTGATAGATATGATTAAATTTGGAGTTAGGAACAGTGAGGATTGGATGGGTTGGTATAGAAACAGTGAAAGTCGAACATGGAACATGACATTGGAGGGGGAGACCAGCTAGAAATTTAGATTTTATGGACCTCTATGATCTGTTGCATAGACTCTAAGCTTATTGAATGACCAAATGGGGTGGACCTTCCTGCATAGTAGGGACATAAGAGAGGTACCTATGTCATGATGACTTTTTTTTCTTTTTTGAAATTGGGTGGGAAGGATAAAATGATTAAAGTGAATCAAAATGAATCTTAATAAAATTATATACTACCTATCTTAGTATGTTATTAACTTATTTTAAAAATGGATATATATCATCATTCACCTATGGGTTAGGAAGTTGAGGTTTAGAAAGATGATCCAACTGATCACCATATATTTGATATAGCAGAAGAGGGTGAGGAATTCTAGAGGAAGTTATGTGATTTCCAGCTATAGGATCTAGGTAAATTTGATGTAATTTGTTCATATGTGGTGATAAAGATTCGACTGGTGGATTTGAGATCACATGTAGTTTGATCTAGGCCCTGTTGGGGTACTGGTTCCCTTTGGAAGTTAGTTAGACACAGAAAGATGTGTATCCGTGGTGGATGCTAAATGTGGGGGAGCAGAAGGAGGAAAATGTTTCATGGGTTGAATTTCAAAAAGATTATTGGGAAGAGCTTATTTCTTAAACCATGAAGTTGATAAAAAGTAAGTAGACTCATTCTCTTAATTAGATGAGTATGTTAGTATGAGAGTTAGTAATAATGTTAGAGGAACTTCTACATTTTCCCCCAAACCTTCTTCTAGAAGAGTTTTATCATGTGTGACATCTTGAGGGGGATTTGTATCCTTCTATAAAGTATTTTGTTACTCCAGTTATGATTACAATTCATAAAAAGTATATGAATAAGTCATAGGTAATCAAAGAGATGCACTCATGAGGTGGATTTTTATAAGAGGTGAACCAGAATGGTTCCTTGAGGAGTATATTTGTCAGTGAAAGGTCTCAGGCCCTAGGACCATTGGGGATTTTACCATTAGGGAGTCAATCATAGTATCATCTTTTCCAACCATTAAGGGTTAGTTGTATCAATTATTTTTTCGGGGGTCTTTGTTCTAGTGTCTTTTGTCTGTGTGGTACATAGACATCTCCAAAACCAGTGACCAGTGGT
Source organism: Viscum album (assembly GCA_963277665.1). Lineage (NCBI taxonomy): Eukaryota > Viridiplantae > Streptophyta > Magnoliopsida > Santalales > Viscaceae > Viscum > Viscum album. The sequence goes on along the minus strand of OY728135.1, from coordinate 1,911,949,935 downwards.
TCCTTGAACCTTTTTTGGTGAATGTGTATTGGATTAGTTCCATCCTCACTAGATCGTTCCTATAATACTATTTCAATAGTATAGGAAACATGATTTCACTTCCCTGAGGGGAGGAAGAGTATGTGAAGGCTGACCTCGGGATTCTCATCGTCTTTAGAACCTCAACCAAGGAATGTATGGGGAGTTGTTAATCATTAGAGGGTAAAAATAGATTGGTGTGGTCAGTTTCATTCAAGGGAGGAGGAATTGTAAGAGGATTGAAGGATTTTCATAGGTATGATCAATTTTTAGAACCCTTTTTTGTGCCTAGTTTGATTCAATATCTTCACACTCATTTATTTCTCCCACTCTAATATATGTTATATGACTATATGTAGAGAGATATACCAAGACCATAGTATTTAAAACAGTAGATGGATTCCAGAATATCTTGCTCGACATGTTCCGGGGGTGTAGCCAAATGATGGGGACACACCAGTCTTATAGGAGGAGCATGTCGAGCATCTCAGAGCTGTCTTGCAGTTTCTTCAACACCACCATCTCTATGGAATATTGTCATGTTTATGTTTTTGACATTAGATGTGAAATTTCTTCAGGCATGTGGTGAATTAGTAGGTTACGTTATTGAACCTGTCAAAGGTCGAGGCAGTTGTTTCATTGTCATCACTTAAGTACATTGACAAGGTTCACAGTTTTCTGGGTCCTACAGGATACAATCATAGGATTTTTATTTATTTATCTTCAGTTTATTCCAAATTTATAGTGTTGACTAAGAATACCAAGATGTTTTGTAGACTGAATAGTGATATGAATTATTCAGTTTTCAGTTGGGGGTGTTAGGTAGTGCTTTGGTGCTTCAGTTTCTTGAAGAAGGTTTGATGTTTGTGGTGTTTTATGTTACTTCTCACATCGGCTTCAGATGAATGTTGATGCATGATAAGACATATATTTTTTAACATTTTATTGATAATAATTGAAATAATTATTTTTCATATTGTGTTAAATATTTATATTAATGTAATTTTTTGGATTAGATCTTCCATTGGAAAATTTGATGAAAATTCTAGTTTTTACCTTTTAAAGTGAATTGTAAAATATTGAGAAATAAATAAATATTTATTTATTTTAAATTAAAATTTTTACCCAAATTACTCACTCAATGGGATAAAACATTTATTCAGAACACCTAAATTGTATCATTAATTTTTTAGAGTAAATGTCACATTAAGTAATAGATAGGATAAACTCATCAAATTAAACACCAATTCATTATATGGGCCATATATTCTTAATTTGTACTTGTATTAGGCCCAAATTTGTATAAAAATAGATAAAAAACATCCCAAAAATAATTTTTTGAAAATGATTGGAGGTTCATGTGTTCTAGGGGTCTAATTATAAGTGAAATTTGGATTATAATATTTAGATGAATTTCCCACTCTCACTTGATAATTCGTAAAACCCTAGCCCCCCCTCCACTATATAGATATGTTTTTTTCTCATTTGGTTAAGTTTGAAATTTATTTATAATATCTTTATAATAATAGAAGTGGTCAATTTCTATGCCAATACACCATTGGAGGAGGGAATATCTCAAGAATAGATCTCCTCCCAAATTATTTTTATTTCCTCTTCTCCGTTGTAATGTTTTTATTTTTGAAATAAATTTATTATTTAATGTTATATTTATTCGACTTTAGTCAATTTTAATCTTATATGATCTTACTCTTTGTGATGAAAATAAAGAGTAGAAATATGATGAGGTAATACCCTTTTCAAAACCTTTGCAAATGAAAAACATTTAAATGATGACTATATTGCCAATTAAAGAGTAATTTTTACTAATAGATCTACCTCTAACCATATTTAGATATTTATTTCTAATAAATGAGATACTATAATTCAAATTTGATGATTACTGAATTGATTTTTTAAATTAAAATAAACTATTCATGCAATTAATTAATTAACATAAAATAAGTGAGGTCGAGAATTGTGTGAATTGTGAGAGAATAATCTCAATAATTAATACAGAACAAGAGAAAGTCAATTTAATGATTTCAAATATAATATTTAAACTCAATTAATACTCCCTTATAGTATGGATATGATCTATAATGCACTACTGAACATTATATATCTTTTGAATGGAAATCAACATAGGGTGTCACAATTTCATCTTCTGAATCTAGAAAAGGATTTAATTCTTTTCATCATCATGGCTATGTTAAATATATTAGGGTTCGAGGGTAAACAAATTAAGGAATCATAATTAAGTGGAGATTAATATTAATGATAATGACTGATAATTAATTTAAGAGGTAGAGTTAGATTGGTTACTCTTTCTAGCAATAGTGTTAAAAAAATATCATTTCACAGCATTTTCTCAATATCTTTTCCAAAACAAAAAGTTGAAAAATAAAATATTCTTCCAAAAAATAGAATATATTTTTAAAAATGGTAAATAACCCTATAATTTTAACTATATTTATTATTATTTTTTCATATTTTCAAAATAACATTTATATGTTGTTTTTTTACTCTCTCTATTGAGAGATGACCTTGGTTAGCCACACATCTGCATCTATGAAGTAAAAAATTACACATCATTTGATAGAACCCAGGAGAGTGCCTTTCAAATTGGCTCTACTTACTGTGAGAAAATTATAATATTTAACTAATTAGGGTTAATTTTTTTACATTTATTTCATTCTCTTTTTCTCTTTCTTCTTTCTTCTTTCCCCTTTTCCCTTTCTCAATATTTTAATCTTTTTTTGGACCATCAAATAATATTTATTTTATTTTTAATTATTTTACAATTTTCCTTATTTTATTTTTATTTGATTTATGACCCGAAATAAACCCAAGGATCTATTAGATATTGAACCTTATATTGAACATAGACTTAATGCTAGAATCATATAGTCTCTGTCTGCGGGAAGTCTCAGTATTCAACAAGTTGAAAAATTCCTCCATTCTCGAAATATTGAAATAGTAAAATCTTATAAAAAATATTAAACTAGATATAATAACTTAAAATAATAACAATGAACTCAATAGGACCCTTCGAGTGTTTTATGAACCTGAAATTAATTACCAACCTATATATATTACATATCCAACTCTTGAGTAAAACATTGAACTGAAATATTATTTAATTAACATTATTTCAAAATTTAATGGCTTATCTAGTGGGGAACCAATCAAACACCTTAAAGAATTAAATTTTCTATACTCAATGATGAATCCAATTTTTTTTTATAAAGATAAAATAAACTAAGGGCATTCACATTTCCACTTGATGGAATTACAAAGGATTTGATGTATTACATAAAACATGATGATATAAAATGTTGGAATGATTTGACATGTCTTTCCTTTTAGATATTTATTATATCATCTAGGACTAATTCTATTCGAAATGAGATATCATGGCTCAAGAATACACAAGGGTAGCCAATGTATGCATACTAGGAGATATTCATGATATTTTCTGCAAGCTTCCCACATCACCCAATACGTGAGAAACTACCCACCCAATACTTTTATAAGAGCCTAATTCTTATGGAGAGGATCATCGTGGATGCCTAATCTAGATGTGAGTATATTTGACAGAACACTAGTAGTTCCACATGCGTTGATTGACAATATGGTATAAAAATCTAACAAATTGGTGATCAAGGCACACCAAAAGTTAGAGGGGTACATCATGTAAGTCCTTATTATCATGAAAATAATTGAATTGATACTAAATTATTTTTTCTTAATTATATGGTGCATAGTTTTTATTAGGAACAAAATAAAATCCAACCCACTCCAACATGTCCCGATGGGATTTTCTCTAAAATAAACCACAAAACTGATTATTTCCCACAATTATAAGAGACATTGGATTTCAAAGTAGTATTCATTAGGAGACAATATCAGAAAAAATAACAACAAAATCTCAATAATAATAATTATTTCTTTTCACAAATTAAAAGTCAAGGGTTAAAGGTTAAAATAGACATGAGTTATGTCTTTGGACAACAACAATGGACCCCTTTTCAACAAAACTTCTAGCCGCCTCCAACTTACAAATATAGTTTCCAAAAACCCAAAAAGATATTTGAATCCCATGCATCATTAATTAAACAAATAAGGAATTATAAAATTAATATAGATTCTAATACATATGGAATTTTGAAAAATCTATTCTAATCAATAGAACAAGATGAAGAGTCATGTATCGATGTTTAGTGAGTTGATGACTCAATTGATAATGATTGTCACTGCCCTCCAGGAAATGTTATGTTAGAAAATTTAAAATATTTATTCACAACCTACTAAAAATCCCAAGGGTAATGTTAGTACCATAAAATTGAGAAGTGGGAATAAAACGATTGATACATCTTCACTGATCATTTCATAGGGAATCACATCAACCTTAGAGAATCGCCATTGAGCACCAACTGAAGGAAATCCAAGGATAAATAAAAAGGGAAGGAAAAGATCGTAATGTTCCCCCTAAATCACTTCCATTTAAAAATATTGTTTTCAAATAAAAAATGTCATAAGAGCCAATGATAAATGAGGTTTTGGACACATTCAATCCTATTGTGACAAACATCCCCCTTATTGGGGCCATTAAGAAAATCTCAAGGTATGGAAAATTCTAGAAATAATTTTATACAAATCGAAGAGAGGTCCTGGGAAATGATTGTATCAATATTGGAAGGAATTATTCTACTCATTACACCAACTCAAGATATTTGAAAACATATGAATGTATTCCAGGAAAATCACCATCACATTCAATATGGGGGAGTTATACTTTTCTGATGCTTTATATGACTTGAGAGATTCCATAAATGTGATTCCTAACTCTGTATTCTTGCCTATATAGGTTTGTGAGTTTATGCTGATTTTATTATTGGTTTAATTGGAAAATAGTGCTAAAAAACATCCAAAAAGAGTCCTTGAAGATATAAATTTTCAAGTAAGTGACATGATATTTCTAGATGAATTTTATGTGCTTAACATGGAGGATGATCATGTAAATTATCACTCTCCCTCTATATTAGTTATTTCAGTCATCAAAACTGAAAAAAAACATATGTAAATCTATTTTAGAGTATAATTAAAATTTATTTTCAGGATGAAATTATGATATTTAATGTTATAGACTATAAAAGTTCCCCTCACAGGACCATTCTCCTTTTTTCATCTCCAATTTGAAACACCAAGTAAAAACCCATAAGATTATGATTGTCCTATTCTTAGAGAGATTATGAGAATTGGATATAGTTTTATGTCTAAGAGTACTTAAATTTTTTTTCTAATGCGTATGCCTCTATTGGACAGGATTTTGATATAGATTTATATTCTGATTTTGATCATGTTCAGTATGATTTTGACATGGTTGTTGAGTATGCTGACAATGATGATGCATTATTTTCTAATCTTTAGGATGTATATTCTGATATTGATATTCATTGTGCACATATTTAATTCCATTAATGTCTAAATCCATACACCACCCCCTACATTAGAACTCAATCCATTTCCACTAAATCTCAATTACTCATACTTGTTGAGTGGCGAGGGATTAACTCTTATAATTCCAAAAAATATCCCTTTGGTACATGAAGAAAAACTTTTGAATCTTTTTAGGGAGAATATTTAAGAAATTAGGTGGAACTTGGATGACATATCTGGTATTATACCCTCTATTTTCATTCATAGGATTAATTATGTAATGGGGATAAACTAGTTAGAAATACACAAAGGATACTTAATCCAACTATTCTGGAAGTTGTTAAAAAATAAGTTGATTATTTTCTCAAGGTAGGTACCATTAATCCCGTTTAATATTCCCAATTTGTGAGTCCTATTAAGTTGTACCAATGAAAAGTGGGGTTACATTTTTTAGAAATGAGAGTGTGGAGTTAGATCTAATGAAGGTGTATAATAGTTGGTGTGTTTGTATTAATTATAAGAAACTAAATCCATCCACTCGGAAGGACCATTCCACACTCCCATTTATTGATCAAATGTTAGAGATCCATGCTCGGATGACACACAATTGTTTCTTGGTTGGTTTTTCTAGATATCTTACGGCTCTTATAGATCTTGAGGATCAAGAGAAGACAATAATCAATAGTCCATTTGGCACATTTTCTGAAATAAGGATGCCATTTGGACATTTCAATGCCCCAAGTACCTTATAGAGATTCATAGTGTGAATTTTTTCAGTTTTCATTAACAACTACATGGAGGTATTTATGGATGATTTTACAGTGTAAGTATCTTTAGTTGACGAATGTACCTTTAGTTTCAGAAATGTATTCAACCATTATATTATGAAGAATCTGGTTTTTCACTTTGAAAATTTTCATTTTATGGAAGAGAATCGAATATTACTTGGGAATGTATTTTCAAAACATGGAATATAGGTTGATAGATCCAAGGTAGATATTATTTAATCCTTTCCAAATTCGTTATGTGTCTGTGATGTTAGATCATTCCTAGGGCATGCATTCTTTTATCGATGCTTCACCAGAAATTCTAGTAAGATTGCTCAACCCTTATCTTGATATCTATAAAAAAAATATTGAGGTATTTCATTATGATTCATGTAGGGAATCATTTTAGGAGAAAAATAATCGTACCACACCACCGATCATACAACCCCCATAGTGGGATCTTCCTTCTGAGTGTATCTCTGATGCATCCATCATTACAATTGGAGATGTCGTATCTCAATGGGTGGAAGAGTGGTCCCATGTAATTTCTTATGAATTTATGACATTGGATTAAGACTAATAAAAATACACCACAGCTAAAAAAGGGTTCCATGATGTTATATTTTCTTTAGAAAAATCCTTTCAAATTTATTGGGCTCTAAAGTAGTAATTTAATTTACCATATAATGCTGAGGTACCTCATGATGAATTCATATGAAAAGACTAGACTAATTTGATGGAGGCTCCACTTAAAAAATTCAATATTGTGATAAAGGATAAGAAGTGTTTAGAAAACATTGTTAGGACCACATGAGTAGGATTAGTCACATAGTAGAGGCTGACACCTTGGACGAAGTACCACCTTAGGGAACTTTCCATGATAATTATGTTTTTGTCATCTCAGGTATTCTTACATGGTTTATAGACTTTGTGACCTTCGTTGTTACATATTAAATTCCTATAAATTTAAAGAAATATCAATTCCAAAAAATTTAAAATAAATTCTAGGCATTATGTGTAGGATGATCACTTCCTCTACCGTATATGTAGTGACCAATTCATTAAGGTATGTGTGCCTGATCAAGAGTCTCAGAATGCTTTACATTTTTGTCATACCCTTTCTTATGGTAGACTATTTGGATCGTGGTGTGAATCTAGGAAATTCTTGGACTCTATATTACATTGTTCTAGTTTTATCCATGATGATCATGTTTTTTATGTTGTGTTCATATTCCCAACATAGTAGAAATATTTCATGGAGACACTAGATACCCCGAAAACCCAATTTATTCTTTATGATTTTTAATTTTTGTGGATTTAATTTTATGAGAAAATTTCCAAGATCATTTGGGTTCTTTTACATTTTGTTTGTTTTTTATTATGATAGGAAATGGGTGGAGGCCAGGTTCACTACAACTAATGATTCCCATATTATAGTTGATTAATTTAAGGCTCAAATTTTCTATAGTTTTAGAGTATCAGAGGCTATCATAATTGACCAAGGGACCCACTTTTGTAATCCAAATTTGACTTCCCTACTTTTCATATATGGGGTGATGCATAAAAATTTTACATCATACCACTCCCAAAAAAATGGTTAGCCTGATGATTCAAATTGGGGGTTGGGAAATTGTTTGAAAAAACTGTGCAACTGAATAAGAAAGATGGGGTTAAACACTAAGATGATTCATTGTGAGATTAAATGACAACATACAAGACTCCATTAAGTATTTCCCCATTTCATATTACTTTTGGGAATTCCTGTTATATCCCCATTTATGTTGATAATAATGGATATTAGACTATAAAGTAATGAAACACTTATTTGGCCCGTGATAGAAATCAGTAGAAGCATTAAATTCAAGAGTTTAAAGAGATTCAATTTTCATCCCATGATATATCTAAGATCTACTTAGAAAGATAAAAAATGACACATAATAGATTTATCCAACAATGTTAATTTCTTTTAGGGAATAAATTCATACTCTTCCATTCATGACTAAAGTTAATGACTGGTAAGTTTTATTCTAGACGGTTAGGTCCTTAGTTTGAATCTATTTTTATCTTTATGGTGCCAAAGAGATCACACAAGATGAAAATGGGTGGATATTCACAGTTAATGGGAAAATTTTGATGAAATACATTTCGGAACTTCATACTAATGTTTTTGATTTCATCACACTACATGACCCCATAATCACTTGAGAATAACAGGCTCTTCCTAACCCTTTCACTTTTATATCATTTTTACAATTTAAAATTATAAATTTCTTGTTCACAAATCATCTCACGGGTTCACATTGAGTATGATGAAATATTTTAGATCTGGGGGAGGGTATAACATTTTTGGGTAGCTATTTATGATTTTTATTTGTTTTAGGAGTGCCTTTTCTATTAAATTTCAAAAATAAAAATAAAAGTAAAAAATATAAATCTTTTATCATGCTTATTTACATGTGTAACTTATGAAAAATGAATTTTTTCAAAATTACTTGGTGTCATTCTAATCATGAGAAATATTTCATCAGGAAGGGTTTATTTTTATAAAAAAAATTCATATATGTTATGATTGGTTGTGTCATTATAAAACATTTGAGATGTTAAAACCATTATCTGTGATATTTTTTCAATGTATGTTATGCCATTTACTTCTCTACAATAACATTTTATTCAACCTGGACTTGTGAATTATATTCAATTCAATTTATGTTATAGATATGTTATGTATAAAAATTCATCATATATCAATGGTTGATCCATACATTCATTTATATTCTTATCAATTTCATTAAAATATCGAATTGAACTATGCGTGTGTGCCTCATATCCAATAGTTATACATACGCAATGAAAAAAATTAATTAGTTAAATTACAATATAAATATATATTATCTTAAAAAATAGGAGAGCGATGAATTGGTTAACATATAGGGATATCTAGTTTAGGATCTTACGGTTTGAATTTCATGGTTTTTTAAGTGAGCAGATCTAGAAATTTGATTGAAAAATAGTGTAGAATATATTTATTGAATTAATCTAGCTATGAAGAGTTTTTTACTTAAACCAAATATATAGAATAAGGGGTGGAGATATGATCTTGAAATGGTTGGCATGCTCACATGTGAAGAATTAGTGGCATTGTAGACCCGTGACTTTTTCTCTATGATTAGTTTCATTAATCTCACAAGATTTTATTTTGATACAATTTATGAGATATCTACATTAAACATTATTGAGATTGACACTTAATGGGATCTTTACTATGCTTTTACTTCCACAAGGGATTAGTTAATATGAACACGAATATATTGTCATAATTTTTTAAAATACATAACTTGTAACTTTTCCCATTAGTGAAAAATTTTAATTGTAGGGGAGTTTATAAAAAAATATATATAATATTTTAGTGAAAATAAATGACATGATTTCCATACATTGTGTTAAATATGATTATTTATGGAGTATTTCATATTATATATTTCATTTGGAAAGTTGATGAAAATTGAAGTTTTCCCATTTTGAAGTTCACTGTAGTATTTTAGGAATAACTAATTTGATTTTAATTATTTGAAATTAATAATTTCTTATATAATTCCCCACTCAATGGGCTACAAAATTCATTTATACCATCTGAGCTAGGGAATATATTTTATTGGTTTAAAAGGGCCGTGAATTCGCAGATGGTATGGAATCTCTAGATTGGAAGCCACTTCTGTATGTGGCCAATAAATTCATCATCCATTATTGGATCATGGATAAATTTTGAAAAATTAAATATAAACCAATTTATCACAAATAATCTTACATAAAGTATAGTTATTTCATGTGTTTTGAGGTTAAACATTCAGTAAAATTTAGACTAAAATATTTGGCCGAATTTCCCATTCACACTAAAAAAGTCTTGAAACCCTAGAATCCCCTCCACTCTATAAAAATGTGTATTTAAAATTTATATGGGGTTTTACATGACATAAGTGAATGGGATCATAATATATGTGGTGGATTTAAATTTTAATACACCATTGGTGAAGGGATGCTCTTAATCTAGGATCTCTTCCAAAATGTACTTCTTTTCCTCCTTATTGTTGTTATTTTTTTATTCTTGAAATAAATTTCATTGTTTTAATTATATTTCTTATGATTTATTAAATATTATTCTTCTATAATCTTCTTATTTGGGCTGTAAATTATTAATATATTCATGATTTAGTTATACAAATCCCATAACCATTTCAATTGAAAAAAATTTCAACGAAGACTACACCTCCCATTAGAGAGTAATTTTCCTTAGTAATAAATCTCCCTCAAACCATATTCAATTGTTTATTTCTAATAAATGATATAATGTTATTATATTATTATGATTTATGAATTTAATTTTTTAATTAAAAGAAAAAAATAAATAATTTGAATAATTAACACAAAACAAGAGAGGTTGAGTGTTGTGTGAATTGAGATAACACAATCTTAATTGGTAAAATAGAACAACACAAAATCAATTATTAGAGTTAAAATATAATAACTAAATTAAACTAATCTTAACATCTAGTATGTATATGATCCCTAATTAACCATTTACCATAATATTTCCTTTGAATGAAAATCAACACACTGTGCTAGAATTGCAAGTTATAAAGCTCGCCTACAGAATAATTCATATCATCATTATGGGTATGTTATCTTTCATCTGTTTGATATGTTAAAATTTTAGGGGATGATTGTAGAGACCCAAAGCCTAACTTACATGGACTTTACATTACTTTTGCGGAATACTTAGTACATAACAAAAAACACACACACAAGGATCATAATAGTTTAGTGTCTTTGGAAACTCGGCATAAAATCTTCTAATCGTGGTGAAATATCTTCAACATCTCCCATAAATATCTTCCTTTTTTTACCTAAAACCTTTCTTTATATCATGGGGAAAAGAAAACATAAAAGGGTGTGCTCAAATGCTCAGTAAGGGTAAAAAAAATAAATATCAATCACATCGTATTCATAAGAACATAACATTTTGGAAATCATAACCTGCAAAAGAGAGCATAATTTCATAACATGGGATAAATCATGGTATTGAAATGTAATCACAATAATTATAACATAAAACATGAAACTTTGTGGAATTAACACATAATCATATAGAATCATTTCTTGTTAGTCAAGACTCATTTACAAGACCATCTTAGTGGACAAAGTCCCTTTCTGAATCGAGTAACCCTCATTTCAGTCCTGTTTCACTGAACCGGTATAACCTACTATTCCAGACATGTCTATCTCATGAGATATGAAATCATTACCCAATTCATTGGAGGGATATATAGGTCCCACCCCTCTTATAATGAATCCTTTCTTATGTGTGCCACATAATCATAAACCATACATCATAGTGTAACCCATGTAATAAAAATGGAATTCTTAAACAACATGACATCATAAAACAATTCATATAAGATAAAGGAATTCATAAAAATATTTCCATCACAACATAATCAAATCCATGTAATATTAGGGATAATAACAGAACCCTTTTATTATCTTAGATGGAAAATAATTTTGATAAAATACTTGAACTCCATTCTTGAGGAAAATATCCTTTCTACTTCAAAAATACTTTTCTTTTCTTTACATGTCATACAATTATAAACTAAAAGAAGTTGATTAAAAATAAACTTGAATACTTGTAAATTAATCTTCTTGGAAATAATTTTTTAGAAATCCATTCATGCCGTATATGTTAAAAAAACATTCTTCTTACTTTTGTCGGAAAAGTCAAAAAGTACCTCGTACGAAAAAATGACAAAAGATTCCTTTCATATTCATTACTAAAAACTCACCGAAGGGTAAAATTGGATTTCAACTATTGTAAGTGGATGGAAACAATATTACATATTGATGGAACATGGATGTGGATGATAAAATACACCCCAGTAAATACTTACGAATAAACAATCTCGGATAAAAATGAGATTGTGATATTTCCCTTACCTTAGGTCCGATTTGCTTCGTATGTGTCCGAACCTCCTGTATAATGATTTAAATAATGTCATTGAATTATTACAGAATCATATTCATTGTTATGATATCATATATGGTTCACTTATTACTTTATATTACTCGTTCTTTTGTAAATTCCATGTTAAAGAAGCGTTTTGGGTAAAATCGTTTCATTTATCGTAGGTGTTTTGACTTGTTGTTTTTGACATTATTATTACTTATATCATGATTTACTTACTTCCAGAATATAAAATATGATTTATATATCATATATATTCAGTATATATATATATATAATAGATAGATAAATGAAATGAAAAACACCGTTCATGGAGACGGTAGTCCGTACGTACGCATGAACGCTGTTTTCCTTTCTTTATTGTATTGAATGGAAGTAAGTAGATGACATACATATATACATAAATCCAGTAGCTTTATAATGTCATATATTTCATTATTATTTCTTATATATACTTTTTAATCATTCTTAAATGGTTAACATGGAGAATGAATCTCATCGCGTCGTGGAGACGGTAGTCCGTACGTACGCACGAGCGATGATATCGTTCCCATGGTCGTGGAATTTTGTTGAAGTGTATGTATACTATTTCAGTATCAATATAACTTTATAATAATCATATATAGTTACTCATTACACCATTATACCAATCCAATTAAGGTGGTGACGGAAAATATATTACACCACGGCGTGGAGATGGTATTCCGTACGTACGCACGCGCGGTGATTTCATTTTTCCATAGGATGGATAGAAGGTGAATTAGAGTTTTTTCATATTTATAATAACATATCAGTATATAATAAATACTGATGTTATTACTTTATCATGAAACAACTAAAGAAGAAGAAGTTGAAGAAGAAAGAAATTGAAAAGATCGGTAATGGATATTACCTCTTCTTTGAAACGCTTCTTTGAATCCTCCACTTATGGAACTAAGATTGGTCTTTGAAGAATACCAGGACCTCTAGGATTATTCTAGGGAAGTGGAGAAGGGATTTTGGCAGGGGTTGTCCGAGCTTGAGTGCTCAAATTGGTGCGAGGAGGAGGGGGAGGAGGTACCCTTTTATAAGGGAGGAGAGGGGCACCTTAGGAATATCTCAAAATATTATTTTATATTAAAGCCAAAATCGGTTTATAATGGTTCCAAAGGGTCTAATTTCGAAGCTAAAGTGGGGATGGGTCGAAATCCTATCATCCAATAGGATTTAGACAAGTTTAGGGTATTATTTTAACCTTATCAATTAGATTCAACTCTAAGTTAAATAATTTATCTTTTACCGTGTCTTTTTGTTTTCTTTCACTATATTGTTAATACACTTACTGTAACATGCCAAAAGAACCCCAAATTGTTTATTATTAATATATATATCCTTATCTATGTCATTTGGCCGAAACGTAGATTTTTAGGAATAAAATAACAATTAATAATATAATATTTGATTTAAAAACTATTTTGTGTCAATTTTGACACTATTTGATATATGATTTTTGTGAAAGTCATAACAGAATTATATGTTCGAAACAAGTTTATTAAATCAACACTAATATATCATAGTAACCTATAAAATTAGTGTAATTCATAAAAAGTCTCAAATTACATTCATTTGAGCATTTATAACATCAATTATGTTAATATTTCCTTAAAAGGGTAATTACTGCATCATCGTTGTGTCATAAATAAATTAATTTATTTAAAGTCTAAAAATTATAAATAAAATATCATTATGTAGGAAATCTTTTTATCTTTCTAATGAATATTTATAGTCGAATTTATCTTATGTATAACCCCATATTAAAAATGTTTTAGTTATTAAACTTTGATTTTAACTATTTTAACTATTCATTAAATAAAATAATATTAAATGACATAATCTAATCCAAGTGGACCTAAATGGTCATATTATATTTATAAGGTTGTTTTTGGTCGAATTACACTTATCCAATAGAATTAGGACATGTGTTAGGGTAATAGTAATATCATATTTACCCTTAGTTACCCTATTTATTATTAACCGTGGTAAAAAAAAGTAAAAAGTTACTATTCACCAAAAATTATTTTCATCTCATTGAACCACATTTTAGTCCATGATATTAACCATGTCTGTCGGATTTTTGAAATTCCATTCACAGAAGCGGTAAAATTACGTTTTATGCAAAATTCAGTTTTTAACCTACCACTTAGTGGTTTCACTATTCATCAAAAATTGAAAGTTTTCAGAAAAATGTCAAAATTTCATCCTAAGCTATATTTCATATTCCAAATTCAAAAATCTAGTCTATTTTACCAAATTCATAACATAGAAATTGAATTAATTAATTTTATAATTAAATCCCGCTGTTAAAACAAATAGCGTGTTTTTAAGAAACAATATCTATCAAAAGATTGACACTTGATTTTGTCTGGTTTAAATGTGAAATTACATCCAATGACCAAAATTGTATTAAATTGTAAAAATATATTATAAATATACTTTAAAACCACTAAAATTAATTATTTATCACTATTAATTATTTCGATTAAAAAAGTTGTTTTTAATTATAATTTAGTAATTTTCACTATTCATCAGAAAATGAAAGTTATCCGAAAAGTACCAAAATTTCACCTTAGGCTAAATTCGATACTCTGAATCCAAAAAATGAAGTCCATTTTGAGAGCTAAAATTTCTAAAATTTAAAAAGTGGTTATTACTATTCATAACGGCTAGTTTTAATAATATTTTAATAGCATATCGTTGTTTCGTGAAATGCAGTATTGCGTACTACAAACGCTATCGAGGAAGGTTGTGATTGCGTGTAATGCAAGGGAAGTCAAGGATGCGTGTTGTGAAAGCTCCTTTTGGTGTAGCGTACAACACAAGACATTAGTGAAATAAAGAATATTTTTCATAAAATCTCGGGCTGTTACATTCTACCCCCCTTAAAATGAATTTCGCCCTCGAAATTTGTCGGGGTTATAAATGGTTTACTATTCGAAAGTTTCTTTAATAGAAACCCGCATCGTAAAAAGGAATACCAAAACTTGGCTTTAAAAACTAAAGTATGAAATGTAACGATTACCCAAATAAACTAATCACTGGGTTTCCACATAGGTGAAAATATGGATATGGAAGAGAAATCTAACCATCATGTTCTGATGGAGAGTGGTAGAGAACATGGCTATGGAAAATCCAGTAAATCACAAATCCATAAATTTGTGACGATCTAAGGTAACATCTGATTCATCAGGTATAATATCACTAGGACAACATTTTTGGTTTTCAAGATCATTTCCCTAAATTTGAATATTTGAATTAGAATAAATACTTTCTTTATTTTGGTACAATCTCACTGTTGTTCATGCCTTGAACAATTTCCACTTCATCTCTTGAATTTGTTATTCGTGAAGTGTTAGCAGATCATGTGATAGAATGACGGGTCATTCCATCTGTCTCAAACAAAAGGTTAGCAAAAATTATATACATAAGTCAATCTATAGTGAGATTAATCACATATGGTTCCTAAAATGAACTTATATTTCATATATCATACTGCTTAATAAAATAAAACTAGTTTCTACTAAACAGGGACTTCTTGTAGGCCAGTGGTAGGCGATAAAGGCCAGTCGCACTTTGGTTGTGGGTTCGATTCCCACAGCCTTGTCCGAAGCGATGGGCTGTCGCCCGTCCTGCAGGTTGTCCTTTTTCTAAAACTACATTACTATAACATCCCATCAATAATATCGAAAAAAACTTCTATCCTTAAACAATACTCACTTATGTCCAACATAATCCATTTCAATCTTTAGGCTTATCCATAATACTGCAGTCCACTCTCATAACATAGTGAAAACGATTACCAGAGATTTAATACCATCGTTGATCCCCATATATCATAAGATATGTTTTGTTGGTCACATTCCAAACATTCAAAGTCCTTAAGCATGTATTCTCTTGAATACCTTAGTGAAAACATGAATGCAGTTTAAAGTTAACACATTCCACATACCAAATTCCTCAAAATTCTATATACTCAAACCATGATATCACTTAGTCCTTATATCAATCATGAGCTCATGAATACTATTAAACATTTCATTTTCTCGTTTTCCCTTCATTATGCGCATATCATCTTATTTCTAAAGAAATATCTCAATCACTGTGAATACCACATCAATAAATATTTCAATACTCAATTATTTATAAACACTTAATCATTCCACCACATCGTTGTCATATTCAACATTGCCAATAGTGATCGCATGTGACTTCCCTTTGTCCTCTGCCTTTAGTGGTTGCTCATTTGATCATAACTAACCCTTGGATTAGGGCATTTATTAGCATAATGCCCCATTTCCTTGCACATGAAGCATTGAAGTGTTGGTGGTGCGTTCTCTGCAGTGTTTGCTTTATTCACATCATTAGAAACCCTTTTTCCATTACTTCGACACTCAGCTGCTCGATGACCTTCTTTTCCACACTTAAAACATTTTCTAGTCCCTTTAAGACAATCTCCACCATGCCTCTTTCCACACTTTGTGCATAAGGAAACATTCATCTTCTTTTCACCATTATTCTGAGATTTCTCCTTGAACTCCATCTTTCGTTTCTTGTCAAAACCATGAGATGGATATTTAACACCAACTTCCATTTCTACCTTGATAGCACAATACAAAATTTCTTCATAGCTACTGAAGTCTCTTATAGCTAATGCCCTTCGAAGACTTGGTTTTAAGCCACTGAAAAATTGATCAACTTTACTTTCAGGTTGGATGATAATGCCAGATGCATACCTTGCAAGTCTTTTAAAATTCAATTCGTATATACCAACAGATTCATCATCCTTTTGCTTTAGTTCAAGAAACTCCTTCTCCATCTTTGTTCGAAGAATACGAGGGAAGTACTTATTGAAAAATAAGTTCTTGAACTCGTCCCATTCCATGGACTCAATTTCATCTCTTTGCCTTGTATTCTTGATAATATTACACCATTGATCAGCTTCACCTTCCAAACGATATACTGCTAAGATGACATTATCATGTTCAGAACATTGAAGAACTGAAAATATCTTTTCAGTGGTACTGATCCATTGTTCAGCAACAAGTGGATCAGAAGACCCACTGAAAGAAGGTGGACGTTGCCTCATGAAGGACTCAATAGAATATTGTTCCCTTCTCTTCTCATTTGGACATCCAGAATGATTCATATCTTGTGTAAGTATAGCAATAATATTTTTCACTCCATCTACCATAACATTTGTTTGTTCAGGAGGAAAATCATGGCATTGTCCATTGCATTTATCAACACGGTTCCTTCGGGTTCCAGGCATCGTCTAAAACCCAAAAAGAATAGTGTGAGAGGAAAAAGTCATGCTAGGGAAAACAACATAATAAAGGGGGAGTACCTTTAACATCTTAGGTTTAAATCTATGATCGTTAGCGTAGTTCTAGTAATATAACCTATATGTATACTTAACCTTAGGGACATCCCTAGACATACCGTAGAAATATCTCTAGGGATCTCACTAACGTTTTCGCATCCTAGTTTCCAAAGGTTGACTAAACCTTTCCTATGATACCAACTGTAGAGACCCGAAGCCTGACTTACATGGACTTTACAATACTTTTGTGGAATACTTAGTACATAACAGAAACACACACACGAGGATCGTAATAGTTTAGTGTCTTTGGAAACTCGGCATAAAATCTTCTAATCGTGGTGAAAGATCTTCAACATCTCCCATAAAGATCTTCCTTTTTTTACCTAAAACCATTCTTTATATCCTGGGGAAAAGAAAAGATAAAAGGGTGATCTCAAATGCTCAGTAAGGGTAAACAAAAGAAATATCAATCACATCGTATTCATAAGAACATAACATTTTATAAATCATAACCTGCAAAAGAGAGCATAATTTCATAACATGGGATAAATCATGATAGTGAAATGTAATCACAATAATCATAACGTAAACCATGAAACTTTGTGGCATTCACACATAATCATAGAGAATCATTTCTTGTTAGTCAAGACTCATTGCCAAGACTATCTTAGTGGACAAAGTCCCTTTCTGAATCGAGTAATCTTCGTTTCAGTCCTGTTTCACTGAACCGGTATAACCTACCATTCCAGCCATGTCTATCTCATGAGATATGAAATCTTTACCCAATGCATTGGAGGGAGATATAGGTCCCACCCATTTTATAATGAATCCTTTCTTATGTGTGCCACATAATCATAAACCATACATCATAGTGTAACCCATGTAATAAAAATGGAATTATAAAACAACATGACATCATAAAACAATTCATATAAGAAAAAGGAATTCATAAAAATATTTCCATCACAACATAATCAAATCCATGTAATAATAGGGATAAAAACAGAACCCTTTTATTATCTTAGATGGAAAATAATTTTGATAAAATACTTGAACTCCATTCTTGAGGAAAATATCCTTTCTACTTCAAAAACACTTTTCTTTTCTTAACATGTCGTACAATTATAAACTAAAAGAAGTTGATTAAAAATAAACTTGAATACTTGTAAAGGAAGCTTCTTGGAAATAATTTTTTAGAAATCCATTCATGCCGTATAAGTTAAAAAAACATTCTTCGTACTTTTGTCGGAAAAGTCAAAAAGTACCTCGTACGAAAAAACGACAAAAGATTCCTTTCATATTCTTTACTAAAAACTCACCGAAGGGTAAAATTGGATTTAAATTATTGTAAGTGGATGGAAACAATATTACATATTGAGGGAACATTGATGTGGATGATAAAATACACCCCAGTAAATACTTACGAATAAACAATCTCGGATAAAAATGAGATTGTGATATTTCCCTTACCTTAGGTCCGATTTGCTTCGTATATTTCCGAACCTCCTGTATAATGATTTAAATAATGTCATTGACTTATTACAGAATCATATTCATTGTTATGATATCATATATGGTTCACTTATGACTTTATATTACCTGTTCTTTTGTAAATTCCATGTTAGAGAAGCGTTTTGGGTAAAATCGTTTCATTTATTGTAGGTGTTTTGACTTGTTGTTCTTGAAATTATTATTACTTATATCATGATTTACTTACATCCAGAATATAAAATATGATTTATATATCATATATATTTAGTATATATATATATATAATAGATAGATAAATGAAATGAAAAACACCGTTCATGGAGACGGTAGTCCGTACGTACGCATGAACGCTGTTTTCCTTTCCTTATTGTATTGAATAGAAGTAAGTAGATGACATACATATATACATAAATCCAGTAGCTTTATAATGTCATATATTTCATTATTATTTCTTATATATACTTTTTAATCATTCTTAAATGGTTAACATGGAGAATGAATCTCATCGCGTCGTGGAGACGGTAGTCCGTACGTACGCACGAGCGATGATATCGTTCCCATGGTCGTGGAATTGTGTTGAAGTGTATGTATAATATTTCAGTATCAATATAACTTTATAATAATCATATATAGTTACTCATTACACCATTACACCAATCCAATTAAGGTGGTGACGGAAAATATATTACACCACGGCGTGGAGACGGTATTCCGTACGTACGCACGCGCGGTGATTTCATTTTTCCGTAGGATGGATAGAAGGTGAATTAGAGTTGTTTCATATTTATAATAACATATCAGTATATAATAAATACTGATGGTATTAATTTATCATGAAACAACTAAAGAAGAATAAGTTGAAGAAGAAAGAAATTGAAAAGATCGGTAATGGATATTACCTCTTCTTTGAAACGCTTCTTTGAATCCTCCACTTAGAGAACTAAGATTAGTATTTGAAGAAGACGATGGCCTCTAGGATTATTCTAGGGAAGTGGAGAAGGGATGTTTTCAGGGTTTGGCCGAGCTTGAGTGCTCAAATTGGTGTGAGGAGGAGGGGGAGGAGGTACCCTTTTATAAGGGAGGAGAGGGGCACCTTAGGAATATCTCAAAATATTATTTTATATTAAAGCCAAAATCGGTTTATAATGGTTCCAAAGGGTATTATTTCGAATCTAAAGTGGGGATGGGTCGAAATCCTATCATCCAATAGTATTTAGACAAGTTTAGGGTATTATTGTAACCTTATCAATTAATTTAACTCTAAGTTAAATAATTTAACTTTTACCGTGTCTTTTTGTTTTCTTTTACTATATTGTTAATACACTTTATATAACATTCCGAAAGAACCCCATATTGTTTATTATTAATATATATATATCCTTATCTATGTCATTTGGCCGAACCTTAGATTTTTAGGAATAAAATAACAATTAATAATATAATATTTGATTTAAAAACTATTTTGTGTCAATTTTGACACTATTTGATATATGATTTTTGTGAAAGTCATAACAGAATTATATGTTCGAAACAAGTTGATTAAATCAACACTAATATATCATAGTAACCTATAAAATAAGTGTAATTCATAAAAAGTCTCAAATTACATTCATTTGAGCATTTATAACATCAATTATGTTAATATTTCCTTAAAAGGGTAATTACTGCATCATCGTTGTGTCATAAATAAATTAATTTATTTAAAGTCTAAAAATTATAAATAAAATATAATTATGTATGAAATATTTTTAGCTTTCTAATGAAGATTTATAGTCGAATTTATCTTATGTATAACCCCATATTAAAAATGTTTTAGTTATTAAACATTGATTTTAACTATTTTAACTATTCATTAAATAAAATAATATTAAATGTCATAATCTAATCCAAGTGGACCTAAATGGTCATATTATATTTATAAGGTTGTTTTTGGTCGAATTACACTTATCCAATAGAATTAGGACATGTGTTAGGGTAATAGTAATATCATATTTACCCTTAGTTACCCTATTTACTATTAACCGTGGTAAAAAAAAGTAAAAAGTTACTATTCACCAAAAATTATTTTCATCTCATTGAACCACATTTTAGTCCATGATATTAACCGTGTCTGTCGGATTTTCAAAATTCCATTTACAGAAGCGGTAAAATTAAGTTTTATGCAAAATTCAGTTTTTAACCTACCACTTAGTGGTTTCACTATTTATCAAAAAATGAAAGTTTTCAGAAAAATGTCAAAATTTCATCCTAAGCTATATTTAATATTCAAAATTCAAAAATGAAGTCTATTTTACCAAATTCATAACATAGAAATTGCATTAATTAATTTTATAATTAAATCCCGCTGTTAAAACAAATAGCCTGTTTTTAAGAAACAATATCTATCAAAAGATTGACACTTGATTATGTCTGGTTTAAATGTGAAATTACATCCAATGACCAAAATTGTATTAAATTGTAAAAATATATTCTAAATATACTTTAAAACCACTCAAATTAATGATTTATCACTATTAATTATTTCGATTGAAAAAGTTGTTTTTAATTATAATTTAGTAATTTTCACTATTCATCAGAATATGAAAGTTATCCGAAAAGTACAAAAATTTCACCTTAGGCTAAATTCGATACTCCGAATCCAAAAAATGAAGTCCATTTTGAGAGCTAAAATTTCTAAAATTTAAAAAGTGGTTATTACTATTCATAACGGCTAGTTTTAATAATATTTTAATAGCATATCGTTGTTTCGTGAAATTCAGTATTGCGTACTACACACGCTATCGAGGAAGGTTGCGATTGCGTGTAATGCAAGGCAAGTCAAGGATGCGTGTTGTGCAAGCTCCTTTTGGTGTAGCGTACAACACAAGACATTAGTGAAATAAAGAATATTTTTCATAAAATCTCGGGCTGTTACAATCATAATTAAATTATAATCATTACAAATTATAATTACTAATAATTATGTTAAAATGTATAGTTATAGAAATTATGATTTCTAAAAATAGTTTTCTAAAAAATGTTCTCCTTGCGTTTTCTCAATATCATTTCAAAAACAAAAAGAAAGAAATAGAATAATTCTCCCCCATACATATTAAAATTTTATAAATGATAAAAAATCCCATAATTTTAAGTTGTTTGTTTCTTGTTATTTTGTTTTTTTCAAAATACCCTTAATATGTTGTTTTATTTACTTCTTCCATTGACAGAAGACCTTGGTAAACCACTCTATTGCATATAAGAAGTCAACATCACAAATAATTTTAGGGAACCCACAGAAAAACCATTAAATTAATTAGATTAAAATGATCTATTAGGAGTATATTTTTTTACATCACCCTGATCATAACTATGTCATCTATGATCTATAGGTACCAGTAGTTGTGTTCATGCTATAGTTGTGGTGGAATTACCACATTAGTGACCACTTTGTGTTCTTGATGGATCACATGAGTTTGAGGAATATATATTATCAATTTGATATGAACATGTATAATTGTAGTTGAATATAGTTTCTTTTGGATTATGAATTTGAGTTACCCACCACCTTACAAAAAGGGAATTTTGTTGTCGATTCATTGAGCTAGAATTTAGGGAAGGATGTTGTCTGATAGTCTGGGGATGCTTGGAGAGAAATGGAGGAGGATAGAACCTTGGACCTAGATGCAAGAGTGTATGATAGTAGTGGATATTTGTACTATATAGAATCAAGGCCTTTATTTGTGTAGTAGTTGGGGGTTTCCTAGTGGGTAGACTCAGAGTGAGATGTGATGAATGATCATGTTAGCCATGATGATGCTTCGGAGGAATGGTAATAAGATGGTAAGAACCAGATGTTGTTTCATGGGAGGTTTTTTGTTAAGATAGTGGATCATGAGGTAGCCTTTCTTGAGTTTAGTATCTCACCTTTGGAGTTACACCTAGTGGTTTCCAAGATGTACTGTGGCATAAGGATGTAGTTTTGGTGGTACAATATGAAATAAATAGTGGTAGAGTTTATGAAAAAGTGCTTAGCTTTCTAAAAGGTAATGGTTGAGTATCGTGTTACTAGTAGTTTTTCATATCCTTTAGATGTTTCCTAGTAGAAGAGGGATGACATCTTGATTGTTATCATCCCTGGGTTACCCAGATCCTAATGAGGGTGTGATGATATCTTGGTTATAATGAATTGGATGACGAAATCAGTCCACTTTATAATGACCAAGGAGTCAGGTATAGTGGATTCTTTGGATAAAAGGTATGTAGATGATGTGGTGTGGTTTCATGGATTTCTGAAGTGTATTATCTATGATTGGGTTTAAATTTTACCTTATGATTTTGGAGGGAATTGTAGCATGCTTTTGAAATTTTTTTATAACTCAGCAAGGCTTCCTACCCTATGATGGATGGGAAGATGGAGTAGACAATCTAGATACAATTGGATATATTGAAAGTGTGTGTATGGTAATTTGGAGGTTATTTTATATGAAAACTTCCTTTGTGATTGTTTTCATATAATAATACTTATCAATCTAGATATGATTCATCTTGTTTTTGATATGATAAAAGTAGTGAAGGATCGATAGAAGTCTAATTCTAATCACTGGAGGATGCCCTTGGTGTTTCAGATTATGGACCACATGTTCATGAATCTTTCCCCTCGACATAGTTCTTGGAAGTTAGGCTGGGGGGAAACCATTCTCCAAAGTTTTTTTGGGACATTTGAGGAGATAGGGGGAGTTGGAGAGGTGGAGTATCAGTTGGAGTTCCCACCCCAACTGAAGAGGATATATGATGTCTTCCATGTCTTTCATAATTTTTAGTATCTTCTTGATTAACCCCATGTCAATTACTGGGTATATATGTATATCGATGATGAAGACACATTCTTGTAGTGAATAGTAGAGTTACCTGAACACCAAGATTAGGAAATGTGTGGATAGAATACTTATTTCATTCATCTGTTGTTGCGGGATGGCATCCTGGATGAGAGTACTTGTGAGTGAGAGATGCATATGCGTTCTTAGTTCCTAGAGTAGTTTTGAGTTTTTCATTGCTCTATTATTTTTGTTATGAGAAGTTTATATATTATTATTCTTTGAGACATGATGTTTTCATTGATGTTTGATGTGTGATAAATATTCAATATATGAAAATGGGATTACTTATTTCTAAATCAAGAAACATTAACTGTGATGTGTTTAAACTCATGCAGAAGAGTTAGTGGCACTAATAGCAGAATATATCGTGACATGGGTGATGGAATTCCCTTATTCATCTGTTCGAGGAAGTTCGGTAGTTGGATTGTGATGTGTGGTAGTTGGACGGTTGCATGGAAGTGTAGTTTTGTAAGAGGATGCATTTTTTGGTAGTATGGTGATGAGGTTGTCTAAGATGTTTGTGGCCATTTGGATTAACATGTATGGATAGTGGTAGAATCAAATGTATTATGAGATCGTTGAGAGGTATCTCACATGGTGGCTGTTCGAAACCCCTCCCATAAAGAATATATTATGGATATTCAGTGGAAATAATCATTTGAGAGGTATCTGATGTAATATTATGCGCCTTTCCAAATTTTTACATTGAGTGTTTTGGGTGTTGGAGGTATTTTAGTGGAGTTTATAGCTACATTAGAGCTGCTGGAAGAAACACACACCATGTAAATGTTTTACATGACATGTAATGGTGGATAATGGCTTGTGTAACAATTTGGTTCACATCTTATACATGGATAAGGGGTATCCTATTAAACTGGTACACATCATGTATGTGGGATTCACGATAGTAATAATTTTTGTTCTTAATCATTCTTCGTGACACATTTTTTGGTTGAAGTGGAAATTTTCAGCAAACATGAGGATTGAACACCACGTAACAGTTACATGATTCTTAACTGGTGGGATCCAAGTTATCATATAACCATTATATCCAAATTTTTATTTATTCAACCACCTCCCTTCTCTCCCATTTCTGCATATCCATAGGTACACCGAGGTTTTCTTCAAGCCCTCTTCCTCCAACTTTGATCAATTGGTTCTAGTAGATCGCTGTTGGAAATTGGTGGTACGTTGTCCTCTATTTCATAGATTGTTTTTTTTCATTTTTTATAAGGATTTCTTGAGATGATGTTCATTTTGTTTAGGTGTGTTTTGGGATTCATTTTGAGGATCCTTTGGTGATTTTTATGTTTATCCATCATTTTCATAGACGATTTTTAGTTTGAAGAAATTTCTTCTTTTACTTGTAGTGAAAAACGCT
Source organism: Viscum album (assembly GCA_963277665.1). Classification (NCBI taxonomy): domain Eukaryota; kingdom Viridiplantae; phylum Streptophyta; class Magnoliopsida; order Santalales; family Viscaceae; genus Viscum; species Viscum album. The sequence continues at coordinate 1,911,924,611 of OY728135.1, read as the reverse complement.
ATAAATCTTCTTTGAGGTAGGGAATCCCTAGTTTTTATTTATTATGTATCATGTGGTAGGGTTTTACTTGTTTTTATCTATGAATTACGGTTATGTTGGATTAATCAAGGATAAAAAATTACATAATTAGAATTTAATAGGAATCGGGAATGTTTAAAATAATTTATGAATTTGATATTATTGAAAAATTGTATTGTATAGGGTTTATGGCTCACTAAAAATTGTGTTCGTTGGGGGATTGGTTTCACTAGATGATATGTATTGTGATTGCAAAATTTTTTTAGATTTTTTTGATATCACAAAGAAATGGAAATTGAATAACCACATTATTGGACTTATATTGTTTTAATCATGTTATAAGGATCAAAAATCCTATACATTTTGTTAATCTTTTTAGTCTAATTTAATCTATCTAAAATCATGTGTAAAAATGGTTGGTTTTTTATGCATTAAATAAACATACCATGATATTAATTCTTATAAAACATGTGTGATTATTGAAAACAATATTTATTTTCTTCTATAATGAATTTTTTTTATGAATGATCTAGTGCAATTCATTCTGTGAAAATTATTCCTTATATCTGTATATAGATATGTGGTTAAGTCTGAGAAATCGTGAGTCTGCCACTAATTCATGTTTTGTGTAAAAGGACCCACACAACATGACCATACACCAAGATCCAAACACCGTGACTAGACACCGGGACCTATACATTGTAACGAGACAGCACGATCAGACACTATGGCCCAGACACCGTAACAAGTTATCATGACCTAGACACCATAACAAGTCACCGTGACCCAAACACCATGATCCTAACACCGCATCTATGCTACCGGTTCCTCATATCAATACAACTATTCCATAATGAATACCTCACCCTCAAAAGAAAATAAGAACACACCATTTCCAAGTGATACCATTTCTAGACATACTGTGACACCATTCTTTAATTTGTTTTGTCGTTTTCAATTTAATTTCTAACGACCATATTTGAATCATTTTTATGCACTGAAATAATTAATATTTGTTTGTAGACGTGTCACCTGAGAGTAAGAGGTATGTGGTGCATTATACATTAATCCTTTAATCTCCAAAACATTCACTCCAACATAAAAATAAAAACAACATACTGGAACAAGAGTGTGTAGAACATCATATGTGCAAGAAATTTTTTGAAGAGAAAAGATACATAAAACAAGATACATCTAAAGAATAATATAGGAATTCTTGTAAAAAAAGGATGGAATACTGTAGGTCAGAGTTGAGAACATCATTACTATTCCAACTCCATGAAGAACTAAAGCTATATCAAATTAGAAACCAGAGAACCCAACTTGCGATACTCTATTTCTTAGAAGAGGACTCGATACTTGCATCTGCATCATCATATAAGTTCATAGATGCATAGAATAACACTCATATCACTTCTATCCTTTTTTTTCATCAACATTGCTGTATTGTGTACTGTTTTAGCTTTCGAGCAATGTGTGTGTTTTCTTAAAACAAAAACTATCTCCTACACAAAACTGAATGATACAATATATTCTTCCTCTCATTTATTTTTTACATTTGTTAACTCGCATAGATAATAGTGGAAGAGGTCCTTGTGTGACATGGTATTTTATAGCCACAAATAACTGTTGAAGAGTTTGTGTGACCCGAACCGTCTTATGCACTATTTTTTACCCCACTCCAGGGTGTGGATCAAAGATTATTAATATAAACTGCTTGGTGTAAGGTGATAACAAAGTAGAGTGGGTTAGGTCTTGGCTTGATATTGAACCACACATTTTTTCCACTGTGTTGTTTAATTTTTATTTTCTTTGTTTTATTGTATAATTTATAAATCACTATATTTTAATTAGATAGTTAATATTGTATATAAGTTATAATTGTTTTTCCTATTGGTATAACCTCAATAGTAATATCAATAACTTATATTGATATTATTTATAATTAATCAATAATCTGAGAGGCTATTTGAACAGTAAAACATTATAACTGTATTACCTTGACTGACTAGGCTGTATTTATTTTTACTGGAGGACCTTTTAAACAAACATTTCAACAAATTTGTTATATATATATTAAATTCACCCCCCTCTTGAGTAATCTACTCCAACCAACAATTGGTATCAAAGGATTTTTTATTCCTCTTAAGACTTTGTGTTTTTAAAACTATTCAACTGTGATTTTAGTTGTACTTTAATGATCATTATATTTCTACAAATTATAAATTTATAGATTTTTAAAGTTATATGTTTATGATGATTAATATAGTAGAAGGGGATGAAGGAAACATAAGACCATTCATTAATGGAACTAATTATTCCCAACAGAAAATTAAAATGAAAAATCATTTAGAAAGTATGGGCTTTGAAATTTGGCCCTCAATTAAAGATGAGTATAAAATTTATTCCACTAATATAATTACATGGGATGACCCAAATATGACAGCCTACAATAACAATTTAAAATACCTGAATGATTTATATTTATCTTTAGGATATGAGAAATTTAACAGAATATCTGCTTGTAAAACTGCCCATGATATTTGGGACACCTTGTTTATTTCACAAGAAGGAACTTCTATGTTGTAAGAAATGAGACTCAATAATTATAATATTAAATAAGATAACATTAAAATGAAGCATGATAAGTCTATTTCTGACATGTATCTCAGGATCTATGAAAATTTTAAAACAATGATTTCTCATGGAAGAGAAGTTACTGCCAAAGAAAAAATCATGAGGATTCCCATATGACTACATGATTGTTGGAGAGGAACCTCTGTCTCTATTAGAGTGTCATGTGGCATCAGAAAATTAACTATCAATGAACTCATTGGGAAACTAATTATGTATGAATAGGAGCTTAAAGTCAATAAAGAATAGGAGGATGAAGCCAAACAAAAATTTGTTTCTTTCAACACTACCACCTCTGAACACAATGAAATGGAGAAACGGCACATCTGTACAGAATGTTCCAGCAGTGAACAATCATCACCTGACAGTGATGTGTAGATGACTCAATTATCCATAAGGTTTATGAAATTTTATAAGAATAAGAAATTTTTCATAAATCCTATCTTCAAAGGATGACATGATCAAAAGGAAAGCTAAAAGAAATATTGGAAAAGAACTGACAAGTGTGAAGAGATAGCATGATATGAATGTAAGTGAAAGGGACATATAAGGTATGACTATCCCAAGATCAATTATAAAAAGAAATATGAGTATAAAAAATAGAAAGTATAAAATGGAAATGAAAGAAATGAGGAGTGATTCTGAGTATCGTTCAAGTGACTCAGGATCTTCACATGTTGAAGAGGCTAAAAAATCTAATATTTTTTTTATGAAAAAAACATCTGAGGTAAAACTGGAATCTTTTGTACAAAATTCCTATAATTCTGAAGATGAAAGTGATTATTAAAAAAATGTCTAGTAATTAAATTCTTGAGTACTATAAAATTCATGAAGAGACATGTAATTAACTAAAATATAAATAGAAGTATTTAAAGAAACAAAATGATCTCACATAAACTGTTAAATCCGAACATACTATAGAAATAGAGAAAAATGATAAATTACTCAAAGAAAACAATGAAAAAAAGGAATATAATTTGAAATTGAAAATTGACCTTGAATGGTTTAATAATGGTAAAGACACCTTGGTATAGATTCTATGTAAATAGATTTCTCCTATGTACACTAATGGTATTGGCTATCAACGTTGTAAAAGAAATAAGGGAAGAACGAATTTTTTTTTCAAACCTAGGTCATAAAGCATTACTCCTTGTTCTATAAAACATTATTCTAGTTCAAATTATGATAAATTATTTACCATTTCTATATTTTCTAGACCAAATAGAGTTTATTTTTCAAACAATTTACATTATGATTATAGGAAACCTATGAAGTAGATGTGGGTTCTTAATGCTATGGTCACTAATATTAATGGACACAAAATAATGTGGTTTCCAAAGCCTATTTTTATTTGCCTATTTTTTAGGAATATTGGTGAAAGAGATCCTGTAAAATAATATGTTACATGAACAATGGGTGGTCAAGACTCATGAAAATGGACTATTCTTGCTACAAGAACTTAATAAAAATTGATGGTGGACATGTCACCTTTGGTGACAATGCCAAATGAAAAACCATTGTCCTTGGACAAATGGGTAACACTAACTTATTCTTAATTTGTAAAGTAATTTTTTTGAGGAACTGAAATACAATCTACTTATTATTTCACAACTATTTGATGATGGATTACATGTTAAATTTGAAAATAATGCCTAATTTTTTTAATTCTAAAAATGAATTAGTATTTTCTACATTGAGAAATGAAAATGTATACTCTATTAACACAGATTCATTAGTTTCTCAAAAGGCTTAATATTTATTTTTATTTTACAATGAGTCTGTTATTTTTCATAGAATACCAGGAAACTACAATATTAACTCCCTTAGAAATCTTACTAACATTTTTTAGTCAAATACCTACCCAAACCTGAGTTTCAAAATTATAAAGTCTATAATTCTTTTCAAAAAGGAAATCAACAGAAAATTTCCTTCAAACCAAAGAAAGTAGTATCAAATTATAAAACTATTGAATTGGTTCACATGGATTTTTTAGACCATCCAGAGAATATATTTTAAATAGGAAGCACTATGTTTATGTTAGTGTAGATAACTTTCATATATATACATGTCCATTATTCTTGGATCACAAGAGTGAAGCCTTAAATCTTTTCACCGAATTTTCTAAAACATTATATAACTTTAATGGAATTTGAAATAAGTCCTTAAAAAGTGACCATGTTCATGAATTTAAAAATAAAGATTTAGAATCCTTTAACTCAAAAAATTTCTGTGGTCATAACTTCTCTGCCTATAGAACACCTCAACAGAATGGAGTTGTAGAAAGAAGAAATAGGATCTTGCAAGAGATTACTAGAACCAGGATTTGTGAATATGATTTCGATATTTATTTTTGGGATGAACCAGTAAATTAAACATGCTATATCATTAATAGAGTGTTGATTAGACCATTTCATAAAAGAACCCCATATGATTTGTGGAACAATAGAAAACCCAATATAAGCTACTTCAATGTTCTTAGGTGGAATGTCTATATCTTTAATAATAAGGATAATCATGAAATGTTATCATCCATGAGTGATTAAAAAAATTATAGGATATTAAATATCTAGTAAATATTATAGTGTGTTTAACAAAAGAACAAAATGTGTGGAAGAATCTATCCATGTCTTGTGTGATGAGACATATCCCCATGAGCCTAAGAAAACTCTAGAGAACCTATAGGATGATATGTCAAATATAGACATCGATGATAAACCCTCTAACCATCCTATAACTGAATGTGTGAAAACATTTAGTACAAGAAATTCTATAGAATCAACTCATAATGAACCTAAACTTATTGATGAACATGGAATCACTGGTCCCTATTTTTCTAGAGCTGTTAGAAACCTTAAGAACCATCTTTTAGATGCTGTTGTAAGAGATTTAGTTAATAGAACTAAAACTAGAGATTCTTTTAGAAATCAGGTTGAATATCAAGTATTATTATCACAACATTAACCAAAATACACTAATGATACTATCAATGATGAGTTTTGGGTGATGACTATACAAGAAGAACTTAATCATTTTGAAAGGAAAAATGTTTGGAAACTTATTGACAGACCGAAAGACACATTTACCATAGGCACTAAGTGGATTTTTAGAAATAAGGTAGAAGAATATGGAAATATAGTTAGAAACAAGGATATATTTTTTGCACAAGGCTACATTTAAGAAGAATAAATTGACTATGAGGAGACTACTACACCAGTAGCTAGAATTGAAGTCATCAAAATTATACATTCCAATACTACACATATGAATTTTAAACTATATAAAATGGATTTTAAGAGTTAATTAATAAATGGGTATATAGAAGAGGATGAATTTGTTGAACATCCCCATGGTTTCAAAAATCCTCACTTTTCAAATCATGTTTTCAAATTATCTAAATCTTGGTGTGGTTGAAAACAATCTCCAAGAGCATGGTATGATAGATTATGTACTTTTATAATTTAAAAAGGTTATATAAAAGGTATATATAATCATAATCTCTTTATAAAACGAATTTACAATGATGTTTCAATAGTTAAAATTTATTTAGATGATATTATTTTTGGATCTTAAAAAAATTCTTTTTTTATTGAATTTTTTAAATGATGTAGAATGAATTTGAAATGATTTTAATAGGGGAATTAAAATTATGATATTTTACTATTAAAAGAAAGATGCCCCATAAATAGAAAATATATGATATTTTACAAAAACTATAGATCCCTTGGTTGAATAAAATATTTTTATAAATTTTAAATATTTTAATAAAATATTTTTTTTTAAAATATCATTAATTTCAAGTTTTGGTATTATTCATTTAATTTTTATTTTAAAATAACATGACCTAAAAATAATTGAATATAATCTATTAAAACATAACCAATATGTTTTTATTTCTATGAATAATTATTCCACAAAAACTCATTCATATTATAGTACTTTTACTGTTTTTATTATAATTTATTTCATTTTGCTTTTAAAAAAACTGTTATGGAGTTGGTTTTGCGTAAGAATTTAAGATTATTTTATTATCAATAAAATTAAAAAATAGTTTACCATTATAAATAAAAATTATTAATCCTTATAATTAATATTTATAACTGAACATAACTCTTTTTTATTCTAATGTTAACACTTAAGAGGTATTTAAAAGTAAGAGAATGAAATTTTCTCGTTTCATTGACTTTAATTATTAAAAGGGACATAATAGTGGACATTTAAATCCACAATCATTAATATCTAGAACATATATAAGATAGGGTATAAATTTGTCCATAAAATAGAAATTGGGTTTGTTTTTAGGTCATTATAGCCCTTATTTATTTTGATTAACCCCCAATAAACCTTTTTTACCCTTAACTAAGGTAACATATTTTTCCTGTGTTTACTGTTCTTTGTGAAAAAACATAGGTTGATATTATTTTATAATTTTAAATATTTAGATTAATGAATATGTGATACTTTTTACCAATTTAAATTTATATAATTTGAATAATTTATTTTACAAATAATCCCTCAAATCCCGTTGAAAATCTTTTTTCATGAAATGCATTTTCAAGCATAATATTATCTTACATTAACTATATAACTAGTAATCATTATTAAATGGGTTTAAATCCAAATGTTATGATATATAATATATATATTTCATTTAAATAATTACTTTTAGGTGATTAATTTTTTTAATTAAAATGGTGGAACGTCTTGCACTTAAAAATAGTTCTTATGAATTTTTTTTCCTGATTAAAAATAAACATATAAAAAATCAGTTATAAAGATAATTATAATATAAGTAATTAAGTTTAATATAAGTTTATAATAATTGAGTTAATTTTAAATCAACATCCTTTAATGAGGGTAATTTCAAATTATTTAATTTTCTGAAAAAATGACAGCTTTACAAAATCTATATTCCTCATTATTCAATGAAAAATCAATATTTTTCAAAAAAATCAAAAAATAACACACTTAATTTTAATTGGATTATTGAAAACATAATTTCATTTTACCAAATAAATTTTAAAAAATTATTTTAAAATTATTATAATATAATTGTAAAAACACAATGAAACCTTTTATTTGAAAATAGTGGACTTATTCTTCTCCCATGTATAAGATTTTTTTATTCAATAATCAATTTTTTCTTTACTATATGATATGTCAAATTTATTAAATTAATTCATAAAAGGTTAATAATTTAATTTATTAATAAAAAACATATTTCACACATAAAAAAAGATTTCTAGAAAATTATTTCATTAACATTATAATGATATTTATTTTCATTACTAAAAAATTGATAAACAATGCATTTATTTTATATATATCTTACTAATAAACATTAAATTATTTAGTTAGTACTATCCATAGAATTTAATTCAATAGAAATTGTATAAGAGTAATATTTATATATTATATTTCATGGGGTTTTAAGCATAGTTTTATGTTCCATATAAGCTATCGAATACAATGTTCTTCTAAAATATCATGGTGTTACACCTATGCGTAGTTTAGATTATGCTATTGGAGTCTTGGAATCTAATAGAGGTGTAAGTAGTTGAATATGAAACCATTATGGATTTACTTGGGCCTAAAATTTATGTATATTCTTATATTTAATGTCTGGAATATTCATTTAGGTCTTGTGGATACGCCTTGTTTTACGAATCCTCATAAGTCAAGTGATATGAGTCTTCTAGCTCTTACTGAACTAGTTTAGATCAATCTTATATGTCACATTAAAACATTATATTTATCAATGTTTTATTTATTATTTCAATTATTTATTTTTATACTAGTTATTACTATTTTACTAATATAGGAATATCATGTGTTCATGAATTATTTTTGGAAAGTGATGTTAGGTACCACTATTGGGGGGGGGGGGTCCTCTTAATATTGTTATCTCAGCCACACATGAGAACCTCAGTACATTTGAAAAATATTATATATTGATTTAGGTTAATAATGGGATGAACAAGAGATTTGGTTGAGTCCCTATGTTATATGATCTATTGGGGCCAATGGATGGAGTTTGAGGATCATCCTAGAGATGTACAAAAGATGACAGATATCAATTTTGGGGTACAAATTTGAGTTGGAAGTAAAACTTGTTGTGAATTAAATGTTCTTTTTATTATTATATATATATATATCTTACCTAGTGGGTGAAAATTTTATGTATACTATAATGAGTATTATTTGGTATGTTATGTTTCAATTTTTATAGAATACCTTTTTATTTTTTTCACACTATAATTTTTATATATGTACATATATTTGGTTATTTCTATTGACTGTAACTATAATATGAGGTTATATCCTCATAACTATATTAACGTAGGCTCTCATTTCTATTTTAGAACCTCTATAATTTTTTGAGGCACACTTTAGGCCTTATAGAGATTCAAATTGGATGATGTTTCTGGACAACCTAGTTCATTTCAACACATCTATTGATATTTTTATCTCATAGTTAGTAATTTTCTCATCTCTATTCACTTTTCATCATCATCCACTTCTTCTACAAACCATTATCTCTATATTGTATTCATGGAATGATAGATTCCATTCATATCAGGGAAAACCCTTGGGTTTTATATGGATTTCGATGTTAAGAGGATTACAAATTTCTGTTTTAACCCCAATTCATCTTATCTTCATGAAGGAATCATCATGGTAATTATTTTTAGGTAAATTTTTCTATTTAATTCAATTTATTTTACATTTTTTCGAATATTGGGCTTCTTAAAACTTTTTCATAACAAATCAGCTTATATATATATATATGTAAATATATATTTTTTTTATTGTAATTATTATTGTACTCTAACTTATATTTATATTATGAGTTTTAAAAAATGGTGTTTTCAATTTTTTTATAGTATTCCATTTCTAAAAAAAATTCATTCACATTATGTTTTTTTAAAAAAATTTATAGAATATTTTTTAGTCCAAATAAATTAAATGATGTTAAGGTTTTATATATTAAAATTTTAGGTTATATTAATGTGTTATCATTAAAAACGAATACTTTGTACAAATAAGGTGTTCAATAAAATGTTTCTGAGACTTTATTTGATTAAATTGAAATTGTAACTTATTTTTGAGACATATTTGATTTTTTATAAATGGATTTTCATATATTTTCATTATATTATTCTTTATAATTTTATATTTAGAATATATTTTTTATTATGGATTATCATTGATTTTAATGCTCATATATATATATATATTCTACTTGATATGGTTGGCGTGGTTGGTGGATATGTTTTGTTTATCATTATTATATGGATTTGATAAATGTGTTATCACATAGAGTGTGTTTTAGGATCTGACATGAGAGATTATAATATGTGAACATTACTGGTTACTATATGTTAAGTATTTACAACTTTATTTGGTAAAATCAAGAATATATGTGGGAAAATTTGGTTGGGTGATACACTAGTTTAGATTAAATGTTGGCTAGTGTCCCCTAGTTTAGTTCATGCCATAGCTAAGGTTTTAACACCTCACGAGGGAAATGAGGGTAATTAGGGGACTACGTCTATAGTATCTCCTCACTGGATAACTAATTTTTCTAAATAGTGGAATCATAACTTATTCACACAGTCTCAAGGTTGTTTTACCATGTTGTTATTTTCATTATGATTTGATTTACCTTATGTCATGATTTTGTTTTTGTCATATTTTTTGGTTAATCCCTTGATTTTCGATCATATACAAAATGGTTATAATATTATTCAATTATAATTTTTTTGGAAATAAAAATTAAATATGGTTAGTTTTTTATATTTCATAAAATAACTAAAGGTATTTTTATAAATATATTTCAACTAGAATTTTGTGTTTTTTAAGGAATTTCATATGTATTTGGTGGTATCATAATATGAATTATCCCACACCCTATATACATTTTTTGGTGTGTAAGTAGCCTTTCATTTTATTGATTTTTTATAGGTATGATCATTGATGACAATATGTAGTTGATCCCCCACTACTTTTCGTCCCCCTTCTCTGAGATGTTTTTGATTCTCATGCAATTTCTTTGATGTTTGGTCACTTTTTGAGTGATTGGTCTGTTTTGGGGGTCAGTGTTGGTCAAAGATTATGGATTTTTAAGCGGTTCTGGAGGAGCTTCTAATTTGTTGGTATTTAGTGGGGTGTTTTTTGTTGATAGAAATGATTCTTTATCGGTGATGATGATATGTACTTCTGTGGCCTACCTCGTCAGTGATCTGGTAGACGTAGGGAGAAGATGGCCAGTGTGAGGACTCTTCAGCATTCACGACCGGCAACGATGATGATGATTATTGGAGTGTTCGAAAGCAACGTGACATGAACAATGGTGATATTGATCACGGGATTCACAGGATGTGTACCTGGCAAATATTTCTTTTGCTTTTTATTTTTAATTGTTAATTTCATGATCCTTGTGTTATGTTTTGGAATTTTGAATTTCTTGACTGCTGATGATTTGAAAAATGTTCGGGTTCCCACTTCCCCCATGAAAGTGGATTTATGATATCATAAAAAAATGATTTGGAGGTATTTTCCACATAGCATTTTTCCCCTAATCTTGATATTATTTTCTTATATATTATCTATGGTTATTTATTCAATTATATGGTTCATAATAGTCCATTTTCTGCATTGTTATGCACAAGTGCAAATTGTTCCCATTTCAAAGGTGATAATTTGGAACTTCTACTAGCCTTGGGTGATTGGGAATACTCTTTATGTTTAAAACATGTACATTTAGATATACTGTCTAGGTATTTGGGTAGGTAAATTATTTTGGAAATTTTAAAAAAAATTTGTTGGAGAATAAGTATCCATTAATGAAATTCCTTTTTGATTTTCAAAAATCTATGACAGTGGATAAAAAATGATAATGTGAATGTTACAATGCTAATCAATTAGGAAATAATTTTGGATATCATATTAATAATAAAAAAACTAATTTAAATGATATATGGTTTTCAAATTATAAGGAATAAGGATAGACGATAATAAAAAATAATTTATATGATGTGTGCATCATCAAAAGAAGAAGTAAAAAAATCTTTCTCTCTTATAACATTCAATTTAAATTAAAAATCATCCAAAAATAGTGAAGATAAATTTTTGTATATATTTTCAACAATGTCATGTGATAGGTATATAACATCTTATAATACTAATCCAATTAATATAGTAAATAACAATTGATAATAAACAAAAACCCAACAAATATCCCATAGAGGAAATAATTTTAGGTTCCTAATGTGTATTCCCTATTTTAAGAAAATTATTATTGTTTTAGTGGTGTTTATAATGTGAGAATGAATTTACAGATCAATTATAACCATATTTAAATATTTTTAATATATGGAATTCAAATATTTAGTGGGATTCATCATAATTTGAGAAAACTGGTTCATAAATATGATGGAACATCATAACTAAAATAGTAAAATCAATTTCAATTAGCAAGTAAACTCTATTAAAGATGTGAAAAATCATGTCACTCGTTGTATAATTGTTTTCAATATATTACCTACATAGATTAATGTGATGCAATAATCTAAGGTATTATAAAAATTGTATTAAAGGTAATTAATTGTTATGTCTTATTTATTTTTCACATATGTATTCAATATAAAACCCTGAAATTCTAAAGTATAAACTTGTTTTCAATAGCATGTTTGACAAGCGACACAAAATGTGTACAATAATATAATTTCCAGAGTACTTATAATATATGTAAAATTATAAATAAATTCCAAATAATTTATAGATAGAAATTCATGATAAACTTAGTTAATGTGCGAAACACACAACAACTAGTTTCTTCGCTAGCCCGCATTCCACACAAGACACCGTTTTAACTTAAAAATTCATATATTATTATAATATTATTATTTAATACAATAATACATAAATTATATGTTAAATTAGTGGTTATGTTTTTTGTTAACTAACATATTAATATATATAGTTTACACAAATATAAAATAAATTAGTAGTTTAGCAATTATTTAGAAATGAAAATATATACTAATTGAATATAATGGAAATATTATTATTTTAACTCTCATAATGAAATATTGTCTTAATAAATTTAATTTTTTATAATTATTTAATGATAATAATTAAATTTATATTATATATATTCAATCAAGAATTTTTTATAGTCATCCAACAGATTCCTTTCACATAACTTAAGAACAAACCCTATTTTACACATTAAAATCTACATTTTTATAAAGGCAATTTTCCCATCGTTTAATAAGAAAAATCATTTTAAATCTAAATTATGACACTTTAATTGATTTAATTTTTCAAAATAAACTTATTCATTAAAATAAAAACATAAAAAATAGGTTAAGGTGAATTTTTTAAATTTTTTGGAAACCTATCATTTTTTAATGAATAGTTAAAAATACTGAATTTTAGTCCAAAACTGCATTTTCATAATATTTATTTATAATGTTAATGTATAATTTTAATTTTTTTTAAAGTTTAATTATATAATATTTATATCAATTAAATCAATTTATATAATTTGAATCCATTTCTCATTGAAATTTATTATAAAATCATAGCAAACTTGCATACATTTTTACTTTAATAGCCTGCATTATTGTCCCACTTGTGTCATGTAAATTAATTTAATTTCTTCCACTTCTGTGGTTGAAATTTTAAAAAACAGATTACATATTTAGAATCATAATAATTTAAAATTAATAAAAATTTAAAAGTAGTATTTTACAAAAACTATTAGTGAATGTAATTAAAATTAATAATAATTATTATGGTTAAAATATGCTTAAAAAATAATAAACCATAAAATTAAGTACCAATTCGACCTATAAATTTTTTCAAAATCCATAGTATTGAAATATTTAGACCCTATATGTCCTTTAATCTACATTTAACCATTATTTATCAATATAAAATAATGAAAACATTGGGGGTCTCTTTCTTCTAAAATAACACAAGAGTGTCACTCTTCCTCTATTATAAAAAGTTCCCCTTTCCTCCTACTTCATCACACATCTCATGATATTTGGATGAAAAAAACGCTAAAAAATAGGTCCAAAAATTCCCTTAATTTCACCTTGAATCATCGATTTGTTAATAAATTAACCCAGGGAAGTGTTTTGGTGCAAACCCAAACGAGTTACACGATTAAGAGGTTAAACCCCCCCTCAGACTAATTGCTTTTATTTTCTTTCTCCACTACCTAAAATATAACTATTCTATGATAATGTATATACTATTGTAACAAAAATCTACTCATTTTTTTATTAAATTATAGTTCATCTTACACTTACTCACACCTTCATCTAATGGGTAACGAACATAGTGTTTATGTGTATGGAGGACTACCGCCTCACTAAACGATGATTGTTCAATTTTACTTTACCATCACTCTTGGCCAAAATTATGATGGAAAATATATTTATATATTTTATATATAATATTTGTTATTTATTTAATATTATTTAATTATTTTATAAAACATATCCACAATAATTCTATTTTATGTAAAAATGATAACATCGTTTGTGGAAGTGCAGACTATCACCCCCTCAAAGCGATGTGATTCATTAATGAAATATATTGTATGTATTAGATATTATTTTAATAAAAAAATTTAAAAAATTTGACATATATATTGTTATGGAATTATAATCTACATAATTATCATTTATTGTTCACCTCATATTATGAAAAATAAATGAATGTATCGTTCAGACGTTTGTACAGACTATCGTCTCCATGAACCGTCAATTTCATTTCATATCTAAAAAAATATATATGATTTCAGATACATATATAATTGTTATATTAGAAATTAAAATAATTTTTTATACTAGCATATGATGAAATCATGATATATTTAATAATAACAACAAATAACAAGCTAAAACATACTCGACACACTAAAAAATTGACACATGATATAGTTAAATTAAAGAATGTTTGATAAAAATGGGTAATAATAAATTATAAGAAGTTAATATATGGTATTATAATCTTTATTATGGTTATATTATACGTTATTAACACATTTTAAAACACTAAACTGGATGATAAATACTACACAACAAAAATAAGGTTAAGGTAAGGTATTTCATCAAAATTTCATTTCATTGAGCCATATTGTATTGTTATTCACCTATTTTTTTATTTAGTGTATATACTACATTTTTTACTTCGTATATCAGGAATATCATTAATTTAATAATATTATAACATTAATTGAAATTTATTTTCTCAAGAATTTATGATTCAAATTTTTTAAAAGTTTTATGTCACACTTTTTAATGTTTTAATATTATTTTCCTTAAAAATAGTTCTAATAGTGGTACAGTAATATTTCCATTTGATGAGATTGAATTATTTTATTAAAAAAAATATTATTCTCCTATGGTTATTCAGGACCTCTTTCATAAATTTTAATTCTTTTCAATGCATTGGTTCTAAAAATATTTAAAAAATATTTTTAAGAAAACCAGACTTCTTTCTCTCTTCAGTCAAAGAACATGTTTTCTTCTGAAAACCATATTTTATTTAATTTTTTTAAAAAACGATAAACCTTTGGAAAATTATTTAGGAAAATTTTCGTTTCTATCCTTGTTTTTAATGGAATCTTCATGGCACTTTGTTGATAAAACATTTTTTAAACCATTTTACCTTATAAAAGCAATATCATTTTTAACTCATTTAACATGTACGGATTTATCTAATATCATTACATTGAAGCCTTATTTTCAATATTAAAAGGTTTATTTTTAAATAAAATGATATTAAAAGGTATTTTAAATGAAAACTATTTTCCAATGATTTTTTTAAAATGAAATGATATTTTACTCAAGAATATTTTTAAATGTTTTTCTTTTATTTAGACAATGAAATCAACCCTCTATTTTTCTCCAATAATGATTAATTGTATTGATATAATCATTTTTCTTCCATTATATGTTTTAAAAATAATATTTCTTCCCCTATATGTTTTAAAAATAATTTTTCTAAGGATACCATTCACATTCACTTTCTTGATTCATTCTTGATGTCACCTTGATACATTCAACATCATATGATCATTGAGCATTGAATTTACCCTAATTATCCATTTCATTTATTATGGATATTAATTTTTCCTAAAACGTATACCATTTTACATACAGACATAACATTTACTGTAATTTGAATAAATTGGGAATTATTGATAATTTTTATTTCTCATTCAAAATATTTATTTGATAATGCATATTATTTATTTCTATTATTTGATATGAGGAATTCTTTGGATTGGAAATGATGGGAGGAGCCTTTATTTTATATAGCTCATCGATACATCGTTATATTATCCTAAGACAAAAAAGTTGTGAAAATGGATTTCTACCATTAGCTACAAACCATCCTGTAAAAGGTCTTGATTGTAATAGGTTTTCATGTGCCTTAGACATGACATCTATTAAGAATAAATTTCCCTCAATTATTTTCAAATATAGTTAATCATGAGATTTTGCATCTACATATCTATGGATACATATCATTTATTTTCATTGATTAAATTGAATGAGTTTTAGTTTCATACCTTTCCATAGGGATTTTTCATTATATATTTATTTCAATGGAATGTATTTCAAGGTATTATGCTTCTATGTTGTTTATTTAGTTCCTTTGTAGTTTTTGGATTACATGGTATGTGTGTTCAGTTATTTACCATGCGATAATTATTAATCTTATCAATCCATTATTGATACCAAATTTGTTTTTCCTTACTAATCATTTGAGATAACCCATATTATGTTTCTTTCCCTAGGAATCCAAGAAGCATACTATGAATGATATGCAGTAATTTTGTAGAAGGATTAGAGCTGTCCTTAATGTTGTTTGGTTATAAAGACGAAAAAATTATTTTGTAATTATTGTATTTATTTTTAATACAAACCTCATTTATGTATC
Organism: Viscum album; assembly: GCA_963277665.1. Lineage (NCBI taxonomy): Eukaryota > Viridiplantae > Streptophyta > Magnoliopsida > Santalales > Viscaceae > Viscum > Viscum album. The sequence continues at coordinate 1,911,907,994 of OY728135.1, read as the reverse complement.
ATGTTTATTAATACAACTAAATTCATTGTCCTTTGATATTAGATTCCTTGTAAACATTCCAAATTAATTAATAGCAGATACCAACTATGAGCTATCTGGGGTCAAATCACTATAGGTGGTATCAAAGAAAGTTTAGTAGAATCCTTGGGAACTAGATTTAGGAAAAAATGACTACATAACATAACCTTAAGGTATAATTTAGGGATAATTATTGATTAAAACATAACAATTCCTTTAAATTATTGATAATGTTGGTCTTTCTAGTAATACATCTTTTTTTAGATACTACAATTGGATGTGGTTCTAGCATAGATGTGCATAAGAGTAATAACTCCCATAAGGTGTTTGAGGCCTGACTCAGGGTAACATGATACATGAAAACATGCCTTACTGTGCTCCTAGATTGAAACTCCTAGGAATATATTCCTATAATAATCAATGTTTTACTTACAAACCCTTATGAAGGATTTTGAATACAAATATCCTAGGTTAATCCTAAGCTGTTTTATATTTATGATAATGTGTCAGGATTTAGAAATCCGATAGATGATATTATAGTTAATCATTATACTAATGAATGGCTAATTTTGGTGAATTATTTTTGGTATTCGATAATTAATTTGTAGAAGTATTTGACCAGTGGCATTTCATCTATAAAAATCATGAAACATTTATGGAATATACATGGTTTTATAAGAATATGTTTTAGAGGATAAATGTTATTTGTGGAATAATACCTTTACATTTATACATATGTAATTCTAAATGTATTAATAACCTTTAGGGTTCATATGACTAGTATTGACATCATACTAATAGTCAAATAATATAATGAAACTTTATAAAAAAATGGTTATATTGAAAAGCATAGTAAAAAATCTATTCAATGATTAAATTTCAAGGATGTCTATTAGATTTATTTTTAAAATTAAAATAATATGGTTTTAGAAAAGGGAATATTATAATTAAAGTGTAAACCAATCAAATCGGGCAAGGACATGGTTCTGGAACCCACGTCCATCTAACGATAAGGGTTTCTCACCAAACTAAACTACACAATATCCTGGTTAATTTTTCATTTTTTTAGTTAAATAATTTGAGGAATAAATATAAATTATGAATATGGGGTACCTGATTTTAATATTATAGATGAATATATTAATCGTACTAGTCTCTTAATGTTGGGAAAAAATCCCTCAAGGCATCATTGAAACATTTGTAAGGTGACGTATTTATTGACAAAGTTCCCCTCCATGTTGTGTTTGTTGACAAATCAAACCATGGTGTATGAGTGTGTTGAAAAAGGGGGATTAAATGGTGATTTTTCGGGTTCAAGGGATTCTTTCAACAATCCATGATTTATTCAACAACATCGATAAAGTAAAAGATGATCTATAGGTGGTACAAAAAGAGAAGATACAAGATGGCACTGTTTTCCTGTGTTTGCAAAAATTTTGGGCCTGAAAATCATAAAATTGAAAGATGTGTTTTTGGGATAGGGAGGTGCGCTCAAAATTGGAGTGTTGTAGGAAAAATAATGTCCGACTCAGAAAATTAGCGGGGTGAATGAAATATCAGCGCAGTGTGCGGAAAAATAAAGTGTTGCGCGAAATATTAGCGTGGTGCACAGAAAAGAAATTGGTGCGCGAAATATTAGCATGTTGTGAAAAATAGAGGATTGGTAATTTTCATGCAAGAGTTTTTTTGAGATAATAAGATCTAAAACTGGAAAAGGCATGAGGTGTGAAAAAAATGGAGTAGTGGGCGAAAAACGATGTTGTGCGGAAGATGTGCTTTTCGCGCTCGAAGTGAATTATGCGCTCAAGGAGGATTTTTAATGCGGGGTTGATTTTTCCTATAAATATGAAGTGCACCCCTGCATTCGGATGAGCTCAAGACATAGAGAGAATCCGAGCTCTGGCACATGAAATTGGAGTTTCCAAGAGAGTTGCATGAAAAAGAAAACTGTTGCATGAAAAGTGAATTTCACGCAAAAGCAGAGCATTCCACGCAAGGCAGTGTAGAGGTTGTGCATAAAAGCTGTTGCATGAAAAATAATTTATTTCGTGTAAAAGGAGTGTTGCAAGTAAAAGGGGTGTTGCATGAAAACTTAATTTTTCCCAAAAGCATGGACTTACGAGCAAGGCCCAGTGAAGATTATAGGTAAAAACTGGGGTTGCTCGGTACACCAGATACAAAGAGAGATTCATTTACTGTTGAAATTTGGATGTCAACAGAGAATCTATCAACAGTTATGGATGAAGGTTTCATTAGAGATAATGAAGAGACCTACAGGTCTATAAAATGTGATTGGAGATTATGAAGAAGCAGTGATCACACATCAGTTGAGAGAGCAGTGAGGTTTCGTATTTTGAGTGGTTGTAAAATAGGAGGGATATTGAGTCCGCTTCAAACATGTAAAATAGCAGTGTGCTTATAGTGGAATTGGTACATCGGCACACTTCCAGGGTATGCTCCATGGAAGTAGACAAGTGAGGGTGAACTAAGAAAAAATCATTGTGCCCTGTCCATCTTTAAGGTTTGTTCATACTCTGCATTGGGAAAGAGAGAGAACAGGGTTTTGCCTAACAGAAAAAAAAAGATCAAAAGGGGCAGTCATTTTAATCTGTCATACCTAGATTAACCCCCCATCTCAGGGTATCTAGCCTAGGGGACCTAACAATTGGTATCATAGAGAAAGGTTAATATCTATAATTCTCTCTAAAATAGTGGTTACCAATCATAAAAGGATTCTGATATTCAACGGGAACAATTTTCAGCTATGGAAGAATCAGATGCAACACTAATTCCGATCTTTGGGAATGAATGTGTTTACAGAATCAATGCATGGTATAACAGTCCATATTAATAGTGTTGATTTATCAGAATCTGAGCGAATAGAATTGTATGCTGATGCCAATGGAATCAATGCTTTAGGGGGATCCCTATACAATGATGTATATACCAAGGCGAGGTCATGAAAAACATTGGATGCTCTGTGGGAAAAGCTGTTAAATATATATGAATGAGATACAAAGGTTAGATAAGCAAAGATGAAAGTGTTGTGGAACAAGTATGAAGATCTGAGAATGAAACCAAATGAGTCTATTGATAAATTCTTGGACAGGGTAAATGTTGTAGTGGAAGACATGTGAGGTCTTGGAAAAGTTATTGAATACATAAATATTGTGAAGCGGATCTTGTTGAAATGACTACCTTCGTTCAATCCAAAAGATTCAGTTTTGGAAAATAATGAACTAATAGAGTTGACATTGGATAACCTGCACAACACCCTTGTTGCATATGAAATGAGAAATGATGATAAATATGTTGTGGAATGGGGGAAATCCAAAGAGGTGGCGTTCAAGTCCATGAAGAAGCTCACCATTAAAGACTGTTAGGAAGAAGAAGAGGCAGATGAGGTGATGTCATTCCGCTTTTGAAATCTACAAAGAGGAAAAGAAAAGTTTAAAGGGAAGATTCCAGTTGCTTGTTTTCGATGTGAAAAGGTTGGACAACTTGCAACAAGGTTCCCCAAAAAGTTCCAAGAGGATGATGATGTCGATGAAATTAAAATTCCATGAAGAATTATCCAGCCTATGGGAAAGGCAAGAAACAGTTCAAGATAAATTGCATTAAGAAGAAGATCCTTCTTTTATAAGAATATGACAATTCATATGAGTCTAAGGTTGAGGTGGTTGAAGAGATAGAAAACTGTATAGATCATTGAGAAAATGCTATAGTGGTATTTGTAGCTAATTCTCAGAATAAGAATGAAACCGAAGATGATGATGAAGAAGAAGAAGTTGAGGGAAGGGTTGATATGAAAGCTGAGTTAGAGGCTGCTCTTGAGGAGATAGATGTTTGAAGAGACAAAACAAAGAATGACAAGAATTTTGTTCATGATGCAAACTCTATATGCAGATTCATGAAGAAGAGACGTCTGAGTTGATGAAAGAATTTGTGAAATTGAAGACTTTAATACCAGAGGACTGAGAATCAGTTAGTGAGTATAGAATAAAAATTAAAGAATAGAAAACAGAGATCTATACCTTGAATAACACAAGTAAAGATCAAATCAATCATATTGAAGAACTTGAAGGAGAAGTTTGTGGTTTACTAAGAAAGGTTAAAGATAAAGAAAAACTCTTGACTCCTACTGGGTCATCATGAAATGTGATCACACAGAAAACTGAGAAGATGATAGTGGAGAATAGCGTTTTAGTAGAAAAGAAGCATCAACCTTGTTCTGATGCTAAGACCGATGGGGTGATTGATTGAAAACAAAAAGCTATGAAAATTGAGGTCAGACAGCAAGCACCCACTCCGAGATTGATGGTTGATTGGGGCACTAGGCAGAATCCGAATATTCAGAGATCCCAATGGGAACCTTGCTATGCAGATGTCACATAATTGAACGCACCTCATATAAGGTGTTATTATTGTGGAATGATGGGACATTCATAGTATGTGTGTTCTATAGTCAAGATATATCGAATGGAACAAGAACAAAGGTGGAATCCAAACAGAGAATGGTTCTCCAGAACAAATTTCGAAGGACACTGTTTTTGGTGCAGATGATTTGGTCACATGGCTAGGTATTGTACTTCGTCCATACAGAGGAATGTGCCAAAGGTGAATCAAAGTTTTCTCAACCAGCAGATCAATGAACCAAAATGTGAGTTAAAAATGAAAAATATATTGGAAGCTTTGAAAGATGAAGTTGGTCCATCATACTATGAGAAAGATTAGAAGTCTCAATCCATTTCAAGTACGAAGGCAAAAATATAGACCAATAAGAAAAAGGATGAGAAGGAAGTGGTGGCAGAAATTGCCCTTGAAGCATCAAATCACTCTGGTGTGTGCATCCACGATAGTGGCTACACATCTCACATGATAGGTAATAAGGATATTGTTACCGGTCTAAAAATGAAAAATAAGGGGTTGGAAATTTTGGAAATGATGAAGGCATGAAGATTATTGGCTTAGTAAAGGCCATGTGTGGGGGGAAAGTGATGATACATACTGATGTCTTAGATGTAGATGGCCTCAGTCACAATTTGCTTAGTATTAGTCAACTATGTGACACAAGACATTCTGTAAGTTTTAATAAGAAGATGTGTATTATCAAAGGAAGAGATAGGATAGTGGTTCTATAAGGAAAAAGGAAAGAAGGGAATCTCTACCATGTAAGTGGAGAAGAAGATATGTTCTATTTATCCAGAGAGGAAGAGAATAAATTGTGGCCTAAGATACTTGGTCATCTATGTCAACCATCCTTGGAAGATATGGTAATGTGCGATGCAGAAAGATACCTCCCTAAGCAATCATGTGATCATACTCACACGTGCGATGCATGAAAACAAGGGAGGATCATTAGAAAGATGTATAAGGCTAAGAAAAATAAGTCAATAAGAGTGCTCAATTTGGTGCATGCTGATGTTTGTGGAACTATCACACCACGATAAATTGACCGAAAGAGGTACTAAATTATTTTCATTGATGACTATAATATAATGGAATGGGTATTTATTATTTCCCATAAGTCAGATGTGTTCACCTGCTTAAAACAGTACCAGAGATAGTGCCAAAGTATGCTTGGAAAATAATTTTTTTATGTTTAGTAATGATAATGGTACAGAATTCAAAAAAGTCAGGTGGAATACTATCTCAAGAAACAAGGGATAAGGCATCATGTTTCCTCAGTGATAACTTCCCAACAGAATGGATTGGTTGAAAGGAGAAGTCAGATAATAAATAACATGGCCAGAATGATGCTTATAGAAAATGACATACTAGAGAAATTTTGGAAGGAAGCAATATTGACATCGGCCAACATTTATAACAGGGCTCTATTGTCTCTAATGGAAGGAAATACTCCATATGAGATGTGGTATGGGAAGAATCCAATGGTGAAGTACTTTTGAATCTTTGGGAGTACGTTCTTTATACTGAACAATGAAAAACATAGGAAATTTGAGTCATGTAGAGATGAAGTAATATTCCTTGGATAATCAGGAAAAACCAAAGCTTATAAATGCTTTAATAAAAGGCTGGGAAAATTAGTTGAGTGCTATGACGACACTATTGTGGAAAATGACGAGAACACTCAACAGCACAGTGAATAATTTCCTGATGAAATCGATGTGGAGGAAGAAATGGAGTAGGAGCAGAAGTGGCTACTGCAAATTCAGAAGAAGATACTGATGATGAGAATGAAGAAAGAAAATCTATATCTACACAGAAGCCAAGGAGTCGAGCTGAAATTGATAGGAAAAACATCATTGGTGATCAATCAGCTCCAGTTCTTACAAGAAGAATGGAATCACTGTAGAAAACATCTTTACTTTCTTAGGATGAGCCAAAATGCGTCGCTGAAGTAGTTGAAGATGAAAACTGGGTTTTGACAATGAATGAAGAGCTTCATCAGATTGTGAAGAATCATACATGGGAGATTTTTTCGATGCTAGAAGAGAATAATTTCATCGGGGCTAAATCGGTCTATCACAACAAGATTAATGAATATGGAATAGTGATTCAGAACAAAGCACGACTAGTGTGAAAAGGATACTCCCAGATAGAGGGAATATATGTTGATGAGATATTTGCACTGGTTGCAATGTTAGAGGTAATACGATTATTTATAGCCATTGTAGTGCAACAAAAGTATAATTTTTTACATATGGACATCAAATTTTCATTTTTTAATGGGGTTATAGAGGAAGAAGTGTATATTGAGCAGCCATGTGGTTTCATCAATCATGAGCATGAGAACATGGTTTGAAGATTGAAGAAGGCATTGTATGAGCTGAAACAAGCTCCAAGGGAATAGTACTCAATTCTTGATTATTACTTGAAGAAGCTTGGTTTCTAGCGTGGTGGATTTAATTACAATTTTTATTTCAACAACAACAGTAATCAAAGGATGATTGTGCTATTTTATGTTGATGACATAATATTTTACGGATCAGATGAATCTCAATGCAGACAATTTTTTGAAATCAAGAAAAGTGAGTTTGAAATTTCAATGATTGGAGAGCTAACTTTTTTCCTTTGTCTACATGTGTCACAAGGGAGCAATGACACATTCATTTCTCAATCCAAATATTCCAAGTAGGTTCTGATATGATTTGGAATATAAAAATCCAAGGATATGAAGAATCTGATTGCAACTCAGATGAAATTATCAAATGATGATATTGGAATGGCAGTTAATATCATAGAATACATGCCAATTATTAGTAACATACTATACCTGATAGTGATGAGACCTGATATTCTTTTTGCCACATGCCAAGCAGCATGATGTCAATGTAATTCCAAGGAATGCCACATGATTTCAATGCAGTTAATACTTCAGTATATTAGGGGTATGGTGGATTTCGTCTCGATGTATAATGAAAAATATCAGACTGAGTTGTTAGGATATAATGATGCAGATTGGGCCGGTTCAGTGGATGACAAAAAAATCAATGTCAGGAGGTACATTCAATCTCAGTGTACTATGTATTTCTTGGCTGATCAAGATGCAAGATTGGATTTTATTGATCACCGAAGAAACTGTGAATATTGTGGCCACTGAAGCATTCACACAATTATTGTTAATGAAGCAGCTGCTTGATGTTATGGGAGATGAAGTGAGGGGCATTCTATCTTAGTCAACATTTCTAGATTCATCTTTCTTTTATTTAGTCTCTTGGGTTGATTGGTTGTTTTTAGAAGTCACATTTCAAGGAAATAAGTAGTGCTTGCAGCAAACTACTAATGTTAGTGTGTGTTCCAGACTAGAATCCTTATGTCACACATTGAAAAAGTGGATCCAAGAATCATGAATGTTCTCTAAAAAATTCATGGTGAAACACATATGTCATTTCATGAATGGAATTTGGTTAGAGTAATTTATAAACTAATGTAATGTTTCGTATTATGAATACTATTTTTACACTGTGAATGACCATGAAGTGGAAAATTAATTTTGAATTAATTATTAACTCTTCAAAAACACATATTTGACATTAAATTTCATCATATTCAAACCATACATGACCTAGGACATGGTTGAGATTCATATTCAATGATTTTGGCTCCCTTTTCTTCATCTCGTCTTCCAATAGAGTGTCATTTATTATGGAAGCTCTAAATTTGTGAGTGTAACACTATCTTATACATATATCCCTATTTCTCCTTGGTTATTCTTTTCAGAACTCTAATATTATTAATTTTTTATGATCTATGATTTCTGGTCCATTAGCCTTGATGTAAGTGGTTATCCATGGTTCTTAATCTTCTTTATTCTTGAGGTAGGTGGTCTCATGCAATCCCTTGAGAACATTGATGTTTTTTTTCATGTTTATATGATGTGTAGTCAGACTGATAAAATAAGAAATTTTATTTTAATAAATAATAATTGAATTAAAACCCTATATTACATGTGTTATACCTTCCCATAGGCTCATAGGGTTTCTTTGGAATATAAATATCGAGACTTAGATCACCACAGAAGGTGAAAAAACATTTGAAAATTTAAAGGTAAATATGTTTAATACTCTAGGAGTGTCATGAACTCAACTAATGATTAATGGGATCAAAAGACTCTTAAGATTTATCTTAGATTTAATATAATTAATGTAAATGATTATTTAAGGAGCTATAATTAAGTGTTCAAATGATTAATTCTTGGACATTGGGAATTAATAGAGAATAAGATAATGAAATGATGAACTCATGATTAGGAAATTGTAAATATAGTTACCATTATTATTATACACAATTGGGAGACCTTGGACGTAGTTCCCTTATTCAATTTTGTGCATTATATGGTTGGGGTAAAATTTACATAGTTCCTAGAATATGGTTTTCAAATTACTATATTTGGATGGGGGACCTTGTATTTAGTTTCTTGGATTTGGTTCGCCCATTTTTATATACAACTGAGGGACCATGGATGTAGTTCCTTGGACTATTTATTCATATTTTTATATATGGTCAGGGGATCTTGTAAGTAGTTCCTTGAACATGGTGTGGTAATTATTATATACGTTTGGGGGACCATGGATGATGTTCTTAGGATTTGGTGTGCGCATTTTTGTATATGATTAGAGTACCTTGGAAACAATTTCTCAGATATGGTCTAACAATTATTATATATTGTTTGGGTACCTTGGTCATAATTCCTTGGATATAGTGTGCCCAAAAATTTATATACATGATTATTTTACTATGTAAAAAAGATATCTTACATTGGAAGAAACATGCATGGTAGAAACGAGATTCCACCATGGACACATGGGTAAATAGATTATTTAGTAATTCATTTATATTCCATATTTTATTTCATTTATTTTATATTAATATATATTTTTACATGGATAAGATATGTTTTAGACACCATTAGTGGTGGCCTAATGTGATGTACTCATACCCTTATTGGGCTACCGTTGGTGCCCAAGCAGACATCATGGTTATACGTTACGATTAAGGAAATGTCTCTATGATATATGGGTGGAATGGTATGGCTAGATTAGAGCATGGATAGTGGAACCATATATATCCTCAGAAAACATTAGGGTTGTTATTGTTGGTATTATTTGTAAATTTTATTTGAATACTCCATGACTTTATTTTTATTATACATGGTTATACATTTGGGATTATTTAAACATTTCTCTAATGTTTTTTTGTGATGGTATGTGACAGACGATACTGTTTTGATATCAAATATTATTTCTACTCTTACTAGATGATACAATCTCCCCATGATGTCTTCTTATACCCCCACTACGTTTTGGTAGCTTTTGGTGTATGAGGAGGCCCGCTTGAGGAAATGCAGACACACAATTTAGTGACATATGAGTGAATTAGGGGAGGGAAATTTAAAAGTTGAATCAATACCCTTTTTCTTTTGTTTTACGATTTTGGAATGTGTAAAATAAAGATAAAGAGTTTTCAGGAACTGGTATAGAACATGTCCAGAGTGTATATAAAAAATATATGAGGGATGTCCTTGTTTCTAGTCATTGAATCGTAGTTTCGGTTTGTACTTTTTCTATGGAATGATTTCACCTCATGTGATGGACATGGTTTTGGTATTTATTAGTTATTTTGGTTTATATTATCCTAGATTGAAAGAGTTGGTGAGTTCATGCATCATGTATAGATATGTATGGTTAGATGTCATGCACTTTTTTAACGTGAAATATATAACTAGACCATATTAAAAAATTATATATATATATGATTGTGAATACAATGAATGTATTGATGATGTAGAAATGAGACCAATGTAGGAAATAAGTATTCATCTCTATTCTTTCCATTGGAATTACCCCACTACTTGAGTATCCTAAAAATGTTAAAAAGTAAATTCACTTGGCATAGAGGGTGTTAAATTTTGAATAGAAGTTGGTTATAAATTTATTTTATTTTCTCTTTAAAGAGTATTTGTTATTTTAATGATCTTTGACCCCTTTTTGGGCATGAATTAGATTATTAAAATAAAAATATATTTCAAATGTGTAGTTTAAATGTTATTTTTTACTTGGTATAAGGGAATTCAAATTTTTTTTCCTGGATTTAAAATTGGTGTATATTGTTAAATGTTGATAAAAATCTTTAAAATGGTTTTTTGGAATATAATGATTTATTTAAAGGTATATAATTTTTTTTGGGTCTTGAGTGGGAATATTATTGGTTTTATAGAATTTATTTTTGTAGAGGGAATAATTTTTTTTGTTAAATAGATTAAAAAGGGGTTGATTTTGTTTAAAATGGGTTCAAGATGATTCCTTAAAAGTAGTTTTAAAAGGTACAGACTTGAACTGAGTTTTATGAACTACATCCATTGGATAAATTTAAAGAATCATTGAAATCAAATTTCAATTATGATAAATGTCTTGGTGTATCAAGCTAGTATTTTTTAGGTCAATTTTTCACATTAAATAGAGTTCTATAATGTGAATGTGAGACCCTATTAAATTTTCTTCATGTTTTGTTTGATTTGGATTGGGACGTGAGGGGTATACCATATTTTTTTTATTTTATCTCTATTTTAATATTAATCATTACCTATTAAATTCCTTTGTTAATGATTTTATATGGAACCTTTAGTGGTTTGATAAAAGGGTATTATTTTTAATACATATCTATAGATTAAATAGGCTTTTTGTGACACCATACAACACCTATTCGAGGATATTTATGAATTTTCACCAGGGGTTGTTGAGATGTGGCTCCTGGTGTGAGATCTGGGACAATAGAGGTATATGATAGATGGATACAGTTGATAGCCATTTGTAATATTCTAGTTAGTTTTATGGTTTGGTCTCAAAAGCATTGAAGGGTTTGAATGTGGGTTATTATAACTTCCTTAAATGATAAGTGAGTGGGAAATTTAAGGGGATAGGTTCATGGTAGTTCATGACCTAGGTTGTGGGGAACTTAGGTGGATATGTTTGATAGGTGTGTACATACAATATAAAATCATTATGTGATTTCATGGTTTTTAGAGCATGATATCAGTGAGGGTTTTAGGATGTTAGTACAGCCAGTAGCTAATGTATTATATTTTTATAGGTTCAAAACAAAAATTATGTGTTATTTCCCTAAAATGGGATCCTAGTTAATCTATTTTAATGAGTTAGTATGAGTAAGTTGGAATTTTAGATTATGGTTTTAGCAAAGAAACTTAATCCGGTATTTATACACTTATGAGTCTGTTAAATTTTCCTTAGAGTGGTAGGACCTTGTAATACATTTTGGTATTGATTTGTTGTAAGTGGTGGTTTTCTTGGAGATACATTTATAAATTTCCTTAAACTATGGGTTTCAAGGCCCTTGGAACCTTGGAATTTTAGATGTTTATTGAAAATTATCCTTCGAGTGAGTAGTTGGTATTGGTATGAAATTTAAATGGGTAGTTTCGTCAAGATCATCTACTACAGTTACAAGTGTATCTTATGGGCAGTGCAATGGTGAACAATAATGTAAGTGGGTGTGTTCTAAATATTTGGATTTATTCATGGTATTTTTATGAAAAGGTAATCGCAGTCATTCATTATTGGTTTCTATATAACTTGCGCTTGGTTCACAGGGGAGTGTGTGACCTCTAGCATTATCATCAATAAATTCACAGTTCAGTAGTTTATCTTGGTAGAAGGGAAATGGTTGCTATGGTGGTAAAAAAATGGATAGTGTGTCCGTTGTGTGGATTGGTTTCATTAGTAGATGTTTGGTTATGGGGGATGTCTTAGTTGGGGAAGGTTTAGATGATGGTATGGGTTGTTTTTAACTCAATAAGTGGAGAAATATTTATTGGTCTGTTTCCTTGTGATGTATAGTATAGAATTTAGGGATTGTTATACTATCTTAGTTGGGCTCTATAGATGAAGTTTTTTTGTTCATTAGTAGTTGACCAGTGTTTTCGGTTGATGATAATGACTAAGGATCAAACCAATTGAGTAAATATATTAATCTATTTCTATTGTGAGACCTAGAAGTAGCAACGTAGGTTTAAATTTTTAGCATTGATGAGTAAGACATTTATAATGTGAACTCTTGTGGAATTTTGAAACTGAGTAGTAGGGTTTTAGAAAAGTTATAGTGTGGGAAATTTAATGATGGGAGAAAGAACGTTTGATGGTGACCCTTATATAGAAAAAGGTAAGAGATCTACATTGAGTTGTATGGTGATAAGGTTAGTCAGAAGTTCAATGTTTGATGTATTTTCAATGATTAGTATGGTGATCTATTGGTTCATAAGTGGTTGTTTTGGGGGATAATGTAGTAGTGGTAGAGGAAATTTATGGTTTAATAGGAAAATAGGTTATGGATATGTTATATCATATGTTTAAGTGTCTCCATGATTTATTTTAGTAATGGTAGACTTATAAGACCTTAGAATCAAAATATACCTCATGGATGAGTTGAGACCTCTATGAGGTTGAATGGAAATGAACCCATATCCATGCTGTTTTGGGTGTGTAATGTGGCAATCCCATATGAATAATGATCTATTAACATTAAATATTAATGTAGTTTTTTGGGAAATAATATGTTCGGGGAATCTGTTGTGGGGTAGTGAACTCATCATTGTGGTTGGGAATATGATGAAACCATAGCTATGGTGTGTGATGAGCCAAATTTATTTCGGTCATTTTTAAGAATATTTGAGACCATGGGAGGTAATTTTTACAAATCCATATGATGATAATTTTACATGGACTTGAGTTGAATCCATTAGGATTTAGTAATTTAAACTTGTTCCAAACATGATAGTAGTGCTCAAGAGTGTCAGCATTTGGATTACAACAGGGAGTGAGAAAGAATGAAGAACGATAGTGATGGAAATTAATTAGTGTACATTAAAAGTACAATTTAGGCGATACTAACCATTGATATTGGTGGGTTGTAATGATTCATGTGTATAAGTGGTTGTGGTACATTCACAAGTGAGATATACTAATTTTTTGGTATCGATCAGATGTGGTTGGGAATAATCTAGTGGTGCTGACCATTAGAGAGGGGTTTGATCCATAAATAAGGCTTTTGATGTAATTTAGTGTGGATATGGTATTTTCTTATAGTGAACCCAAGTTTGTTCCATGTTTTAGGGGGTGAACCATGTGGAGAATCATGGATATTTAGTTTGGAGTGACTGTTTTTTTTGTGCGGTATCACCACAGTTGGGATGTCAACATTGAAGAGGCACAAGAAGTTTATACCATGAATATTGCGTATGAGTTGGAAATTTCCTCTAGGATCGTTATTTAGGATATTGTGTTGTAAGTGGATATGCCACTTTGAAGTCGAGAAAAATTTTTGTGCACTGAATTATGTAAGGAGCTATGGGGAAGGGTGAAACGTCTCATTAAACTATTATGTATATATATCTCTTGGTATGTTGGATAGAGTTAATCTTGAAGGAACATTATGTTCTATTCTTAGGGATGGTAATCCCTTATAGGGGGAGTCTGTAAATCCATGGATACACTTAATAGGTATGAAAATATTATATAGGGGGATTTTATAGTTCATATTAGATTTTAAGGTGTGTAATGATTTGATTTTATACTATTCTATATGTATCTTTCGGGGATATAGTCATTCGGGATGACCATATGTTTTTAGAATTAACATTTTAGGGAAATATACAGGGCCTACAACACTTTTCTACTCTATTTGGTTTTTCTAAATACAAACCCTTGTGTCATTAAGTGAAAATGTCATGTTAAGGAAAAATTATGTTTTTTCCAAAAAAAATCTAAGAACAACCCATATATCTTCTCATGAATAGATTTTAGGATGAGGAATGTATCCTCTGATAAAAGGGTTCCATGACTTAAACATTATTATTAGGATGTGAAAGACCCAAACATGGAAAATAAAATTTAAATTAATTATTAACCTCCCTTGATAACCCTATTTTATATTATATACTATATGAACTTACCCATACATGACCTAGGTGATGAGAGTGATTTTTCTTCAATGAATTGGATATCTCCTCTTCACCCCTTCTATTTATGAAGTATCATTCAGTGAACATTTTTTGGAATTGGAGAGTCGAACACTATATTATCCTTAGATCCCTATTTTCATTAGTTATTTTTTATATTACTCTAATCATATGAATTTATTGATGATCTAGGATTATGGACTTGTTATCCTCGATTCATGTTGTGATCCTTGGTGTTTATGCTTAGCTACTAATGAGGTATGTGTCCTTGAGATATCCCTTGAATTATTGATGCATTTTCACACACATATATATATATATGATCTGTGGTTATGATGGAAAAAATCATGATTTCCATTTTAAAAATAATAATTGAATTGAAACCCTAAATTTACCGTGTTAGACCTTCGCATGGGCTTTGAGTGTTCTATTGGAATATAAATATTGGGACTTACGTAACCACAAAGGGCCTTCCAACATTTTAAAATAAAAATGTAATTAATGTGGTGACTCTATAAGTGGCTTGGATTTGAATAGTGATTAACAAGATTATAATGATTCAGAAGATGTGTCCTAGATTCAACATATTGATGCCAAATGATATATTGGTGACCTCTTATTAAGTGTTCAATTGATGAATACTTAGAAAACAAAAATTGATGGAAAATTAGGTAATGAAATTATTAACTTGTAATAATTAAATATGAAATATGGTTACTATTATTATTATACATGGTTTGTGGAACTTGTATATAGTTATAGGGATCTAGTGTGCCCAATATTATATACATTTAGGGGACCTTGAATGTAGTTTCTTGGATTCAGTGTGCCCATTGTTATATATTTTTGTGGTAACTTGGACATACTTATTAAATTTGGGGGCCCATTATTCTATATTGTTGGGGGGAACATAGATGTTGTTACTTAGATCTAGTGTAGAAATTATCATATACAGTTGAGGGACGTTGAACACGGTTCTGTGGATCTATTATGCCCATTAATATATAATGTATGGGGACCATGGATATAGTTCCTAAAATATGGTGTTCCCATTATTATATATAGATAGGGGGCCATATTCACAGTTTCATGGATATTATTTGGAAATATATTTATATATATGATTATGGTACAATGAACATAGACAAATAGAACATTTTGAAGTAGGTATGGTAGACCCTGGGTACCACCATGGACCCAATGGTAAATGATGAATTTATTACTTGATTTTTATGTCATAGTAGATTTATAGTCCTAATCAAAATTAAAATATTTCACAAAAACTAGATATTATTTAGAAACCAATGTTGGTGGATTACTGAGATTTAATGTAACCTTCTTTGGCCACTATTGGTACCTAATAAAACATCGTGGTTTTAGATCATGATAAGGGAAATTACCCTATGATAGAATAGTGACAAGTTATGTTAGTATCAGATCATTTATGCTTGAACTGAGTGTAGACTCTTGACTAGTTTATGTTTATTTAATTGTTATAATTATTTTGGTATTATATTTTTATATTTTATGAGTTTATTTTTGTTTAGCATGGTTATAAATTTTTTTATTTGGAACATGATGAGATGCAAGTGTTTGATGGTATGTGATGGATGATATTATTTTTTTTCTACTATGACCAAAGGGTATAGTCTACCCATGATATCCTCTATTACTATAATCACTTTCCAATATCCTCGAGCATCAGAGGAGGCATGATTTTAGGACATATAGTGACTTGATTAAATATTGTATATGTAAACTTGGTCCTGGATGGTATAAAGTATGATAATATTTTTTCTTTTTTCATGCTCTTATCCACTTATTTAATTTTTATTCATGGTTTTAGACGAAGTGTGACTGATTTTTCTTGATTTCCATTAGAACCAAACTATGTTAAGGATTAATGCACCATAATGTAGTTTGAGTAAAATGTTTTTTAGTGGAATTTTTGGGAGAATTTTTTCATTGACTTTTAGTTTAAATGGGTAGTGAATGATTGATATGGTTGTGTGTTAGGTTACAAAAATAACACGATTTATTCATCAGAAAACATTTTGTCACAGGTTTTGGATGTAGAGGTGAGGAAAACATGATATTGTCTACTAGACACAAAATCATTTTAGTCAAAGAAATATTTCTTGAAATAAATTAGATAGTATGATTAAATAAACTGTGTTAAAATTTATTGAGTCATTAATATTATCATTATATATCCCATACCACAATGTGGTTTAGGGAACTATGTTGTGGGTTGGTATATTTTAATTCAAATATAAATTTGCGTAGTACTATTTTATTTAATTTAAATCCATTTTAACCCTTAAAAACCCTAGATAGTCGACTTCTTCAATTTGTGTTATTTGAGTGATTTTGTAATAATACTGAGTTCATAATATTTTATTATCTTGAGAATACAATCTAATATAATGTTATTCATATTTTTATCTCCATTTTATTATTTAGAACCCATATATTTTAAATATAATATACATTTAAGACCTAATATGGTTGGTATTGTACAACACATGAAACACCATAATAAAATGAAACCCTAATGCATTTTTAATATGATTGACAAAATATAACTATTGGTAAATATGAAATAAATATAAGTCGCGATATTAAAAAATTAAAAAATAAGTAGAATAAATTACACTATGTAGAGGGAATATTCTTTATGAAGCTCACTTGTCAGAGATTAGAGATAAAGTGGAATCACAATGGTTTTCCCCAAACTAAGAGAAATACTATATTCAACCGTTATAGTATGAGAAAAAAAATTAAGAGAGAAGTTAATGTATTTTGGAAATTTCCATGATATCCTTGTAAGTGGAATCAAAACCTACAACTACCACCAGATGTTCTCTTATTTTTACATCTTACTTGCAGATTGTGAGGGGTTATGTATGTAGAAATAAATTAAAATTAATCATGTAATTATAAATGAATTAAATTTTTTATATAGACTATATACTTAATATAATTAACATTTTTAAAATTAATGAAAAATAATGTCCCTTTATAATTTAAATGTATGGATAAATATATTATAGATAATATATACATATATTTATATTAATTATATGTTAATAGATATTTTATTAGTAATTTATAATAAATAAGATTAATAATAGTTAAAAATTTTGAAGATTGAACTTCTAATGACAATTAGTTTCATTTTAATTGTAGATTTTTATTAAAATTTAAAATTTAAAATTTTTGAAGTATAATTTGAAAATTTTAACATCCTGTTTGTATTTAGAATAAAATCATTACCTTAGTATAATTTTCTGGTATTTTTATAAAATATTGTTTTAGTTGAATATTTAAAAATACTATCTATATATATACAATAGATTTTTACACCTTATCATAAAATTAGTATGAATTTAAGGATTATAAAAAAAATTAATATAAAAATATTTATTGAAGGAGTAAAATTAATCATGTAATAATATTTTATTACACATAGATAACCCATGTGTAATGAAAATTAAGACTTATTTTTATTATAAAAATTATCTTTAGTTTGTTTCTTTTAGTTATTTATTCACTTGGTAAAAATAGTTTTTGGATTTAAGTTAGTGTAAAATAACTATTATTTTTAATATTAAACCAATCAATTTCATTAAAATAAAAAAATATTAGTTTTTTCATAAACAATGCATTTCTGATTAAAAGTACACTTTTTTCTATAAAAAGTGTTTTTACACCTTATATGCTCTAATATTAAAATTAAATTTTCATACACATTGGAATTTTAATTGGTAAAATATATTTCAAATTTGGAATCATTAGGTAAATATTATTTAGTAAATTTCATTTTGGTTTTTGAAATTAAAAGTAAATTTCTTAAGTAATAATTATTTAATATGAAAATAAAAAAAAAGTTGAAAATTGAAAAATCTAGAGGTAAAAGACATTACAAATGTTTAAAAAAAATTCAAAATAAATTTTAGAGGCTTTATGAAACTTATATCACCCTAAAATTCATTATTTTACACTTGTGGAGACATTGACCATTTAATAGTCTCATTTTATCATTATAAAATAATGGGATATTTTAAAACAAATTGAATTTTTATCACTTATAAATGGATATTTCCACAACATTACTCAAGCCATTAAAGATCCCAAGATTAGTAAAAAAAATATTACCTAGTCTCTCATTTAATATCCCCCTAGGTCTTATAATATTAGGTCTTTACAAATTCCAACAAAAGGATGCTTATAGTGTTTTACAATGGAGAACATCCAAAGGGAGAGGTAATGTTCTCAACAGAGCTCTCTTAATTATTTTCTCCATTTACCTCATAAAACATATTCTAACATTGAATTTATGATAACATAAATATTTATTAATATTATAACTTTTATTATACTAATTTAATATCTTTTTTCTACATTCCTTCTATACCAGTTGAAAAATGAAGATATCGTCACGTGTACGTGCTTGCTACCTTCTTTGTGAATAGCATGCTAGATTTCTTCAATACCTTACATATATGGTTATAAATGTATAATTAAATTATTAATATGATATTTAATATTTATTAATATTATTAAATTATAATACATTCCCTTTTTTCCTCTCGTTCTATGGATGATAAACTTGTCACACGTGCGTATATGCGGACTACCACCTCATCGGATGTGACAGATTTTATTATTTATTTTGAAGCTTATATTATATAAACATATGTTAAAATATTATTAAATACCATAAAAACACCTAAATAAAATTATTATACTTTTTAATAGTTTTATTACTCCAAAATAATCACTTTCTTAACCATACACACCCTAAGACCGTAGCTTGTCCTTGTTTAGGTTGGATTAACCATCTAAATGAATGATGGTGTGAATTTATACCGAGGATAACTTTGGATCCATAATTAAGAAGATATTGTAAAAACTTGAGTAAATAATTATTTTTTTGGTTTTGTAATGGTAATGTTAATATGTAACCCATTATTAAGTAATAACCCCTCATTCGTTAAAATTAAAAACAGGAACTCATAACTGATATTGTCATTAATAATCATAATTAAATAATTATGAATTATAGTATGAACATTATAAATAATTATAAATATTACATTATATAACCTAATAATATATTTTACTTAGGAACTTTGAATTTATAATCAATAACCTAAACTACCATTATAGAAGAATTACAGAACAAATAATCAATACTAATAACTTCTGATGAAGGATATAAAACTTAAGTGACCAATATATTTATAACAAATGATTACAAATAATGATTATAAAGTTCTAAAATTATGACTGATATTATGAAATAGGTTACTAAGATATTTTTTTTATATATGGGAGTTTAGATAACATTCACCAAAGAAGGAATAAAGGTAAGGGTTATTTGTCTCAACATTAACACCTTGATAAAAATTTATTAATGTGAGTTTATTTTATTTTATGTTGTACAAACATTAATATTGAATTATATTACCATCATTGAAGTATAATTATTGGTATTCTAAATTATATTTCATTATCCCACCTTAATATTCTCTTTACATAAATCTTTCTGATGTCATGATGGTGTATCTTAAATCAATACTGTTTTTATATATTTATAATTTTTTTAAAAGGTTGGGCCAGATGACTCATTTTATTATTAAAGAAATGCAAAGACCTCTTCAAACTGGGTAGAGGGAGACCAATTACATAACCCGAAGGCCGAGTGGTCTTGTAGCCCCTTACATAGCTCGTAGGCCCAAATTTTTGGCCTAAGGACAATTCTGTGAATAGAAACCCGGATGCTACACTGCTCGCCGCTGCTACAATGCCCTGCTGCCGCTTCAGTACCCGCCAATCAACAGTACCACCGCTGTTATAGTACCTCTATAGTTTTTTATAGTAACCTACACCCAATGGATTTTTAACCCCCATTTTTCATGATTGGTTTATTCCCCACTATGATTTTATTTCATGTACTACCTTATAAGTCCCCACATTCTATGTTCTTATTAGGGTTTAATATCATGGAAAATATAATACTTCTTTTTTCATTCCTAATCATAATCTTTGTATAGGAATTATTTTTCTTCTAATCCCATTCCTCTATGAGTACCCTAATTTTCACTTCTTATTTTTGATGGAAACTCACCAAGATACCCATACATTGATATATTTGGGAAAATTAATGACTTAAGCATATACCATTACAATATATGATGTTAGTTTTAGGGATGCTTATATAGAAAGCTATTCTATTTATCAATTAAGGAAATATTGACAATCCACATACTTATCATTTAAATAAGAATATCTATTTTTTAAAATTTCATGTTTAATTTAATTTTATTATTATTTAATTTATTTAAATGATGAATTCATTGGACTTAATTTTTGATGAGGGGGACCTGCAATACCCCTTGAGAGTCAGAAGGTTTCATTAGATAAAATACATTTGGTATTTGATATATTCATGCCTATTTATTTATATGTCTTGACTATGTAATTAATACGAAGTAGTTTTATTGGAATAAGGCCTTATCAATATATATTATATTGGAATAGGAATTTAATATTCCAATATTATGCATTCCATCACCCTAAAATCAATTATTATTTTCCATGTTTTGTTAAAGTCAACCATGGATCTTTTTCAAGCTCATGTGATCATTTATATAGAATTATATGGTTATCAATTATTTATTTTAATATTATTCATTCCATTTTTATTCTATGATATATTATGGTATTTTAAATCACTTAATGATAATTTTAGCTTACAACTCTAAAGTTTCTATTTCCCCAGGTTATGAAGAAATGTTTTACATATGATATTTCTAAATGTTTAATATGTGTGGAGAATTAATGGGAGATGTTGAACACATATTATGGATGAAGTGGGTCTTAGTATAGTAGAAAAAATATTTTTAATATTAGATAAATAAATAGAGTTTTTTAGTTAATGTGGTTTCATAATTTTCTAAAATTGTAAACCAAATGGCCCTCAGATTGTATGCAACTTATTTTCTTAATAAATGTAACTATTGTTTGGTTCTGTCTAGGTCTCTACAGTTTATATTCAAGGTAGTATGTGGTGTAATTTTATTCAATAATAGATTTGGGAGTGGCATTTTGAGGATCTATAATTTGTATCAGTGAAAGGATTAAATAATTTTAGAGGTTAGGATGTAATCAGTTTAGGAAAATTTAAGAGTTATAAATGTCATCAAGGGTTGAGAAGTAAACGGTGATCATAATTTTGAAGGTGTAGATAACCCTTTATATTAGATGAGTTAACATTAGATATGTTATGTTGTTTTGGGATTAGGGTTATGAAAAATTCATAGAGTATAGGTTTCAAAGAATTTTGGGTTCATGAAATAGAAAGATCATTATTGATTATTATTAGATATTTTCAATAAAAAACATTAGTATGAATCCTACGGAAAATTATAAATATAATGAAACATAATATAATATAAATAAATTTGAGAATTTATATTTTAGTATGAATTACTTTATTATATGTATTCTAAAATGTCCATGTGGTTATGATACTTATTTTAACGACCATTGTTTTTGTAACGGATGAAAATAAAAAGAAATTTGAATTTTGGAGGATTAATGGATGTGAGGTTTTTTATACCATGTTTTGGGATGAAACTCTGAGAGTTTGAACAGTTAAAATCGTTTTTTCAGAACTGGGTGAAGTGATTATAGGTTTCATATGTGTCTCATTGAGTTTCAAGAGCATCGTTAATTTGAAATAAATTTTATAGAGGGTCTGAAAGAGGTATACAATTTGTCTAAAATCGTGCAACCCTTAGCAGAAAACCATACGACTTACAGTAGGATAGAAGAGGTTGTGTAGATAAGATGTGCATGATTTTACAAAATGTTCCCCTATCCCACATGGATAGTTCTCAAAGGGTAGTACCTTATCAATATTAATCACATGGGTGGGGCACATTTAGGGTAACCAGGCATTATAAACCATGTGATCTGGTTTATTAAGTAAGGGGTGCCACATGATTGTTACACAGTTTAACCAATCCATACTGCCATACCAAGGGTAACCAATTTGAGGGTGAAATTAACAAATTACATTTAATGTGTTTCTTCATTCCTTATCTTTCATTATATTCCTTCCTCACTCTCTTAATCCCCCATGGTGCTTGGGCTTCTTCTCCTCTCTCTTCTTGGCATGGAAACAACTCTAGCATACATCGTCCGATTTGATCACCATTAGTATCTATGGATTCACATTGGTATGATCTTCAATCCCTATGATCAATTTCATGTTTTTTACCACATGCTATGCTATTTTAGAGAAAGTTAATTTGCCCTATATTAATGGAAAATTTTTGTTTACCAGATCTCTTCCAAACCAGATTGAATTAGGGATAAATAGTGGATGAATAGGTAATCCTATGAATGAGGTATGTGGAATATGAATTTTTAACAATTTTTTTTTTGATTTATAAATTATTTTGTTGTTCCACAATCCCTCCTTTTTTGGGAATTTCTATATAACTAGTTCCATTATATTAAATTGATCCTTGTGCCCTAAATTTCACCTATGGACCATTTTTATGAAATTATAAAATGCCAATCTTGTCCAAAAACACCTAATCGGTGGGATATATTTCTTTTAACCTTTATAATAAAATCTTTTAAATGATTATAATTCCTTCTCATAATTCGACCTAGATTATAACAAGAATTATACCTCATGGGCATTTTCCCACGAGTTAATGGAACATCCTATGTTCCACGTTGAAATTTATAATAGAATTTATAAACATTAATAGATCCTACTATGTTTCTTGTTAGCACCTTATGAATTATACTACCCTGATTGGATGTTTATTTTTTGAATTGTTAATTAATTAAATTTAATTTTGACTCTTGAATATGATGCTTGTTTATTCCAAATGACTTGTTTAAGTAATGATGTTATGATTTAATAATAAAACCCCTCAAATGAGTTCACTATCTTCTAAAGTAGAAATTATTTATTTTTGATTTATATCATGCTTGGTTTATGGTTTTGGTAATTGACTATGCTTTGATGGCATTGTTTGGTGTATGACATTTTTGAGACAAGGACATTAATGTGAGTTTGAAATTGATTTTTCGACATTCTCTAAATGTTAAATGTTACCGCGAACCTTCTAAGTGTCTTTTGAGAGTTGTAATTTATTTTTCATGTTGTATTTAATTTAGTGGAATGTCTTGATAATATTGAATAGAATTATTCCATAGATTACATGACTTGATATAATTAATGGGGTTAAATTAAATGGTTCATGAATGGTTGTAAGTCCACAACTTGAATAAAATGATCTATTAAATGCTTATGATGAATTTCCATTGATTTAATGGATTTGAACTTAAATAATGAGACATATGAGAGGTATTAAAATATGCGTTATTTTATAAATATCAATGAGAATTGTTTATATATATAGGCCTGTTAAAAATGAAAATAATGAGAGTTATTTCTTCATGGATTGTATTGAAAATATGATGATGATTTCATAAGGTATTGATAAATATATGGCATGAGAGGTATTACCTCATGGCCATTAATTATAAATATGATTACGCTTTTATGCAGAAATTGTATAAAGGTAAGGGGTGTTGATCCAGGAGGGAAACCACAATTTTGTACAACATATTTTTAGTTCATGTCATCTCTAACTAGTGAACTATATGGGTGATGGGCTTTACACGCCCTATTCTATGATTAGAGTGTTTCAATGGAGGCTCACACACCATCCTAAGTGTTTATGAAAGCTGTATATCAATCTTCATGGGATGCATGAAATATACCATATTTTATGAGCTTTTAGGCTCATTTATACTAGATGTATATGTTTGAGTTATACCTCTTTCTAGCTGGAAACTAGAATTCTAGTTTAATGGCAATTAGACATCCGAACACACATAGTTCATATAGATGGATGAAATATATAACTAACCTATATATATTATTACTATATATATAGTTACTGGTCATACATATTATTTCATTAGTGAGTCAGAGCTGGTATAGCCACCACATATCCCTTAGGAACTTATTTGGATGTTCTTTATTTATTTAGTTTTGTTTAAATTTATACTTATCTAGCACACTACATTACAATGTATTTCATAGACAAGATTTAGTTGTAGAAACCATGGTAGGGAACCTACTATAATTATTATCTCACACCATACATGGGATACCATTTCACTAAGGCACCCAAGAAGACCTTATATTGAAGGACCATGATTTATTTCTTGTTTCTTCTTAGCTTATAACATGGAGTAAGGAGAATAAGACTGAGTTATACATTGACATGATCCTATATATCCCCCTTGGGTCTTTCCTGTTATATAATTCCATGTTTTTTATTGTACCTTGTAGAATGTTGTATTCTTTCAATATTTATCATCTAATGGGAATGACTGCATCAATTTTATATTGGAATTGGCCATCTGTTATATTTAATTTATATAATTATTCTTCTAATCTATCACAGTTTGTTACTACTTCTGTTGTTTTATTTTGTTTTCAGATTTATTTTACAATTGTTCAACTGTAACCATGTGTGTTTAGTCTCCCCATTATCACCTCTTTACACCCTCACTGCCAGTCGGTAGCCTCGGGAATACATGGTGGCATTCTTGAGGCCATGTGAACCACTAGTAGAGGGTATCATATTAGTGTTTAGTCAGTCTAGGGTGTTACAATGTGGTATTAGAGAACTACGTTTCCTTTGTCTTTCTATTTTGGATGGTATATAAGAGACCCGGAATTTGTTGTTTGTAGGTAAATATCCATGTTTTGGACTGATCACCCCGCCCACAAGGAAATGACCAAGAGGTTGGGGATGGGATTTATGTTTGTGTTTTACGATATTGTAGTTAATTATGATTTCACCTTTAATGATTGATATATTTTCCACAACATATTGGTTTATAAATTTATACTATTTTACCCTTTTCTTTCTACGGAAAGGATGAATCATTTATTGCATGATATTATAAAAGAAGAAATTCACATGTCATGATTAGGCCATGTCATGTAATTTCATTTTCTGATTTCCGGCTGATTTATATTATGTTCCTTGAGTGTAAGAAATGACCTGTATTCATTATTATGCCTATTTCTTTATTTTAATAACATTATCATATTGTACATATTAATGTAATTCTTTTCTCATGAATGATTTTATAACATGTTAGGAAATTCTATTCCATTATATTGTTTTTTAGTATATCTGCTTGTATATTCCATAAAGCCTATCTTTTTAGAATAATTTCATTATATTGTGATTTGTGATTATTAGCAAGTTTTTTTTTTACTACTTGTGAAAAAATGATAGTTCCATTTTGGTATATATTGGTTGTATGGGATGAATTTCTTGGTTGCAATTAAATGGGAAACAATTTTTTTGTTATATTTTGTATTGGAGCCTTATAACAGGTAACTGGTAACCAGTATACTCAAACCATCATGAGTTGTATACATTTTTAAAAACCATTATTGAAATGAAAATCTGTTAAATTTTAAAATGCTAAATTGAGATGATTTGATTATTGGGTTTCAAATGTGAAACTATAAGGTGTATGGGTTCATTATGGATTGGTAGATGGAAATTTATAGGATTGGACCATTGTATTAGAAAATGAAAAATTATGAAATGAAATTGGTTTCGATATAATGGGATCTACAATTCAGTTTATAAAGTGTATCATAACATTATCGATTGGGATGTAGAAACCCATGTAATCAATCATTTTATATGTGACCATGTTATACTGTGAAATTATTATAATAATTAAAGTATTATCATTTTAATTTGTAATGAAATGGTTAAATTCCTAAATGTACAATTAGACCCAAGTAGGTTAGTGGGTGTATGTTTCTTATGATATGACCCATTTGGGTGGTTGTATTGTCTATAATAGAGTAAATTCTGTTGGGTTTTATTCTTATGAACCAAAGATATATTAACAGGCCTCTTTTAGGTTTCCTTATCAATTAAAAAAAGAATTTATTTGATAAATTTACAAATTATGATGGAATTTAAAAAATGTTAAATGTTTAAATATGATATTTTATGTGACATGAGCGTATGACTTGGTGTTTTGTTCTAAATAATTTAAATGTCTTGAATATTAAATTTAATTCAATGTAATGGCCTTAAAATGTAACCCTAGGTAGTTCCCTCTATTTATACTTATTTTCAAGGGTTGATTCAGTTTCTTATTGAGTTTACATGGAAGGAAAGCATGATAATTTTCAATAGGAGCTGTTTTTTTAGTAATTTATTAAATGATAAGTGCTTTATCCTATAAATTTTTTTAGTATAGCCATATAATATTGTTGATGCGTTTGATTTTGTAAGTGTATAGTTGTAGTATGTAGAACCCTTAATGTTTTTCTACCTTTCTAATGCTATGAGTTTTCTGAAATTTGGTTCCTTTTGCGTGTTTTTGTACCTTGTAGGAAATTTTATTTTTAATGAAACCCTTGTTAGGATGGGTGTAGTTGTTTTTATTATCCTTTTTATGGGCATGATAATCAATAAATTTTATATTTAAATAGGCTATACATGAATAGGGAATGGTCCACCAATTCAAAGGTCACTTAACCCTATCATTTCCTATGTGATGGATGGCATGGTATGTCATTATCTTGGTTAATGGTCATATAGGGAAATATTGATTTGGGTTAAATCCCTTATATATATCATCTAATACTTAATTTTATATGGATGATAAGCATTTGGGTTGTATTCAAATTGAAGAATTTTCCTCTAAACCTTATGTTAGTGTGCGTTTATGTATTTAGTTCCCATCATACTTCTAAATTTTGTAATGTACTAGTTGAGTTTAGTGGAATCATTGACCAATGTGAAATTTTTGTACTTTCTCAGGTAATCTCTATCATAAAATGACATGGGTGTCAAAGGAATTATGTTTTCCCTAGGGATCGGGTGGACTTAATGGAGAGTCAAGTGTCATAACATGTATGTTAGTTTGGTTTTGTCTCTTTCTGTATTCATTGACGTGTGTGAGAATGAATCATAAGAATTTCACACATGATTTTAATATGAGTTTTGATCTAACTTTCTTGGGAGAGGTTGGTATATATCTTCTTTTAATGATAAGGTAAATCCTATAGTGGGGAGCATCACATCGATTCTGGTAAAAGTGTCCTCCAAAGTAGAAGAAAAAATGTTGAAGAAGTAAATTTGAAAGGGTCTGTTTTGTTAAAATTCCATTGAGGATGGAAAGTTGGAATTGTGACAGTGCTTTATTGGTAACACAACGTTTTTTCTATTAGATGTGAATAATACCATTTTTTTCATTGTAATTGAAAAAACATTTATAGTTAATCTAGAATATACATGAATATTTTTTTGGTGGTGAAGGCTTGTGATCAGTTTGAGTTAGTACATCGACATGTGAAGCTGAGCCTATTTCCAAGGAACTCGACCTTTAGTGGTTCGACTATCCTTCTTTGGGTTTACATGGTTTCCTCTTAGTTTACTATTCCTAAAAATACGATCATGTCCTTTATCTTGATGTCATCCTTTATATACAAGTATAGTATCATTTATATAACTGAATAATGTTTTAATGATTTTGGGATTGAGAAGAGATATCTATATAGTTGTACGCTAGATTCATGGTTTTCTTGGAGGCATGGTTAGTCTGGAGTGATGATTGGGTTCCAGTGTAGGAATTCCTTGGATGGACTTTTGGATGCCCACCATTCGTCTCTGACATGGCCTCCAGGAGGAAGATTCTTTAGGCTTAGTCAGTGATCATATGTGGACATCATGGTTTGGTACCAATGTCACACTTATAATCCTAGAGTACAGACTACCATAATTTAGTTCCTTGGAATACTATTCGTTACTTCCATGGTTATCATGAATTGGTTCTCGGTCTCCAAGCTAGCATTTAATAAGGGTTAATGAAGCCAGTCTGGTGGATTTGGATTACACCATTGTTCTTAATGAGTCATGAATGTTTAAATTGTAAAGTTGTGGTTTGATCAAGGAACATCATTGGATATTGGGTTTGAGCTTCGGTGAACATGTCTATGCTAAATAAAGGATTCCTTAGAGGAATAAATTCTTGTTTTGTTTGAAATTTTCAGGCCTTTTAGCTTGGAATCTCCGAGAATTGTGAAATAGTGGAGGATTGACAAGTGTTTCTCCTTGTTCAATTAATTGTCTTTGGGAAAATCAATTTTAAATATTATTTTTTTGTCAAGATGAGTGTGGTATGTGTCAGCCTAGGATTTTCATGAACATCTGTCTCAGCCTATATAAGTGATGTTGGTGGGGGAATCTACCGTTTTACCATTTCAAAATCATGTTTGGAGTGTCATTAGAACACTTTAAGGCATTAATTGTAGAGAAAGTTTAATGATAGAGGTGTTGTGGCTCGAAATTGGACCCATTATGATGTTAAATCCAAAGGTGGGGAGAACATTTGGGAAAATATTTAACGAGACAACGACGTGATCATGACTTAAACTAAATGTTATTGGTTAGGATTCAACTTAAGTATTCGGTTGGAAAATTAATTTTTTCTCATGTTTTTATGGCTGAAGTACCGTGTGCATCAATTAATGCTCAGAGGGGCATTGGTCATTTGAAAAATGTGATGCAACTATTTTAACAAAGATATACATCCTTTATAGGCCGGTTGATGATTACATTGTTCTCCAAGTATTTTTAGTGATGATAAGTTATAATGTGGGGAAGTTGTAAGGACCCACGTTTTTTTAATGGATGAAGATAGAAAGGAATTTTAACTTTTTATGTTTACTAGATTTGCTGTTTTTAAAACCAATCTTTGAAAAAAATTATAAGAGTTGGAACACTTCAATGTGTTTTTTTAGTGTTGGGTGAAGGCCCAAGAGGTTTTTTAGAAGTATCATTGTTTTTTGGAGTGCGAAACCCTATAAATAAAATTTTTGGAGGGTTTGAGAGAGGCACATGGTTGGTCTAAAACTACGCAGCCCTCAGCAGAAAATCGTGCAACATAAATTAGGAGGGTATAGGTGGTGCACATAGGCTATGCATGATTTTACAAAATCATACATCTAACCCACACAAATAGAGACAAAATGTGTAGTAAATAATAACTATTCATCACATTATTGGCACAAAAATAGGGCAACCGTGTGGTAAAAACCGCATG
This sequence comes from Viscum album, assembly GCA_963277665.1. Lineage (NCBI taxonomy): Eukaryota > Viridiplantae > Streptophyta > Magnoliopsida > Santalales > Viscaceae > Viscum > Viscum album. Next base: position 1,911,878,347 of record OY728135.1, on the reverse strand, counting down.
ATCTTGTTCCTTAAGCTGGGTGTGATGCACAGTTGGCAAACAGTTTTTCCAAATACTGTAGCACAACATTGAGACCCCAATTTGACGGTAAAATTTCCAAATTACACTTAATGGGTATATTTTTTATTTTTGCTTCCTTATTCTCCACCACCAGCCACACTAACTATCCCCCTCGATGCTAAGTCTTCTTCTTCTCGACCACATAGGCATGGAAACAACTATCATATCTGTCATTCTATTTGATCGCATTTAGTCTCTATAGATTCATGTTGGTAAAATATAATGTCTTATATAATATATTTAAATTTCTTCACTCTATATTCTATGTAATTTTTTTGTGATCTTATTTTCCCAATTTCTAGGAAAATAACTGTTTCTTAGATCTCTTCAAAATCTGTTCAAATAAAGGCTTGATATTTGATGAGTTGGTCGTACTCTGTATGAGGAAGGTGGTGTATGACGTGTTCCCAATGTTTTTATTGAATTATAAATGTTTCCATTTTTCATCATGATGACCTTTGTCATGCATTGTTTTATAATTGGTTCCTTCATATTAAATTGATCCTTGTGCCAGATACTACACCTGTGACTTGTTGTTAGGAAATTAGAAAATGTCTATCTCACTCACAGACACCCCATAATTGTGATGTATTCCTTTCCTCAATTATAATAAAATGTTTTAAATTCCTAGAATGACTTCAGATCAGATATATTAGATTATAACATGAATTTTCCATTGTTGGTATATGTCTAAGAGTTAATGGAACCTCAATAGTTCCATGTTGTACATTATAATTAAATTTACAATAATTAATGGAATATCCTATGTGCAATATTAAACCCTCTTGAAATATTCTTTCATGATTGTTTTTTTATTTTAAATATTATTTAATTTGTTAAATTGAATTGTGACTCTTGAATATGATGTTTTTTTTCAAATGAATTATTTAATGAATAATGGCATGATGTTATAATAAAACCACTTATATGAGGTTTGCATACATCTAAACTAAAAATTAGTGATTTATTATTTATATCATGCTTGGTTTATGGATTTAGTGATTGCTTATTATTCAATTACATTTTTTTCATATGGAATGTCTAATATATGGTCTTTTTTTAGAGTATTAAAATGACTTCACCTCCTTCTCTAAATGTTTAATTGGACTGAGCACCTTCGAAGTGTCTTTTGATCATTTTAATTTAATTTTCATGTTCTATTTAACTAAATGTCATTTTATTCTATTAAATGGAACAATTTGATTGTTTAAATGCATTTATTGTATGAAAGGGGTTAAATTATATGATTTATGAAGGTTGTTAAGGCCATGCCGTGAAATATGATTTATGAAATTCTTAGGATGAATTTATTTTCCCAGAATAGAATTTAACAAAACTAATGAGACATATGTGAGTTATTTCGTCATTTGTTATGTTAAAAATATAAATGATCCTTGGTTATATATATAGGATCGGTAAAAATTAAAATAATGATAGGTATTACCTCATGGATTGTATTGAAAATATGATGATTCCTTATTAATGGAGTTATTAATGTCATCCATGAGATGTATTTCCTCATGTTTGTTAATTAGAAATATGATCATGAATTTAAGAATGTAGTATATAATGTTAAGGTGTATATATCCATAAGGGAAATCACACATCCTTACATTTACTATTGAGTTCATGGGGTCTCACACCATTGATAATATACGGGCGATGAGATTTACGCACCACATTCCATGAATGAGTGTTTCAATTGCTGCTCACTCACTATCCTAGTGTTGCTGGATGATGTATCCCAATCTTCATTTGATGTAGGGTGTGTACACTATTGAATGATATTTCATGCTCATTTGGACTATTTATGGATGTCTCAGTTATGCCCTAGCCCATCCAACAAATAGTAATTTAGATATATGGCTATTATGCATGAATAGACACATGGTTCAAATAAATGGACACAACATATTAATAAACTATATATATTATTACATTCTATATAGTTATTGGTCAAAAATATCATTTCGGCAGTGAACCGAAGCCGGTATAGCCTCTAGGTGTCCCTTAAGATCCTGGGTGTGTGTTTATTATCTATTCAGTTTTGTTTATATTTCTTCTTATACCTGCACACTTCCTTAAATTATATTTCATGGACTAGATTTAGAATTATACATCATGGTTGAGAAACTACTATGATTATTATATAACACTCTTTGGGCCTCCTTTTCATTACGGTTCTAGAGTAGACCTTACATTGAAGGACCATAGTTTAATGCTTGTTGCAGTTTAACTTGTACCAAGGAGTTATGAAAACATGACATAGATAGGGCTCGAGTTGTGCATAGATATATCCCTTGGGTATTATCTTTTACTTATTTTCCTATTTTGTATGTTATGCAGAATCATGTTTTATTTTTGTTATTTTAATTATGTATAATCAACAGGACATGCACGTATCCGGTGAATATTTGTGATGTCTATCTGTTGAATTCAGTTTATATTATTCTTCCATTTATATGTTATAACTTGTTCCTTATTATACAATTTTATATTGATTCATATTGAATGTATTGTTTTGATACTCTCACTATGAGGGTAAAGTCATCCAAATATCCACACCTTACATTATTTCATCTAGTTGGCATCCTCTTGTGTATAGATGGGGGCACTTGAGTCCATGTGACCCACTGGTCTAGAAAACATATTAGTAGTCAGTCAGGATGGTATACTACACATATTCACCTTGGTTAAATCACCTTGAAAAGTCTATTTGATTGTAAGATTGATATTCACTCAGTTCATGATGAGTGGGCCTAAGACCACACACCTTTCTATTCACTCTCGAGATATATCATTTTGATAATATATAAATTCTATACAAACCATTATGAAGGATCTGAATATAATGTTAGGTTTGAAAAAATCAATTGGAAAGAAATAATTAATATACTAGATTGAATTCCAATTATTTTTAAGAAATGGAATATATTTCATTTTTGAATTCAATGTTCTATGATTATATTTTTCCCTTATTAAATTTACTAATTCATGTGTTATCATCCTTAAATTTTATCAATGTAAAGTTAGGAGTACTGAGGAACCCTGTTAAATTTTAGTTCCCTAGATAATGAAACAATTTTCTTAATGAACAACTAAACAAGATAAAAATTGGATTTTTAAATATTGTGATTATTCTAAACTAGAAATCATGAATATGGATTAAAAATACAAACATAGTTGAATTCCAAAATAGACCAAATAATTGAAGGATATAGTCTCAAGGATGTTTAGGTGAAAAAATAAGTTAAATAAAAAAGCTCCAATTTTCTACATCATATTAATGTGGGAGGAATCACCAAGGTAAGTGTTTGAAAAAAATTGGAAGTAATTTTATTTCTTCAAGATGGTCACTGCGAAACTAACTACATTGGAAAACTGAATATTTTTGTTAAAATGATTGAGGGAAATGTTTTTCCCCTATTTTTACATAAGATATTAAGTTAGAAACTTCATTTTAAATTATATCTTGAGTTATGAATATGTTTTAGATACCCTTAAATAGTTTTATTAGAAAGAGATTATTAAATTTACATTGACAAAATTTATTTAGGGGTGGGGGATATAACACTTCAATATATTAAATTATATATTCCTTTAAATCCTAATATGTTAGATATTGTATGATACTAAAATAAATACTAAAATGATTCCAAGATACATATTTAATATGACTATTATAACATAGCCATTATGTAAGAAAATATAAATAGAATTTAATATATTGAGAAATCAATAATGTAAGAAGAATAAATAGAATCATTTTGTGTGAATCTTCATTATTAATCTCTTTTGTTTGACCTTATAAAAGAAGTAAAATGACTAGCATTTAATATAGACCAGGCCCAAACCATCCTTTAATAAGTATGGTACGAGAAAAATCAACTGTGGGGGAATTTCAATATCATTGTAATTTCCACTTAATCAGTGTTGGTAGAATCCCCACCTATAACTACCAATATATCTTGTCTTATGCTTAGGTCTTTTTTTGAGATCATGATTTTTTATACAAAAAGAAATTAAGATAAAATAATCAAGTAATTATCAATGTAATGTTTTTTGACATATCACATTTGTTTTACAGATTTCAAATATTTACTTTTAAATAAAAATTAAGAACATTTATAATTAAATTGTATTAAAATAATTCAATTAGTGTACCTAAATAACTAAAAATGTTGGTTTATTTTTTGAAATGAAACATTTAAAAAAAATAATTTTATTCAAATTTTTTTACGATAATAAAGATTTCAAGGATAAAATATATTTTTAGAATAAATGAATTTTTAACCACAATTTGAGTGTTAATTGATAAAAATTATGATAAGAATAATAAATATTTTAAAAAGATAATTTTCTATTAAAATAGTTTTAATTTGAATTTCAATTCTTTATTTAATTGTTAAATTATAGAATTTTAGGAAATTGATTTTACAAAATAAACTTCAATTTTAGGATTAATGTAGTGACCATGACCCTAGTGGCCCAAAGATGGTGTCTGTATTATTACATTGGAATAAGATTCAATGAATCACATTTTGAATGAACAAACTTTTTAGATGTCTTGGTAAACTATACACATACTTGATTCCATTATTACATTTAAATACAAAAAATTAGAAAAAATATTTTTTCGAATTATTTTATTCTATCTAGAATATAATTTAATATATATCATAGTAAACATCAAGGATTCATGGGAAAGAAAAAAAATTAAATGTGAGATCAAATGATTTTTAATGTTTAAGTACAACATAAGATATCATGAATAAATAAGAACAATCAATATAGAATGATACATTTCTGAACACACATGCCCTGTATTCAATTAATTGAGAAGGAATTTCATCAAGAGATAATATCTATATGAAAATATCATTGATAATAATTAACATTGAAAAGTGAATAACCGAAAACCCAATCCATTTGACCAATAAAATGACTATAATAGATGGATAATGCATAATTAATATGAAATGATAAATAATTTAAAACAATTCCATCTAATAAATAAAATGAATATCACAACTAAATATGTAATAATCAATATAGAAGGGAAAATAATTGAAAACACAAGTAATTTAATAAATAACTGAGAATAAAATTCATCAACTGATAATATATTTGTAAAAATATAATGAATAATAATAAATAAATTATTAATAAATGAAAATTGTAATTATTCGATGATATGTCTCAGGCACATGACATCTCAACCATCAAGATATATCCTTATTATTGATTAATGTTGACGGGTAGAAACCATTTAACTATGGGTGGAAAATTTATTCATCCTAAGAGAGAGTTGATTCATCGAGGAGATATCATAAACCTATCCCCACCCAGGCCATTCATGCCCAAACAATTAATCATATATAAAATAATTTATTTAATTCATAAAAAATGTTCCATGTCATAAAATTTTTTATATTAAAAAATGAATACATATTGTTAATATTTCCCCAGTCAATCAAATAACTTTCCATGTAAACCACCGTATATTAAAATGAGATGTTGTTTTACTAATAATTATATAAATAATGAAAAAATGATATTTAGGGGAATGTATTTGTCCAATTATAATAGGAAGGTGAACATTTCAAGGGAAAGTCATCAAGTACAAAAATAAACAATGTAATTGATTTTTAATTACCTCATTGGTCAAAATAAACATAAATTAGAAAAAAGGAGAATAGATATTTTATCAATAAAAAATACACCCAATGCAGTACATTTAAAATTATGTTTCTTCACTAATGAATTGAAATAAATTAAAATTTTATTTAAATACATTCTTAGAGAAAATATCTTTTTCATTTGGAAAATCCCTTTTTAAAACCTAATAATTTTAGAAATATTTTGAACAACTTTTTAATAAATAATATCCTTATAAAATTGAAAACTATTGTTTGATGATATGAGTATAAAGATATTCGGTAATGTTGTATATGACATTAAATTTAAAATTAATATCATTTTTATAGTATAAAAAGGTTTTAAAAGTTCCTTTTTAGAATGTATTATGAATATTCCTCTCAAATTTTTTATTGAAGAAAAAATATTTATATTGAAAATGACACAAATATTATTTTGAATTTTTTTTTGAAAAAAAGGATAAAAACATCATTAAAAAATAAATTTTAAAATGTTAAAAAAATTCAAATTTTTTAGGGAATAGATTTTGGAAGAAGACAAATTTCTGACCGAAGAGAAAAATGATATTGGATTTTCTTAAAAAAACATTATCCATTATTTAAGTACAAAAAAGTGAAAAATTGAATAGTAATGTAAAAATATCATGAATAAAAAAAGTAGGATAATGTTATAAGGTTTGTTATAAAATTATCAAATAATTTCTTTCAACTGATATTCATGAAAAAATCAATCTCAATGAGAATGAGATTGTGAAATATACCATTACAATGATCATAAAGTTGAATTGTGAATTGGTTAATGAATTTATTATGTTCATTAATATAAAAATACATATAAGATAAGTGTGTAAAATAAATATGAACATCATAATTTATTAAACAAATAATATTAGAATATCAAAGATGATGAAGAATAAATATAAAAAAATAAAAAGAAATTTAGTTGTGAAATTATTTACCAGTTCGAAACTCTTACATCAAAAACCCATGGATGAAATAATTCAAAATAATAATAAAAATTGCATTAATTTTGAATGAATTATGATTTCACATTTAAAATGGTCATTATAAGAACCATATAATAAAAATAAGGTGCATGACATTACAATATAGCACATTGAATGGAAAATGAGATGAAGTCCATTACCCCACACTTCCTTTTGGTAGAATGTTATTTAACCTATAGTATAGTGGTTTTATACATGTTAGTTTATTATAACATAACCATATTAATATTTATAATATTGTATATTACCTTTAAAAAATCTTATCAGACATTTGTTAATAAACCTTCATTATTCTTAATTTTTCAAGTGTCAATTTCTTGGTTTTCTCATTCACACATTTACATAAAAGTATTGATTATTGTGTATATTATATAGTTATATCATCTCTAGAATATAAATAATGACATAATTATAATATCTTCACATAAATTATACTTTTAAAACTAATTCCAGAAGTCTATTTTGAGAAATTAAGTACATCACAATCATGGAGACGGTAGATTGTATATACACATGAGTCATGTTTTCATTTTTTAATGACCATTATAGAAAGGGGGTAAGTGATATATTATCTTTAGAGAATTATAGTAATATAATATAACATATTATTTCATTAAATAAATATATATATATATATATATATACATACAACATCCTTGTGGGGTGGTGATGAAGAGAGAGTCACACCATTTCGTGAAGGCAGTAGTCCACATGTACAGAAATGAATTAATCACCCTACAATGAGAGAAAGTATATGAATGAAAATTATTAATATTATGTTTTATTAATGATAAATATTTCATTAAAATAATAATTGTTTCATTTATATATCTTATAATCATTACCTTTATCCCTATCCACTACCATGTAAAACGATAGTGAAATAAGAATTGCATCGCTTCACGAGGAGATAGTTTATCGTACACATGATTGATGCTATAATATATCCAATGGAATGAAAAGTAAAACCATATATATATTATAAAGACTCCAGAGTTATAATTATGTTATATATATAATATATATACTTTATATCAATCATAATATCCAACATTGTTAGGTTGTAATGGAAAAACGAATCACATCAGTTCGCGAGGAAGTAGTTCGTCATACACAGGAATGATGATTTTGTAAACCATTTAATGGAAGTGGGGGTTTTTAGGTTATTAAACTAAAATAAAATATCTTTTTGTATTTAATTTAATTTTTTTATAATTTTAGTTTGATTTCAAAAAATAACGGAGGTTGACAAATAATTAAAAAAATAATTCTCCTTGATAAACATTATCTCTTGTTTGTGTATCATACTTCTGTTTTCAAAAAAAACCACAGTATGATGGATTTATTCCAAAAATAAGTATTATATGTATATTTTATGGAATTTGGGACATGATTTTTATTGTTATTTGCTGAACCAAAAGTGTTTAATGGTGTTATGTGGAGAGAAGAGTGTGTGGACTTTTATAAGTGAGGTGACTGTCAAATTTTAATTTTTTGAAAAGATTAATCTTACACACATTTTTATCTTTCCAAAATACTCCAAAATGGGAAATTACAGAAATAACACGATTTAGGGTCCAAATATGGCCATTAAATTGGAATTTGAAAATATTTATGTCATTTTTAACCCTTATCTTTTTAGTTTAACCTCAGGTAAATGCATCTTTACAATAACCGCAATAATTAATATTTTCTATATTCACTCTTAATTATGGTAAAACATTTATTGGAAATTATTATAAATTATAATTTTATAATATTAAAAATATGGAGTCCATTTTTCTAAATTAAATTCACATTATAGGATAAATTTTCTTCAAAATATGCTCGTAGTTGCGATGAGAAAACATGTTTTTTGAGAGAAAATGTTCAAAAGTTTATGAAGTTTTTATATCAAAAGTAAACTTGAAAATGATTCCATAGAAATAAATTGGATTAATTGATATATAACTAAAATTATTTCACTTTGAATCTAATATAAAAAATATATTTTATTAATAAATAATTTAATTTAATAGAACGATTTCAATTAAAATTTAGTATTTTCACAATACATAAAATGATCATATATAAGAAAAATCTCAAAAAATTACGATCATATAATTTTGATATTATCATTTTATTAATTAATATCATTTTATCAATTACATTTAGTAAAAATTGTAAAAATTAACTGTATATTTTGTGTACAATGCATGAATAATCCATCTTTTAGAAGAATATTGCTTTTTAAAAAAAATTCTATCCCATTTAAATGATTCTTATTTTATTTCAAATCAACAAATAATAATAATTTTAATATATCAGTTAATAGTATTCATAACTTCAAATTTAAAGGCTATGATCTAATAACAAACTATATTACATTTCATTTCGACTCGGGATGTATTTTCTTCAAGTCATTGAAGATATTAAATATAATGAAATATATTTTGTGACTAATTTTACGTCATTTTTTGTGTGTAGAATATGTTATAAAATATAATTTTTTTATTTTATAATTATTTTTCGTATTATTCTCCCCAAAATAAATCAATTTCATCATTGAAATTTAAAATTGAACTCGGTAATCAAGGGTTAGACAATTGAAAAGTCTTTTATTAGAAAAAACCCACATTGTAAGAGGGTTAATATAACTTCCTATTAATAAGGGAGAAAGGGGAATAAAGAGGTCACATAATAATGTTTATATGTATTAGAACATCGGTGGATTTTGAATATATATACATGAATGAAAATATTAAATAATTATAAAGAGTTATTAAAGACATTTATCCCAATAAAGTGAATGATAAATAGAAGGATAAGGGCCTCAAAACCATACATATATGAGGATTTAAAAGACCATATGATTTATCAAATATGATTATAAAAGGCTAAAATTTTTTATATATATAATTTTCCTAATGTTGATAAATTATTTTACTATATAATAATATAATAAAATATACTTGATAAGTTTCTATTTCATAAGAACAATTTCATCCTTTGGTTTTGCATTGATCAATTTTTAATTCATCCCATACTCCCAGAATTGAATGATGTAAATGGTTTTTTATTCATGAGGTAAAAATATTAACATTTAATGGATTATAATATCCATAAAATAGTAAAAAGTCTTTCAATATATCTTAAACAATTTTCCAAAACCAATATGGTCAGAAAAATTTGTCCAATATAATATATTAATCTAAAAAATTAAGGGTAAAACTACATGTTCACCATTAATATTTACTCATCAAATCATTTAACAAAAAATAGTGACATATTAACCAGAACATAGAAGAGGAAAATGGTAGTCAATAAACACTTATTATCCTTCAACCATGGGCTCAAGCCCCATGACCTAACCAGATGTGTTGGTTCATTTCACATCATTCCAATTTTCATTTTTTAAAACAATATTAATATAATAACTATAACATTGACAAAAAATGATGTATATCCTTCAAATAAAATTAATCATCAAATAAATTTTTTATTAGTTTTTTCAATCAAACTTATTTCTTTCCCATAATGTCTAATAATAATATTTAATTATAATTCCAACGTAACTAATGATTAATTAAACCATAATAGTTATAAATACAGTTAAACATATTTCTATAATATTTAATAAAATTATTTCTCAAATAAAATTTCCAATGTAATATATAATTTCCATAAATTTATCGATAAATATCATTAATCTCAGTAGTCTCTCATCACATAAAACCTAAAAAGGGTGTTTAAGACATTGAAGTTATGATAAATCTTCAAATTATAAACTCTTGATGGTATCCACAACTCTTAATTTAATAAATACGTTTATGTTTCTAAATTTTAACATTATCCTTAAATATTTTATAATTCTTTTCACTAAAATACAATTAGTAAAAAATAAATCTAAAACATCAAACTTGAATCCTAATACGTAAATACATCATTAATTTTATTTCAACATAGGTTCTTCCTTGCTCTAGGGTATAACCCATAGAATAGTTAACTGACATGGATAATTCCTATGTTCCTGAAATTTAAGATAACAAACCCTAAATGGAATCATAGGATGAGATTTATTTCTATATATCACAATATTAATTTTAACACTGAAATTATATGATTTATGGCCATATTTTCTTCATATAAAAAATTTTAGCATTCCTTTAAGAGATTTTATTTTCAATCTAAGATACCTCATTTTTTATATAGGACATTTTTTGTCATCATCTATTTAAATACCTTATAATGGTTTGTGAAGAATACGTGACTTATCCTAATAAAATCCATTAGGAGGGTTAAACCATTTTAGGAGAATGGCCCCTTATTATACACTAGGTGAAGATTGAGTCAATCCCATTTTACCCTTTTATGAGGTATTAACTCTAAGTACTTTTTTGATAGAACCAAATCTACTTGTTGTATCTAGACATGGATACATTTTAAGGAAACCCCACCTAATATCTACATTACCAAAACATTAGTATGCCCTTATGTACTTATCAACAATTTTTATCATACTCTTGTTTTTTTCTAATATATGATTTCTTAATTCTGGTTCCCATGGGTTTAACTAAATTCCTTTGATTCCATCTATAGTGTCCCAGACCCATGTGGCTCAGTGATGGTTTTTTCTTTATTACATTATCATATGATACATGGAATCACATCTCGAATGACTTAATAGTTTTTTAGTATTGCTAAACTAGATACATATATGATTCCCATATTATGTTTTAATACACAAATTACAATAATTTTTTAAGAATAACTTTATCACATCTAGATTATCGATACATATTATTAAATTAATCTTCATAGATTCCTGGGAAAAGGAAAAAATATAAGGGGGGCTTAAATTCTCAATAATGTGTAAGTATAATGGAGGAAATCATGACTCGACATGGAAACTTAAATAACTATGCACACTTGTCATGTAATAAAAAAACTAAGACGGAAGTGTGTGATGAGATAATATCAATGTTAAAAATATAATGTATAATAATAAATAAGGAAATCTAAATAACTAAAAACTCATTCCATTTAATCAATAAGATGACTATAATAACCAGATAAGGAATAATCATTATGAAAGGAAAAATAAATGAAATAATAGGAAATATATTCAATAACATGACTATCACAACTAGATAAGGCATAATAAATATGGAATGGAAAATAATTAAAAATACATGCTATCTAATACATAAATTAGAATGAAATACATTGAGAGATAATATAATTGAAAAAATATCATTGATAATGAAAAAAAATAAAAACAAATGGGGTTATTAATTATTTGATTTCATGTATCAGGAACATGAATCCTATATCATCATGATATATCCTCACGAACGATTGAAAACGATGGGTAGAAACCTGTTTAACTAATGCTATCCAAATGATTTTGCCCAGGATACTAGAAATTCATATAGGGGATATCTATCACTAGGCCACATCCATGTGTTGAATATAAAAATAATTCCTTTTATATTGAATAATCAATTTAATTCAAAAGAAAAATTCTTTATCATAAAATAATTGTACTCAATATATAATACATATTATCAATACTTTCCTAGTACATTAAATAACATTCAAAGTAAAACACTATATGTATAGATGAGATGTGGTATACTAAATAATCATATAATTAATAAAAAATAGATATTTAGAGGAGATTTAATGTCTAATGATCACAGGAAAGTGAAAATTTCATGGAGAATTAATTGACATGAAAATTTAATCTAGGAATTAAATGTTATTACAATCCACCATCAAAATAATCAATGACTATCAAAAGGGTGAATAAATATGGAATCAATACAATAGATCCCAAATTTTGTATTAGTAAAATAATGTTTTTTTTGGCATAGAAAAATTAAAATACAATAAAATATCTTTAAAAACATTCGTTAAGAAAATATCTTTTCATTTTAAAAATCACTTTTTAAAAACTAATAATTTCTCGAATGAGATGAAAAAAATTCATAAAAAATAACCCAATAAACATGAAATTAAAGTTTAAAAAAATTATTGTAATGATAGTGAATAATGTTTTATATTCCGTACATGATAGAAGCAATATTCCATTTTCACATTAGAAAATTAGAAAAGTTACTTTATCAGAAAATGATAAGAAGATTCCATACACATTTTCAGTAAAATCCAAACAAACATTATTTTTATAATGACAGAAATATTTATTTTAGTAGATTCATTAAAATGTAAAAATTGATTTATTTTTTTAATAAATCATTTTTAAAATCTAAAAATGATTTTTTAATTTTTTTATGAAATATTTTTTATGGATGAAAAAGATATTTTGATCGAACAGATAAATGAAGTTTGATTTTATTAAAAGAAATTTCTCAATTTTTTTATCTAATAAAGTGAGTGAAAATGGTAATAGAACCTGAAAATATCATGAATAAACTAAGGATATAAAATTATATGAGTTTATTAGAAAATTATCAAATAATTTCCTTCAACAAAAATCTAAGAATAAACAATATTGATGATAATGATATTGTGAAATCGCTTCGCTCTCAGAGAACGCGCTGCACGCGCCCTCTGGTTTTCACACACGTCTTCCCACTTCTTCCTCAGAGCCTGGCCCCCAGGCAGCGCGATCGTCCCTGGAGACCTTCATCCCAGGGGTCCGTTTTCCGATTGCGAGTTGTTCTTCCCGCGGGTGGTATCCTTCCCTTATTCCTCCTCCTTAGACCTACCTGGTGTGGTCGTTCTAGGAGGTGATGTGCGGACAGGAATCTGGGGTTTCAGATTTGTGCTTTCTGGAAATCGACCCGTTCTCTCACTCAGTGTTGTGGGACGGTGCGCGGTGCGTGATGATAACCCCTTCGCCGACTTTCGACCAAGCTGTGGAAGGGCTCAAATGGTCATTGGTGGTGCGTTTTGGGGCGGAGAAACCCTCTCTCCCAACATTCAAACGCTTCGTGGGCTCTTGGTGTTTAAAGGCATAGGCTCAGATCTATGTGATTCATAGGTTTTCTTTCTATCTGGTGATGGCTTTAGAGGATAATTTTATCCAGGCTTGGTGTAACGCTCCCCTTCCCTTTGGGTGTTGGCATTTCAATATGTCTTGTTGGTCGATGAAGGTGCATAAGGGCATGGAGGACTCTCGGGCTGCTGTTTGGGTATGTTTTCCTGGATTACCACTTCCTTTCCAAAATCTTGCTTTCCTAAGGGCTATTGGAGATGTGTTTGGGGGTTTTATTTGTGCGGATGTGCATACCTGCAGAGGTGTGGAGTTGTTGGTCCCCCACATTTGCATCGTTATGGACCTCTCCTTTCCCCCTATAGAGTTGATGTCTTTGAAGGTGCAGGATTAAGAGGCATGGTCCTTGGCCGTCGAATATCTGGTGTACCCCCATTTCTGTGAAGCTTGTTCTCTCCAGGGGCATTCAGTGCAGAACTATTAGAAGCTACGTCCCGGGAAGCGGCCTGTTTCGCACAGTCTTGAGCACGGGTGCTCTTCCTTCTTAGTGGCTGTTGTCTCCAGGCATGCGTCCAAGTGGATGGATCCTCTTGATGCAGGTGGTTATCCCAGTCCTTACGTCATTTCCTCTGTGGTTGAAGAGAGATGTGTGCCTGTTATCCCAGGTTCTGTGGATCCCTATGGTTCGGGTTTGACCGGTTTCGTTTCGCGTGCATTTTGTGAGATCCCAAAGGCTTCCCTGCCCAGGCTCTGGCCTTTCATCCAATTGCTTGTGTTAGGTGAGGGCTTGGATACTTTATTGAAGGTAGTCCTGGAGTTGCAGAGTTTTTTTCCCCGGGGTATTTTGTTTGTTCAGGCAGGCAACGGCCCAAGAGTCCCCTTTCAGTCCTTGTTAGCCCTGGGCTGGGGGGATGGTCTGTCGGGGAGGGCTATTGCTTCAGGGGCCAGGAAGTTAGGCATCAGCAGCGGGGCCAGTTCTAAAATGCCTTATGTCACTAGGGTTTCCTCGGAGGTCAGAATGTTAGACAGAGATATCAGCTCTCCTTCTTTGAGCATTCAGGTTCTTCTACTAGTGGACTCAGTGACTGGGTCGCCCAATCCGGAGGCTCAGGGAAAGGCGTTAATGCGTCCTTACAGGCTCACCCCTTCCTCCTCTATTCCTGAGGGGAAAGGTTCGGGAGTGCGTACGAGATACTCTTTGAGGAAACAACAAGAAACGGATTGCTCTGCCCTCCCTTCGTTAGTGACCAAGTTGTCGGGGGTAAGTTCTGGGCTTCCACTGTATCCATGAATCCCATCCTCATTTGGAATGCTCGAGTGGTTGAAGAGAGGGTCAAAAATTACTACATAGCCTCGAAGGTTAGGAAACACAAGATCAAAGTGGTTGCGATACTTGAACACAAGCAGAACTCTGCTATGATCAAAGACTTTTCCCGTAAGGTGAAGCTTCACTCATCAATGCATGGGGAGATGACTAATAGGTATATTTGGATTGTCTAGCATAGAGAGATGTCCGTGGATTTGATTCAAGCCGGGGATCAGCATATCACGACGAGGGTGACCTATAAAGGGTACTCCCTTTTTGTGTCATTTGTGCATGGAAGTTATGATGCTCACCGGAGGGAGACTTTATGGAGTGATCTGAAAGCTTTTGACCCAGGGGACCAACCCTGGATAGTCTGAGGCGACATAAATGTTGTCGCAAACCATGAGGAGAATAAGGGCGGGGGTGACTTTCAAAGGAGGGATAGTAGGGACTTTGGTCACTTTATGGTAGGGAAAGGGTAGCCGGATTTGGGTTTTACAGGGGAACTTTTCACCTGGTGCAACAATCGGAAGGGCAATGGCCGCTGCTGGAGCAGGCTTGACCATTGTATAGCTAATGTACATGTGGTGACTATGTTCCCAGGAATGAAGGTTGACAACTTGGATCGCAGCATCTATGACCATTCCCCTCTCTTGTTGTCCCTAAAAAGGGGAGGGGCAGTGTAGTTGGGCTTCCGATACATGAGGTGTTGGTCTAGCACTCCGGGTTATCAGCAGACGGTGAGAGGAAGCTGGGAGGAACCGATCGATGGGCATTTCTGGGGCACTTTGCATGGAAAGTTGATGAGGCTCAAGCAGGATCTTCTTACATGGGCTAGGAGTATTCCCCTCTAGATCTACAGTTATAAGAGATCAAGAAAGAAGTTGAATTGCTCGAGTCAGGTATTAAGGAGGTTTGGGACGATGATATCTTTGGACACCTATCGGTGAAGAAGAAAGATATGGAGGCCTTGCTTCTATCGCATGAAATTAAGGCCAAGGACTGCTTGAGGGTAAAATGGCTCAAGGAGGGTGATAATAATATGGATTTCTTCCATGCCTGCATCAATGAGAGGCCACACATCGTCAAACAAAACATGGCCCTTGAGGACGGATCCTTCACTGATGACAGGGATGTGGTTGGGAAAATGTCTTTCATGCATTTGAAGGACCTTCTCACGTGACCTAACCTGCACATGCCTCAAGGGTATCTAAAGGGGGGCAAGGATTTCTGGGAGAGGATTCCTAACCTTGTTTCTATTCAACATAATGAGTTGATGGAGGGTGTCCCGGAGGAGAAAGAGATCAGTGCAGCTATGGAAAACCTTAATCATGAGAGTACTGTAGGCCCAGATGGCTTTCCTGGATCTTTATATAAAACTTCCTGGGATGTGGTGACTAGGGACATCATCCTCTCTATTCAGGATTTCTTTAGAGATGGAAGCCTCCCTAGAATTGCTTCGGCCATGACTCTTGTCCTGCTGCCAAAACTAAGGATCCATGGTCCCTTCATCATTATCGGCATATGAGTACGTTCAATTTCACATACAAAATTATGGCTAGCATAATCAACAGGAGGATTTCGGGGAGCCTGCATAGGTGGATATCCAAGGAACAACATGGCTTTGTGAAAGATCGCTCTATTCAGGGACCCATTGCGATGGACCAAGAGATGTTAAGAGACCTTCCTACCAAGTCTCGGGGTTCAAACTTGGCCATCAAGCTAGATATGAGCCAGGAATACGACATGATTGAATGTGGCTTCATCAATAGGGTCCTAAAGAAGATGGGTTTCTCCAGATGGTCTTGTAATGTCATGTTCAGGTGTTTCATCTCGGTTTGGATGGAAGTGGCATTTATGGGAAGAACACAAGGATTCTTCAAGACGGATAGAGGCCTCATGCAAGGCGACCCGCTGTCCCAGAGCATTTTCATTCTCATGCAGGATACCTTGAGCAGGTCGATCAACACTAGAATAACTAGAGGGGATGTTCTCCCTTACCGTAGGTGGCTGAACCTCCCTCCCACATCTCATTTAATGTTCTCATATGATACCCTTATATTCATAAATGAGATAAAGAGATCCGTTCAGGTCACGGTCAATATTCTTCAGGAATACTGTCACTGGAGTGGCCAACAAATTAACTGAGGAAAAAGTAGATTCTACGTAGAAAACACATGGAATATGGATAGGGTGACTGATATGGGCAGTAGCTTGGGTATGAGTCGAGGATCATTTCTAATGGAATACCTTGCCACCCCGATGTCTTCGGTTCGTATGTGTATCAGCGATTTTGATCATGTTGTGAGTAAGGTAACAGGGCACATACTCAATTGGAAGAATCACTTCTTATACTTTGGAGGTCGAATCACTCTCATCAATAGTGTACTCTCTGCCATCCCGGCACATGCCCTTTCGGCCACCAATGTGCCAAAGGGTGTCATCAGAACCATTGATAAAATCCTGGCCCAGTTTATATGGGATGGAACCTCAGAAGGTAAGAGGAATTCGGTCTCGTGGAGGAAGATGGCACGGCCCATTGAGGAGGGAGGTATTAATGTCAAAAGTCTGGAGAACACAATCCGCTCCATGCACGAGAAGCTTGCATGGGAGGTGAATGAAGAACAAAATTTGTGGGGTAAGATGATGGCACCCTACTATGGGGCCAATGCTGATATCCTCTTGGGGAGAGGGTCCCCGCTCTGGAAATTGGTGTGATTTAGTATTCTGAGATTATTTCACACATAGAGGTGGATTATTAGGGAGGGGAACTTACTATTCTGACACCAAAACGGGTCGGGTTCTGTGCTGGGATACTCGGGCTGTCTAGCCCCACTGATTTCTTTCAGGGAGATGATCCAGTTTCCCCAGTTTGTCAGAGAAATCCTGGATGAGAACCAGCAGGATCTTTATGACTCCATAGTCATGAGACCGGGTCTGGATCGATGTGTCTTCACCCCCCTCCACCTCAGGAAGGTTTAATGCAAAGGATTTTCACAGGCTCGACCACAATCAGGGACAACAAGGGGTGGTTTGGACAGGTATGGTGCAAGAAGATCCTGACTAAGTTCAATTTTCTAACATGGCGAATACAACACCAGGACATTCCAACTGATGACAATGTCAAAAGGCTTGGGATTAGCATGGCATCTAGCTGTCACTACTGCATGATTATAAGCGAGGAGAGCATCAACCACATATTTTTCGAAGGGGAGTGGGCACGACAAGTGTGGGGTTTGTAACAACCCGAGATTTTTTGAAAAATATTCTTTTTAATTTCATTAATGTCTTGTGTTGTACGCTACACCAAAAGGAGCTTGCACAACACTCATCCTTGACTTTCCTTGAATTACACGCAATCACGACCTTCCTCGATAGCGTGTATAGTACACAATAACGAGTTTCACTAAACAACAATATGCTATTAAAATATTATTAAAACTAGCCGTTATGAATAGTAATAACCACTTTATGAAATTTTTTAAATTTTATTTTTCAAAATGGAATTCATTTTTGGATTCGTAATATCGAAATTAGCTTAGGGTGAAATTTTGGTACTTTTCGGATAACTTTCATATTTTGATGAATAGTGAAATTTAATAAATTGTAATTAAAAACAACTTTTTCAATCGATATAATTAATAGTGATAAATTATTAATTTTAGTGTATTTAAAGTATATTTAGAATATATTTTTACAATTTAATACAATTTTGTTCATTGGATGTAATTTCACATTTAAACCAGACATAAACAAGTCTCAATCTTTTGATAGTTATTATCTCTTAAAAACATGCTATTTGTTTTGATGACGGGAATTAATTTTTAAATTAATTAATGAAACTGATATGATTTGGATTTGGTAAAATAGACATCATTTTTGAGTTCATAATATCAAATATATCTTAGGCCTAATTTTTTGTATTTTTCTGGAAACTTTCATTTTTTGATGAATAGTGGAACCACTAAGTGGTTGTTAAGAAAAATGAATTTCTCATAAAACTTAATTTTAGCGCTTCTGTAAGTGGAATTTCAAAAATCTGATAGACACGGTTGATGTCAGTAAGTAAAATGAGGTTCAATGAGTTGAAAATAATTTTTGGTGAATAGTAACTTTTTACTTTTTTTTACTACGGTTAAAAGTAAATAGGGTAATTAAGGGTAAAGATGATATTATTATTATCCTAAAACATGTCATAATTCTATTGGATAAGTGTAATTCCACCAAAAACAAACATAGGAATAAAATATGACCATTTAGGCCCACTTGGATTAGATTAGGACATTTATTATTAATTTATTTAAAGAAGGGTTAAAATAGTTAAAATCAAAGTTAAATAAGTAAATAATTTTTAATATGGGGTTATACAAAAGATACTTTCAACTATAAATATTCATTAGAAAGATATAAAGATTTCCTACATAATGGTATTTTATTTTTAATTTTTAGACATTAAATAGTTTAATTTATTTATGACACAACGATGATGCAGTAATTATCTTATTAATGAAATATTGACATAATTGATGTTATAAATACCCAAATAAATATAATTTGAGACTTTTTATAAATTACAATAATTTTATAGGTTAATATGACATGTTAGTATTAAATTAAGTAACTTTTTTCGAACTAATCATTCTGTTATGATTTTCAAAAAATAAATTACTAAATAGTGTCAAAATTGACATAAAATAGTATTTAAAAAAATATATTATATTATTAATTGTTATTTTATTCCTAAAAATCTACGGTTTGGACAAATTACTTATATAAGGTTATATATATTAACAATAAACAACTTGGGGTTCGTTTGGCTTGATATAGTTAGTTTATTAACCTTAAAGTGTAAGAAAACAAGAAGAAACGGTAAAAGTTAAATTATCTAACTTAAAGTTAAATATAAATGATAAGGTTAAAATTGATACCTAAACTTGTCTAAATTCTATTGGATGAGAGGATTTCGACCCCTAACCACCTTATCTTCAAAATATATCAATTTGGAGCTATTAAAAACCGAATTTTAATTTTTAATAAAATAATATTTTTAGTTATTCCAAAGTTTCCCCTCTCCTCCCTTATAAAAGGGCACCTCCTCCCTCTCTTCCTCACACAACTTTGAGCCTTCAAGCTCGGCCAAACTCTTCCAAACTCTTTTCTCCACTTCCCTGTCAACATCCTAGAGGTTCTGGTCTTACTCAAAGACCAATTCTAGTGCCCTAAAAGGAGATCTCAAAGAGGCACTTCAAAGAAGAGGAGTCCCGGACACTTACAAAACAAATCGGACCTAAGGTAAGGGGAAATATCACAATCTCATTTTTATCCGAGATTGTTTATACTTTGGCATTTACTGGGGTGTACTTTATCATCCACATCCATTTTTCCTCAATATGTAATATTATTTCCATCCACCTATAATTTTCTAAATCCAATTTTACCGTTCGGTGAGTTTTTAGTAAAGGATATGAAAGGAATCTTTTGTCGTTTTTCGTATAAGGTACTTTTTGACTTTTCTGAAAAAAGTACGAGAAGAATGTTTTTTTTAACTTATACGACATGAATGGATTTTTAAAACATTATTTCCAAGAAGCTTCCTTTACATGTTTTCATGTTGATTTTTAATCAACTTCTTTTAGTTTAGAATTGTACGACATGTTAAGAAAGGAAAAGTGTTTTTGAAGCAGAAAGGATATTTTCCTCAAGAATAGAGTTCAAGTGTTTTATCAAAATTATTTTCCATCTAAGATAATAAAGGGTTCTGTTTCTATCCCAGTTATTACATTGATTTGATTATGGAATTACATTTTTATGAATTCCTTTATCTTATATGAATTGTTTTATGATGTCACGATGTTTAAGATTCTCATTTTTATTACATGGGTTATGCTATGATGTATGGTTTATGATTTTGTGGAACACATAAGAATGGTATCATTATGAGATGGGTGGGACCTATATCTCCCTCCAATGCATTGGGTAAAGATTTTATATCTCATGAGATAGACATGGCTGGAACGGTAGGTTATACCGGTTCAGTGAAGCAGGACTAAAACGAGGGTAACTCGGTTCAGAAATGGACATTGTCCACTAAGATAGTCTTGGCAATGAGTCTTGAATAATAAGAAATGATTCTCTATGATTATGTGTGTATGCCACAAAGTTTCATGTTTTATGTTATGATTATTGGGATTACATTTCACTACTATGATTTACCCCATGTTATGAAATTGTGATCTCTTTTGCAGGTTAAGATTTCCAAAAGTTATGTTCTTATGAATATGATGTGATTGATATTTCTTTTGTTTACCCTTACTGAGCATTTGAGCTCACCCTTTTATGTTTTCTTTTCCCCAGGATATAAAGATAGGTTTTATGTAAGAAAAAAATGGGAAGATCTTTATGGGAGATGTTGAAGATCTTTCACCATGATTAGATGATTACATTCCGAGTTTCCAAAGACACAAAACTATTACGATCATTTTGTGTGTGTTTTTGTTATGTACTAAGTATTCCGAAAAAGTAATGTAATGTCCATGTATGTCAAGCTTCGGGTCTCTACAGTTGGTATCAGAGGAAAGGTTTAGTCAAGCTTTGGAAACTAGGATGTGAAAACGTTAGTGAGATCCCTAGAGATATTTCTAAGGTATGTCTAGGGATGTCCCTAAGGATAAGTAAACGTATAGGATATAGTCCTAGAACTATGGTAAGGATATTAGATTAAACCAAAGATGTCATATATTGAAGTTACTCCCCCTTTATTATGATTTTTGCCTCTCACACTATTCTTTTTGTGTTTTAGAAAATGGATGGAAACAAGATGATTCACGATAATGGAGGATATTATAGACAATGGAATGATATTCTTCATGAGAATCCAAATGAAATGGGATTTGGAAGTCCAAACATCATTATTATGCCGAATCAGAAATCTCATAATATGATCAATAAAGTAAAATTTGGTAAGTTTCCTGACTCGGCTAATAAGAGAAAGATGGAGTTTCATGATGATCATAGAGGAAAGAAAGTTCAATTTCTCCTATTTAAATCACGTGGGAAGAGTCATCAAGGAGAATGATTCAAAGGAACTGGAAGATGCTTTGGGAGTGGAAATGAAGGACACAAAGCCAGTAAGTGAAAAGTAAAAGGTTCAGTTAACACCAGGGATGAGGATAATGGTATTGCTACGACATCAACAATGGTTAAATGTTTTAAATGTGGAATGTACAGGAATTATGCAAACCAATGCCCTAAGGTAAAGTCTCATGAAGAGAATCAGTATGGTCGAATGGGTAGTATTTATGTTGATGATGATGAAGAGACTACAAATGATATGTGAGATGAAATAATTTTCGAAGCTCGGTCAATGGTTTAAGAATGTAGTGGAATGATTTCATGTTAATCATGTGTAATGTTGTATAAGTAATCTCATGGTACTATGGAATAAAGAGACATCTAAGGATTGTTACATTGTTTTCTTTCCTTGAGTTTTGAAATTGTATGATTAATGGTACTAGTATCCATGAAATGTTATTCAGATATTTTTGGAATGTATATGATATGCGCATAATGAAGGGATAAGGAGAAAATTAAATGTTTGATAGTATTCATGAGCTCATGACTGATATAAGGAGAAGGTTATATCATGGTTTGAGTATATAGAATTTTTGGATTTTGGTATGTGGAAAGAGTTAACTTTTGAATGCATTCATGTTTTCACTAAGGTTAAATGGGTATTCATTCTTCAAGAGAATACATGATTAAGGTATTCACATGTTTGTAATTTGACCAACAAGACAAATCTTATGATATATGGGGATCAACGATGGTATTAAATATCTGGTAATCATTTTCACTATATTATGAGAGTGAACTGCAGTATTATGGATAAGCCTAAAGATTGGAATGGATTATGTTGGACATAAGCTAGTATTGTTTAAGGATAGAATTTTTATTTCGATATTGTTGATGGGATGTTATAGTAGTATAGCTTCAGAAAAAGGACAACCTGCAGGACGGGCGACAGCCCATCGCGTCGGACACGGCTGTGGGAATCGAACCCACAACCGAAGTGCGACTGGCCTTTATCGTCTACCACTGGCCTACAGGAAGTCCCTGTTTAGTAGAAACTAGTTTTATTATATTAAGCAGTATGATATATGAAGTATAAGTCCATTTTATGAACCATATATGATTAATCTCACTATAGATGGACTTATGTATTTTTTGATAACATTTCTAACCTTTTGTTTGAAACAGATGGAATGACCCATCATTCTATCACATGATCTACTAACACATCACGAATGACAAATTCAACTTCATTTCTTTAAGAGATGAAGTGGAAATTGTCCAGCGGTGAGACTATACCGAAATCACGAAAGTATTTCTTCTAATTTCAATTTCATCAACTTTAAGGAAACGATCTTGAAAACCAAAAATGTTGTCCTAGTGCTCTTATATTTGATGAATCAAATGGTACCTTAGATCGTCAAAAAATTTATGGCTTTGTGATTGATAGCTTTTCCATAGCCATGTTCTCTACCACTCTCCATCAGAACATGATGGTTAGATTTCTCTTCCATATCCACATTTTCACCTATGTGGAATCCCAGTGATTAGTTTATTTGGGTAACCATTACGTATCATACTTCTGTTTTTAAAGATTGTTTTTGGTATTCCTTTTTACGATGTGGGTTTCTATTAAATAAACTTTTGAATAGTAAACCATTTATAACCCTGACGAATTTCGAGGGAGAAATTCATTTTAAGGGGGGTAGAATGTAACAGCCCGAGATTTTATAAAAAATATTCTTTTTAATTTCATTAATGTCTTGTGTTGTACGCTTCACCAAAAGGAGCATGCACAACACGAATCCTTGACTTACCTTGAATTACACACAATCACGACCATCCTCGATAGCGTCTGTAGTACACAATAACGAGTTTCACTAAACAACAATATGCTATTAAAATATTATTAAAACTAGCCGTTATGAATAGTAATAACCATTTTTTGAAATTTTGTAAATTTTATTTTTCAAAATGGAATTCATTTTTGGATTCGTAATATCGAAATTAGCTTAGGGTGAAATTTTGGTACTTTTCAGATAACTTTCATATTTTGATGAATAGTGAAATTTACTAAATTGTAATTAAAAACAACTTTTTCAATCAAAATAATTAATAGTGATAAATTATTAATTTGAGTGGTTTTAAAGTATATTTAGAATATATTATTACAATTTAATACAATGTTGTTCATTGGATATAATTTCACATTTAAACCAGATATAAACAAGTGTCAATCTTTTGATAGTTATTATCTCTTAAGAACACGCTATTTGTTTTGACGACGGGAATTATTTTTAAATTAATTAATGCAACTGATATGTTTTGAATTTGGTAAAATAGACATCATTTTTGAGTTCATAATATCTAATATATCTTAGGCCTAATTTTTGGTATTTTTCTGGAAACTTTCATTTTTTGATGAATAGTGGAACCACTAAGTGGTAGTTAAGAAAAATGAATTTTTCATAAAACATAATTTTACCGCTTCTGTGAGTGGAATTTCAAAAATCCGAGAGACATGGTTGATGTCAGTATGTAAAATGTGGTTCAATGAGATGAAAATAATTTTGGGTGAATAGTAACTTTTTACTTTTTTTTACCACGGTTGAAAGTAAATAGGGTAATTAATGGTAAAGATGATATTATTATTAACCTAACACATGTCCTAATTTTATTGGCTAAATGTAATTTGACCAAAAACAAACTTAGGAATAAAATATGACCATTTGGGCCCACTTGGATTAGATTAGGACATTTATTATTAATTTATTTAAAGAAGGGTTAAAATAGTTAAAATCAAAGTTGAATAAGTAAATAATTTTTAATATGGGGTTATACATAAGATAAATTAGACTATAAATATTCATTAGAAATTTAAAAAGATTTCCTACATAATGGTATTTTATTTTCAATTTTTAGTCATTAAATAAGTTAATTTATTTATGACACAACGATGATGCAGAAGTTATCTTATTAATGAAATATTGACATAATTGATGTTATAAATACCCAAATAAATATAATTTGAGAATTTTTATGAATTACACTAATTTTCTAGGTTAATATGACATGTTACTATTGAATTTAGTAACTTTTTTCGAACTAATAATTCTGTTATGATTTTCAAAAAATTCAATTACTAAATAGTGTCAAAATTGACATAAAATAGTTTTTAAAAAAAATATTATATTATTAATCGTTATTTTATTCCTAAAAATCTAAGGTTCGGCCAAATGACTTAGATTAGTTTATATATATTAATAATAAACAGCTTGGGGTTCGTTTGGCTTGATATAGTAATTTTATTAACCTTATAGTGTAAGAAAACAAGAAGACATGGTAAAAGATAAATTATTTAACTTAAAGATAAATCTTAATGATAAGGTTAAAATTGATACCTAAACTTGTCTAAATTCTATTGGATGAGAGGATTTCGACCCCTACCCACCTTATCTTAGAAATATATCAATCTGGAGCTATTAAAAACCGAATTTGACTTTTTAATAAAATACTATTTTTTGTTATTCCAATGGTTCCCCTCTCCTCCATTATAAAAGGGCACCTCCTCCCTATCTTCCTCACAAAACTTTGAGCTTTCAAGCTCGGCCAAACCCTACCAAATTCTCTTATCCACTTACCTAGAAACATCCTATAGGTTCTGGTCTTCCTCAAAGGCCAATTTTAGTGCCCTAAAAGGACACCTCAAAGAGGCGCTTCAAAGAAGAGGAGTCTCGGACACTTACGAAGCAAATCGGACCTAAGGTAAGGGGAAATATCACAATCACATTTTTATCCGAGATTGTTTATAATTTGGCATTTAATGGGGTGTACCTTATCATCCACATACATTTTTCCTCAATATGTAATATTATTTCTATCCACCTACAATTTTTAAATCCAATTTTACCGTTTGGTGAGTTTTTAGTAAAGGATATGAAAGGAATCTTTTGTCGTTTTTCGTACGAGGTACTTTTTGACTTTTCTGACAAAAGTGCGAGAAGAATGTTTTTTTAACTTATATGACATGAATGGATTTTTAAAACATTATTTCCAAGAAGCTTCCTTTATAAGTTTTCAAGTTTATTTTTAATCAACTTCTTTTAGTTTAGAATTGTACGACATATTAAGAAAGGAAAAGTGTTTTTGAAGCAGAAAGGATATTTTCCTCAAGAATGGAGTTCAAGTGTTTTATCAAAATTATTTTCCATCTAAGATAATAAAGGGTTCTGTTTCGATCCCTATTATTACATTGATTTGATTATGGAATTATATTTTTGTGAATTCCTTAATCTTATATGAATTGTTTTATGATGTCACGATGTTTAAGATTCTCATTTTTATTACATGGGTTATGCTATGATGTAAGGTTTATGATTTTGTGTCACAAATAAGAATGGTATCATTATGAGATGGGTGGGACCTATATCTCCCTCCAATTCATTGGGTAAAGATTTTATATCTCATGAGATAGACATGGCTGGAACGGTAGGTTATACCGGTTTAGTGAAGCAGGACTGAAACGAGGGTAACTCGGTTCATAAATGGACTTTGTCCACTAAGATAGTCTTGGCAATGAGTCTTGACTAATAAGAAATGATTCTATATGATTATGTGTGTATTCCACAAAGTTTCATGTTTTATGTTATGATTATTGGGATTACATTTCACTACTATGATTTACCCCATGTTATGAAATTATGATCTCTTTTGTAGGTTAAGATTTCCAAAATTTATGTTCTTATGAATATGATGTGATTGATATTTCTTTTTTTTCCCTTACTAAGCATTTGAGATCACCCTTTTATGTTTTCTTTTACCCATGATATAAAGAAAGGTTTTAGGTAAGAGAAAAAGGGGAAGATCTTTATGGGAGATGTTGAAGATCGTTCACCATGATTAGATGATTACATTCCGAGCTTCCAAAGACACTAAACTATTACGGTCCTTTTGTGTGTGTTTTTGTTATGTACTAAGTATTCCGAAAAAGTAATGTAATGTCCATGTACGTCAAGCTTCGGGTCTCTACAGGGTTTCTTCGGGTCCTTTACTGGGTGCACTATTGTGGAGGAAGGTGCGCTTATGGGCCAGGTAAATACGATAGGACATGTTCCGTTATTGGAGAATTTGTTTTAGGGGGCGGACATGTCTGCAAGGGAGCTTTCTGCCCGTGCCTGTATCTTCAGCGCGGGGTGCTGGAGCCTGTGGTCTGCCCGGAATCTGGCTAGGTATGAGAGGAAACTTGCTTCTGGTAGAAGCATAATCACTAAGACGAGATGCAAGTTGCTGGACCTATGCAGCACAGAGGAATATTGGTCGGCCTCCCCTTCCTTGCGTAGACTGTATGCACACCAGGGAGCTTCTCAAAAAAGCATCAGGCAGCAGGGCTCTTGGGTACGATGGGACCTGCCTGGCGTCGACCTCAAATTGAACACGGACTGGTCCAGTGTTTTAGGTGATATCCACGGTAGCGGTGTGGTATGGGATTTCAGGGGCAGTGTGTATGTATCATTCACAGCACATTATGGTGAAGGTAATTATTTACTAGCGGAGGCGAAAATTGTCCTAACGAGTATCACCCTATGCATGCAACGAGAGATTCAAATATCCCAAGTGGAAATGTACTCAAAGATAATCTACGAGGCTTTGTGTGGAAGAGGGAATATACCATGGTCTATTTTTTATATAATCATAAAATTCAGGGTGCTCCTTACCTGGGAATCTCAGATCACTCACACGTGGAGGGAGGGGAACAAGGTGGCAGACCACCTGGCTTCTATGGCGACCCCAGTTAGCCCGATCCAATGTATTTCTCATGTGTCTCTTTTTAAGCCTGAGGGAGTGAACTTGATCCAGGTTATGCCCTTGGATTTCATTATTTCGGACCCCCCTAGACCTGTATGCTCTTTTTTATGTGTTGTTTTCCTTGAATAAAAATGGTAACGTTGACGAGATTGTAAAATAAACCCTAAAAATGATCATAATGTTCCATTGAGAATTATTAAATGAATAAATTCTGTTTATAAACTATATATAAACCTAAAATAAGTGTAAATAAAACATAATGTTATCAAAATTCATTATAAACATAATCTAGATCATCAATGATGATGAAGAAGTAATATACCACAATGAAAATAAATCGAGTTATAAAATTATTTTCTGCATAATAACTATTAAATTAAATTCCATTGGATGAAGTAATTAAAATTGAAATATTAACTTCCATTAATTATGAATTAATCATTATATTGCCTCTCAAATGTATATTATATACACCATTTAAAAAAATTAGGTCAATTACATTAGAATAATCCTTAATGAGTGGAAATTTTGACGAGGTCCCTTAACAAAGGATTTCATTTTGTTGAATGTAATTTAACCTATTTTATAGTGATTTTAAACATGTTTTTAACTTATTAAATAACTATATTAATATTTTTAATGTCATATATGTTCATCTTAATTCATCTTATCACCTATTTTTTAAAAATAATCCATTTTCCCATTGTTTCGGTTGTTAATAGCCTTGTTTTCTCATTCATGGGTTTTCATCTCACCGGCATCGGACATGGGTGATGTGCGTTTTTCGATGCAGTGTGATGTTTCAACCCGCAGTGACATTGATTCAGTGAAGGCGGCGTGGGTTCGAGTCTCTAGGTGTGGCACATGGCTTTTGAGGGATTCTTTTTGGTTTGAATTTGAAATTTGAAATTTGGTTTTGGGGACTGTTTGTACTGGTACCGGGAACCCATAAACCTGCTATTGAAAAAGGAAAAAAATGTTTCGGCAGCATTCATGGGTTTTCAATAAAGTTATGATTCTTGTTCATGTTATATATTTATGTTATCTCTTTAATAATAAAAATGATACAATTTTAATAATTCTACATCATTTTTAATTTTAAAATCATTTGTGAGTAATGGTTTTTGGAAATGAAGTGCTTTTCGGTCATAGAGATAGTAGATCGTGTGTACGCATGAGTAATGTTTACATTTTTGATTGATCATTATGGAAAGAGTGTAAGTGATATGTTATAATTAATTAATGATAATAATATAATAAAAAATATTATTTATTTAAATATAAAAATATTAATATATCATCTATGTGGTGTCATGACAAAAAGAGAGTCACATAGTTTCCTGAAGGCTGTAGACTACGCGTACACAAATGACATAATCCTATTTATTGGTTGAAAATGTATGAAACAAAATTATAAATATGTATTTTATATTATAATTAGTTCATGTATATCACATATTTTCCGTAAAATTATCCTTATCTCCTATTATGTAATGAGTTAGTGAAAGACGAATCACATCACTTCATAAGCAAGTAGCCCATTGTGGACATCAGCGACGTTATCATATCTCTATAGAATGGGAAGTAAAAAAAGTAATATATATGAAATTTTCACTCTAAAGGAATAATTATTTAATAAATAATAAATATATATACTTTATATCCATCATGTTATCCAACATTGAGATGTTAATGAAAAACAAATTACATTGCTTTTCTAGGAGGTAATCCGCCGTACACATGAATGACAATTTCACAACCCATTTGATGGAAGTGGGTGTGGTTATAGGTAATTAAATTAACATAATATAATATAATTACATTGAATATTTTGAGGTTATCATGTAATCATGGTTTAATAAATAATTTAAGGAGTTGGGGGAAGAAATAAAATAAAAAATTTTATTTAAAGAGCATTACCTCTTCTTCTAGTATCCTCCATAGTTTTGCACAAAAAGAGCTCTTAGTTTGGATTTATTAAAAAAATAAAGAACAATGGATTAGGGGAGGGTGTTTTTTATGTTATTTGGTTATGTATTGGGCCAAACAAAATGGTTTCAATGTGTGAAGATGATAGGAGAGGGTGGAGATTTTATAAGTGATGTTGGTGACACATTTGTAGTTTTAAGAAAATATTCAATAATACCAACTTTTTGATATTGAAATAGGCCTAAAAATGGACCATTATCTAACGTAGAAGTCATAAGGTCAAAATATTCCATGAAAATAGGTTTCGTACAAGGTGTTAGGTCATATTCACTCTTTTCTTATTAGTTTAACCCTTAGTAAATACATTATCACCTTAACAATGGTAATTAATTGTTAATATTTTCATTATTAATTTTAATAAAATGAAATTTTAAAATATTAGATAGTTTATATTATTCTTATTCAAAATATGAAATCCAATTTTTTAAATTCTTTTCACATAAGTGGAAAAATGTATTTTAAAAATAATCCAATAAATGTGACGAGGAGGTGAGTTTTTGGAGAAAAAATGTTCAAATATTTGTAATGTTTTTATATCAAAATTCTATATAAAAATGACAAAATTGAAATAAATTGAATATATTTATATTTAATTGAACCAACATTAATTTTAAACCAATTCATAATATAATTTAACATTATAAATAATTTAAACGGAAATGTTGTCTTCAATGAAAATTCTGTATTTTTCATTATTCATAAAAAATGAAATATTTTAGAAGATTACGAAAAAAATCACCCAAATAAATTTCTTATTTTATTATTTCAAAATTAATTTAATTTTATCAAAAAAAAATTCTATAGTTTTTTAATATTATTTTTAAATTAGGTGCAAAAAAGCGCGACTATTAGCCTTTTAGATAATTACAGTATTTAACAAAACATTTATTTTTATTTTAAATGGTTTTTATTTTATATATAATAAATATATAACCATAATTTTTAAAAATTATTTAGTACTAGTAACACACTCTAATTTAATGTCATGTTTAAAGTGATGTACTATATTATGGTTCTTATTGACTTAGGGTTTCATGTTTCACAAGCCCTTAATGATATTAAATTTAGTGAAATATAATTTTCCAATTAATTATGTTCAGGATTTCAGGTTTCACATGAAATAGAATAAAATATTCTTGTTTTTCAATTTTTTGGTTTCACATTTATAAGAACAATATTATCTTTGGATTGATTTTTTTGTGATATGGTTAATTTTTTCGCGAATCATGAAAAATATTTTTTATTGAAATACAGAAACATTCAATACATTATAATAAAATATGTATGAATATAAAACTAATAAAAAAATTTCATGAAAAAATATTAATTTATAGAGTAAAATTATTTAACTAAAATTTAAATGTCGACTTTAGAATACCCATATTTAACATATTTTAGAAATCCAACAACATTTTTCTATTTTTTTTTGAATTTTTTTTTTAATTAAGTTTTCACTAGGTAAATTAGGTTTTGGAATTATTTTAAAGTAAAATACATATATTTGGTTATTAATAAAATAATTATTTTCCTTAAAATAAACAACACTGATAATTTTTCCTTAAACATAACATTTATATTTAAAAATATACTTTTTTAAAAATAGTTACTTACATGCTACATGCTTTAATGTTAATATTATTACCCTGGAAAATATAAATATTATTTGATGAAATGTATTTAATATTCTTAATCATTAGGTCTTAATTATATCATAATCCCCATTTTATTTTTATTCATTTAAGGAAAATCGATTATGTAAAAATTAATTGCCATGAAATAAATTTAAAAATGGTAAAATTGAAAAATATAGTGGTAGAAGAATAGATGAAAATTTAAAAAATGTATAAAAATGCATTTCAGAGGATTTATCTACCTCATATCACAAAAAATTAGTAATTTCCCACTTTTGGATCCATTTAGCCAAGAACAGTTTCTTACATCATTGAACAATTAATGAATTTTTACAAAAAATTCCATTTTCCTCAGTTAAAAAATCATATCATTTCCACCAAATTTAAACACCATTAGAAATCCATATATAAACAAACTATATGACCTACAATCTCTTAAACTCTCTCACCACTCTATATATGCATTATTGTCTCTAAATGACAATGAAAAGTATCCTTAAGGTGTTGCCCACGGGATAACATTCAATGGGAGAGTTAATGCTCTCAACCAAGATCTCTTAATTATTATTATTCTTCTATCACGTAAAATATATTGTATCCACGAAATTACGATAACATCTATATTATTAATTTAATTAATAAAATATCTGTTTTCTACTTTTCTCCAAAACCACTTGAAAAATGATGACATCTTCATGTGTATGTGTAGATTACCACCACCATTAATGACATGCTTTATTTTTCATCATTGACTATAAAAGATAGTTCTTTAAATATATTTAAATAATTAAT
This sequence comes from Viscum album, assembly GCA_963277665.1. Classification (NCBI taxonomy): domain Eukaryota; kingdom Viridiplantae; phylum Streptophyta; class Magnoliopsida; order Santalales; family Viscaceae; genus Viscum; species Viscum album. The sequence continues at coordinate 1,911,846,095 of OY728135.1, read as the reverse complement.
ATTATATTTATCACGTAATTAATATTCTAAAATTATATGTCATTCCCTATGATCCACCTTTTTATGGAAAAATAATTCTTCACCTGAGTGTATGTGGAGACTACCAACTCCTTGAATATGAAATGTTTCATATTTAATCTAGCCTTTTACTATTTATAATGATCTATTCAAATATAAATAACCACTATAAAAAATAAAAATAAAATAATTATAATTTTTAAATAGTAATATTAGTATACAAGATTCACTTTATTAATTAGAATCACCCTAAGATTATAACTGGTTCTTGTTTAGGATTGTTTAACCACCTAGAAGAAAAATTATATACAATTCTATCATTGATAACTAGTTAAAATTAATTACTTATGATATTGGATAATTTTAATTAAATAATTATTTTTTTGGTTCTATAGTTGTAATGTAAATATCTATCCTAGTATTGAGAAACCACCCTATGTTCGTTAGATTTACCTAAACATGCTCTTCACTGATCTCGTCATCATGAATCATAAGTAAAATACATAGGAAATGAAATTAAACCATAAAAATAATTATAATAATAAATTATAGTACAGAAATTTCCATTAAATGATGAAATTTTAATTTATAAATAATAATCGATATCACCATTATGAAACTAACACAAATCAAAAAATCAAAACTAATAACATCTAATGGGGAAAACAAATATGATTTTTAATATATTTTTAATAAATTATTATAAATTAATTTTAGAAAAGTGTATAAGAAATAATAATTTTATTCAATATGTTATTAATATTGTAATTATCTATAAAAAATTTTATTGAATGTTCACCAATGAAGGAATAAATGAATGTTCATTATTTCAATATTCACTCCTTAAGACATATTTATTATTATGATATAAATTTTCACTATGTTATACTTACCACCACATTAAATCCTATTATAATTATTCATGTTTCATTAATGGGATTTAAAATTCTATTTTATTTTCCCACCATTATATTATTTTGATTTAAACTAACAAAATCCTTAAGTGTATTTCATAATTAAATACAATTTTGTTGAGTTATAATGATTCTTCCTAAATGTCATTCCTCTAATATTATAATCTTCAACCCTATGTTTTAATTTCATATATTAAATTATAAATCCTATCATACTATTTTGTATTGGTGGATTATAAAAATGGAAAATCCATTATAGATTTTTTCTGTCCAAATCATCCACCACTTGTAGGTTTCATTTTTCTTCATGTTCCTCTTTTTTATGAATACCCTTTTTAATTTTTTTTGTTTGAAAGGAATTGACCTAGATAACCATAAATTGATCAATATGGGAAAATTATTTACTTAACCATATACCACTACATTATATGGTGTTATTATTTGGTATGATTACCTAGAAATCTATTCCATCTATTCAATGTGGAAATATTGTTAGTCCATATACATGTTATTTCAATTATTATATTTATTAACAAATAAAAAAGATTATTATGAATAAAATTGTTAATAATTTGTATTATATTTTGAATTCGTTTGACTTAATTAGTAATGATGGGTCCCATAAAATATACTTGAAGACTTAGTAGGCATTATGAGACAAATTATCATGAGTATTTTGTGTATTACTACCCATTTAATTAGATATATTGTCTATGGTCCTCTCTATTAGTAGATTTATAAAAAAAGGGCTTATTTAAATATAAAATCTTGAAATAAAACATTAAATATTCTGTAATTACACTTTATATCATGATGAAATTAGTTATTAATTTCTATGTGTTTATTTATTCTATTATAAATTGATTTGTTTAATACTTATGTTATGTGGAGAATTTATGAGTGAAGGTGAAAACTAATTATGGATTATGTGTCCCATAAAATATTGGTAAAATATCTATTATTTGAGAAAGACAAGAGATATTTTATATATTGATATGATCTAATTTTCTATATTTTTAAACCTAAAAGGTTTTGGGTCTTATGTAATAAAATTTTTTCTTTATGTCATGTAATTACAGTTCATATATTTTCTGGTCTCTATAGTTAGTATCAAATTTAGTATATAAATTATGTGTATTAAGAACATAATTTGGGATTTTAAGTCCATGGATCTAGACTTTATATCATAGTAGGGTCTTGATAAATTTTGAGGTTAGGAAGATATCATTTGAGGATAATTTAAGAGTTATAAATTTCACCAAGGGATGATATGTTAAGGTTGATCATAATTTCAATGTTTTATATGACTGTTTAGGTTATTTGAGGTAATATGTTATATTTTATATTGTTTGGGGATAAATGTTATGTTTATCTTTTAGAGTACATGTTTCCATGATTTTTTTGTTTTCGATATATTAATAAATGACTAGATCATTATTACAGGTTTAGACAAGATATCTTTAGTTAAATCTCTACGGATAATAAAAAAAATATAAACACACTAATATATTGGTAAAGTATATATTTTATGTTTTCCTTGAAATTAATTTCCTATATAGATAATAGAAAGTGGATTTGGTTGTGGTGGAGATTAACCTAGGGGTAATAACCTAGGAAAACAATGGCTGAGTATCAACTCATTCTTTACATGGTGCATGATGAGTGTACCTAAGACCAAAAACCTTTCTAGACACTCCATTGTATATGATTTGGATAATCCACATTTGATTTTAAATCCAAAATATAGGATTTTAATATTATGTTATGTTAGGAAATGTAATAGAAAATTCACAATGTATATCCAAAATTCAAAATTAGAAAATTATAATTTTGAGTACATATGTTATATATGAATTATATCTTATATACTCATATATTTACCTTAGTGCATTTATTAATTTATATATTCTCACCCTTCAACATTTTTCAATGTAATGGATGGATCATGGGGGAACAATGTTAAGAAAGGGTTATAAGGACTATGTGGTGACTATCCCAATGAAAAACCAAATGAGATAACAACTAGAGTGAGAAATCATGTGATAATGTCAAACAATAAATCATGAATTTTAATCAAACATATGAAAATAGTCTAATTCTTAACAAAAAATATAGATATGGATTTTGATGGATGTTTAGGTGAAAAATATGATAAAATAAAGAAGATTAAATTTCTTAAGTGTTAAGAATGTGAGAAGAAGAACCAAGGAAAGAGTTGCACATAAACCAAAAGTTTTTTTATTTCTAGTAAAGAAAATTATCATGAAAGAAACTCGTAAGAAAAAATATAGGATTTTTTAACCATATTTGGTTAAATTATTATTTTCCCATTTTTACATAAGACATTAAGGTAGAAACCACATCAAAAATAATATCTTGATATGTGTCTATTTTTTATTCCCTTAAATAATTTTATTGGTATTTGATGATTAAAATTTCAAGGACATTAATTAATTTCTGGGGGGAGAATGTAACAACAAAAAATATGAAATTATATATTATTTTAAAATTTAATAAGTTTAATATCATGTGATACCTACAACACCAAACTAAAAAAATACGAAACACATTTTTAATATGACCATTATAAAATAGCTATTGAGTAATCCAATATAATTAGATATTAAGCTATTTTTAAATTAATATACTAAGAGAAATAAATGAAATAATTTAGAGTATATCTTCTTTATGAATCTCATTTTTCCAATATTGAAAAAAAGTGTCATTAATAAGGTTTTAACTACACCTAGATGAAGTCGAACGGGCAATGGAGGCCTTCTTGGGCAGTGCTCCCGATCTTGGACTCTAGGGATTTTTCCTCTCACTATCTTCTTCTTCACAATAATTGATTCCATTGATAAAACTATATAATTTAATCACTAAATATATTTATTTCCAATACTACTAATAATTCCCTTCATCTCCATATAAGGCGTTGTTTCTTTCCTCTCGATTATTCGTTAACACCTATTATAGAAACTATTTAATTTTACTAGTTCCCTATCTGTTGAATGTTACCCATTGTTTTATAGACCCTTAAAAATAATTCTATAAATATTATCACAAGAAAAATTGTATTAAAAACATATATGGTTTTTTCATAAAGTAGGTCTGATGGTTTGGATTTTGGGTGGTAGCATTGAGTTTTTCGATCTTCCTCATCAGATCATTTTATATCATATACTCTTGCTACCCATGCCATTGTGTTGGACCTACACTTGGTTATATTTGAAGGTGTTTTGGTGGATCAAGATGGTGTTGGGTGTTTCATTTAGTGTCCAATGTTTTTTAGGTGTTTTCCATCTCTATAGTTTTTAGTTGAATTGAAGTGTCTGGTCGTGGTTGAGAATATCATCGTTGTCAACGATGAATTCTACTTGTTGGTTGAATTTCTTGGTAGTTATTCAATTCTTCATTCATGTTTGTACCTTTATGGAATGATAGTATCTGGATTCAATTTGGTACTTTCGAATAATGTGGTTCATGGTTTACTCTAAGGTCATCACTCCAAGTTGAGGCCATCCCTCTCCAAACTATAATATTTACTTATGTTTCCTCTTGCCAAGCCAGGTCATCCCGGGTGACGGTACTTTGTGTGGTTTTGGGATGGTGTTTTTTGAGATGTAGTTGTAATTTCATGAGGTGTATCCTGGAATATGGTGTTAATGTTATACATATTTTGGTGAATCTTTTTTTTCTCTCATGATATATCAGTCTATTCCAGTTTTCATGATCAATGCCCAGTGTTAGTACTTCATGATGGAAGGGGTTCTTTGATGATAAGTTGGTCATTAAAAATAGTGATGGAGGTTTCCAATGGATGTGTTTTCAATGGGTTTATGGTTATATATAGTGATTCCATTGAAATTTTTCTATTTCACTGGTGATGTTGTAGGGATAATGACAACAGTGGCTCGTGCGTTGGGTGTGCTTTCCAAGACGTTCGCAGTCCATGACGATGATGATGACGTGTACTATTTTTTGATATATTTTCAATTTGAATGTGTTTTTGGTGAACCATTATGTTTTGTTCTTTTTTAATTTTTTTATGGTGTAATCTTTTTAAGTATGGTGGAAATTTTTTGGTTCTGACAGAACTAGAAATGTTGTTTTATTTAGAAAATGAAAAGAAAGGTTGGAAGGGGACTAAGACAAACATAAAAAATTATGGCATGAGAGAAATAAATTGTGATAGAGTTTTACGCTAATGAAATTTTCTAGGTGACCCTTACTAGAAGAATCACAACACAATAATATCAGCAGATCGTGTCTTATACTTATGTCTGGTATAGAGATCATGAAGGGTTATATAAGTAAAAATTAAGATAAAATAAAAATTTAAATATAAATGTAAAAAAAATATCTATATCATCTGTATTTTATGGATTATTTTATTTTTAAATTTAATGAAACATAATGTCCCTTTTTAATTAAAATGTACTCAAAGAATTCAATTATTTTTTCTAAATAACTATTAAGACAAATTTATGATTTAAAATGAAAACTTTAAAAAATTGGATTATTTGAACATTTTTTTTATCTAGTGAATACATTATAGATAAAATATATGTTTTATATGATTAGTATATTAACAAAAAATTTATTTTTAATCTATATTAAATAAGAATACGAGTTTTTAATAATTTAAAAGTTACTTTCCAATGAAAATATTTTTCATTATAATATTATGTAACACCCTAAGTTTCCACGGTACGCTTCTCATTGAATAATACAGTAGCGTGTGTTGTACGCAACTTCGAGTTTTAACACACACCACAACCAATCAAACTAGCTGTTATGAATAGGAATACAAACTTTTTAAAATTTTATAAATTTTATCCTTCAAAATGGACTTCAATTTTGGATTCGGAATATCAAAATTAGCTTAGTGTGAATTTCTTGTATTTTTCTGAAAACTTCCAATTTTTGATAAATAGTGAAAAACACTGAGTTATAACTTAAAACCGATTTTTTAATTAAATAATTATTTATTTTACTTAAATTTATTTTAGGTCAAAATAGATACATAATACCTATATAAGTAAAATGTAATTTATTGAGGTAAGTTTATAATAATTTTAGATATATAAAATTTTTATTGAACTTTTCACCGTTTTTTACCCATGGCCTACGAAAAATTGAAAATTCACATAAAACATAATTTTACCACTTCTGTGAGTGGAATTTAGAAAATCCTAGAGACATGGATAATATATAGGAGTAAAATTTGGTTCAATAAGATAAAAATAATTTTTGTTAAATAGTAACGTTTTACTTTTATTTACCACGGTGAAATGTAAATAGGGTAATTAAGGGTAAATATTATATTAATATTACCCTAAAACATGTCTGAATTATATTGGAAAAGTGTATCTCGACCAAAAACATCCTTATGAATAAAATATTACAATTTAGGTCCACTTGGATTAGATTATGACATTTATTATTATTTAATTAAAGAAGTGTCAAAAGAGTTAAAATCAATGTTTAATAACTGAATCATTTTTAATATAGAGGTATACATAAGATAAATTAGATTATAAATATTAATTAGAAAGATAAATTAATTTCTTATATAATGGTAATTTATTTATAATTTTTAAACATTATATAATTTAATTTATTTACGACACAATGATGATGCAGTAATTACCTAATTAATGAAATATATAAAATAATTGATATTATAAATACCAAAATAAATTTAATTTGAGACTTTTTATGAATTAAAATAATTTTCAACGATAATATAACTTATTAGGACTGATTATATGAATTTCTTTCGAAGTAATAATGATGTTAATAATTTATCAAAAACAAAATACCCAATAGTGTCCAAATTGACATAAAAGAGTTTTTAAAAAAAATATTATATTATTAATTAATATTCTATTACTAAAGATCTAATGTTAGGAAAAACAACTTATATCTTGATAGGTGAATCATTAATGGACCATATGGTGGTCTATTGGAGGTTTATATTTTGTTTATTAACCATATAATATAAAAATACAAAGAGACGTGGTAAATGTCAAACTAATTAACTAAGAGTTAAAACTAAACGATAATGTTAATAAATTGACCAAAACCTATCTAAAACCTATTAGTTGAGTGGATTTAGACCCATACTCACATTAGAATCTAAATAAATCAATTTGGAGCCATTATAATCTGAATATTAATTTATTACAAAATAATATTTTATGTTTTTCCTAAGGTCCCCCTCACCACTCTTATAAATGGGAACTCCCCCTTCTCTCTAATTCACACCTTCAAAGCCTTCTGGAGCGTCCAACCCATACCCAAATAGTCTCTCATCTTTCCTAAATTCAACCTAGAGGCCTTATTTTGATCATAAAGCCAACCTAAAGAGCCCTTTTGATCAAATCTAAAGGAAGAACCCGAAGAAGAGGTAATGTTTTCACCACCCTCTTTCGAGTTCGTTTCTTCTTCAACTTCTTCTTTATTTGTTATTTCCATTATAAAATAATAAATCCATTATCTTCTATATACTGTGATGTTATTATAAATATGGAACAACCCTATTCAGTATTCTATCCATCCATTGAATGACATGTTACCATACGTGCGTACGTACGACTTACCGTCTCCACGTCGTGGTGTAATTGTTATTCAAAACATTATTATTTGGATGGATATGATAATGAAGTTTAATTCATGTAAATAATACATATAACATGATAATTTTTCTGTATATATGATACACCATCCAATTATATATTATTTTAATATCAAAATAATGATATTGTCGCCCGTGCGTACGTACGGACTACCATCTCCACGAACGCGATGAGTTTCATTCCCCATCGTATCCATTCAATAATAATTTTCATTTGATGATTAAAAATAATGTTTAATGACTTGATATCATTATGGATATGAATAAGATACAACCTATGGATAATAAACACGTATTATGTAACAAAACATATAAAATAAAACAAGTAAGTGAAAACCTGAAAAGACGATAATACTAAAATATTATTAACAAAGAAATATTAAAAGTTCATATATGAAATCATATTTATGTATTTTATTATTGTATAATTTAATAACAATGATTTAACTATTATACAGGAGGTTAAACTACCCTCGACCAAGTAAAAGTACAAGGTAAGGGTTATTTCCTTAATCTCATTATTATCCGAGATTATTTATGTGTCAGAATTTATTGGGGCATATTTATCATCGATACCCATATTTCATAAAACTGTTTTCAAAATGAATATTTTAAGGTTTTATGGGAGGTTACATTTGACTATATCATCTTTTTAAATGTTTAAAAGATTTATCTTTCTAAATCATTTTAATTAATGACCATGTTTTCAAAATGATTTTAAGGATTTATTTATATGGATATGAATGTTTTGAAAGGTAAATTTGTATTTTCAAAAGTTTCAAAGTGGTATGGGACACTTTGATTCAAAAATGTCTTTTAAAATTAGTTCATTTATAAATGTGTGACTTATAAATTATTTCAAAGAAAGGGATATTTCTCTCAAAGAGTTTTACAAATCATTTTCATCTATGTCATCATTCTTTGATGGATTTTAAGCATAAATGAAGTTAATTTATTATGATACAAAACATCCAAATTGTATTGAAGGTTTTGTGATATTTTTGAATGTGGATGTGTTTTTTTAAATACCATTCATAGTTTATGGAGAATGTATTGACATTTCATATTCTAGTTTTAATATGAATGAATATGTTATGTTTAAACTTATTCATATGAGGAATGCATTGGACTTAGTAAGTGATGGGTGGGTCATGCTATAGCTCCTCGATGCATCGGTAGGTCTAATGAGACAAACTAGTGTCTTGGCACAAGGCCTTGAAAAAATAGTATTTATAGTCTTGGAACAAGGCATTGACTATGTGGTTATGATAGTCTGGCATTATGAATTCCATCATTATTAAAGTGGTTATTGATATTTCATCTGATCACTCGACTAGTAGAATATCCATGTGTGTAAGTAAATGGAATTATTTAAATTTATTTTTTCCATATTATGCTCAAGTTTATGTTTAAAAAGTCTTTTGTTTTAGTTATACATTTCCTTAAAAGTTTATTCTTATTTATGAAAGTTTCTTCTATATTGTTATCCTGACTGAGCATTTGAGCTCACCCCTTTCAATGTTTTATTTTTCCCAGGATGTAAAGAAGTATTTTATGAATGACCTGCAGGGATAAAATTAGGGGATATGAGTGTGGTCTATGGACAGAAGATGTTTTTATATTTTTTAAATTATGATGTAATGTAAACTCTATGGTTGTATATATTGATTACAAGGCTACTAAATTAAACGTTCTTTCGAGACTTTATCTTTTGTGATCATGCCAATGTTATGTAATAATTCACTGACTCTAGGTAACTGGGGTCGGGGCATTACAGTTGGTATTAGAAAATGTTTAGAATAAACATTGGAAGCTAGATTTAGATAAAGTCTGATTAGAGCACATATACCTAAGATAGACTTTGAGGATTAATATAGTTGAACTTCCTAGAATTTTGGTATTGTAGAGATTTTGTGACTTTTACGAGCAATACATCCCTGTCTAGATATGAGTAGGTAGAGGCAGCTCTGGCACAAATGTACATAGAGATAAAACCCGAAAACACTGCTTTGTGGTAGACTCGAATAGAAACTGGTGCACAACAATGAGCCTTGCTGAACTCTTGGTTACAACACTCCCGGGGGATATGCTTAGGATAAGTCTCATTTTCCTTACAAACCATTTAAAGGGTTTATGAGTATATTCATTCTCAAAGAAAACATTTTTATGATTATAGATTATATCCATAAACTGTTCAATTTAAGTTAAGTGTTTTACAAGTTTGGATTTATCTATTGCGATTCATAAAATAATCTAGTGTATTCCATTGTATAGAAATGGCGCCCAATAGAAAGAATGTGAACTCCAGAAATACTTATGATCCAAAGAGTGAGAAGGATCATATCTTTCACGGTATTAAGACAACATTTACAAGGGAAATAGTCTCCCATGTATTCTCTACATATGAAGAAATAATATCATCTGTTAGTAAGATAAGTAAAGAATTCATTGAGTCCTATGGTATTGAAGTAATGTAAGAGAAGAATAGGATGGAAGAGAGAAAGATGGATAAAGAGAAGAGGGAAAAGGAGAATTTTCCCATAGGTGAAAACTGTGGGAAGACAAACCCTGGAACTTTCCTGAAGGGAATGGGAGTTTGTTATAAGTGTGGAGAAAAAGGACACCAAGTACATGACTGTACGGGTAAGAAAAAGTTCTCAAGTGTACAATGCTTCATCTGCATGGAGTTGAGACACTATGAGATTCAATGTCCAAATCATCAGAGTATACCCCAAATGCTGCTATTGGATAAGAATCAAGTTATGATACTACCAAAGATAAAGGGAAATGATTAAGAGTTCTTATGTTGTTATTAAATTATTGTGTCATTTGAGTGTTGAATCAATGATGTAATGGTTATATGAATTATGGAAATAAATAAGTATTTTAATGCAGTACTATTTCATTGGGAATTTGAAATTATATGGTCTTAATACTAAGGTAGTAATTTTGGAATAAGAGTTGGTTGATTTGGATAAATTATATAAGATATTCTTGACTATCATGGAACTGGTTAATGGTTTTTTTATTTCATGATTGTTGTAATATTCAAAAAATTTGGATTTAAGGAATATATCCAGTATTATATATATGTTAAGGGAGAATGACTATAATCAATAAGGTTTTATGGTAATTCAAGATGTTACCAGGATTTAAAATAATACAAGATGAAGGTGTTAACATGTTATTACATGGAAGAAGGATCTTAATTGTGTTTACCTTCCTTATAAATTTTGGACTGTGAGTTTGTATATAAGTATTTTGGATAAGTCTAGTTTGGGATTATTTTTGTATTTTCATAAAAAGGACAACCCGGAGGTCGGACGGGAACCCATCGTGACTGGCAAGGCCGCCAGACTTAAACCCGCATCCAAATGGCGAAAAGGGTATATCACCTACCACTAGCCAACGTGATATCCTAGATTGAATAATGTAGTTATTTTTAAAAAAGTTCTGGTAGATGAATTATAAATTAATTTATTTTAACCCCATATGAATAGGATAAATACAATATTTTTTTAAGTTCTATTATCATTTATAGTGAAAGATGAGTTTGTGGTAGAAATTAATTAAAGGATGTAACTCTACTTGTCAAGTATATATTTTTATTATTCTCTTATTCTATGAAGAAATTAATTCTTATACTTTATTGAAGGGATCTTAAAACCAATAATGTGTTATCATAATAAATTATGTTTTGTTAAGCCAATGGTATTTTAAATCATCATAGATCGATGAATTTAAGGCCCTCAATTTTACACTTGTTTGTGATTGATGACCTCAATCACTACCTATAAATATTTACATTTTCCTCCAATTATATGTTTCTATTTTCCACCAATGTTCTCCTAATCATGATCATAATTTGGTGGTGACCCTTTCATTTCTATTTTCCTCTTATTAGGACTAAATTTTATTAACCTAATTTCTGATGTGGGTTTTCCTAAAGGTATTTTCTATTCTCAACCATTTATTTTTGAAAAACAATTTCAAATTTCGAGGAAAAAATTATTTGAAAGAGGGGAGAATGTAACACTCCAATCTTCCACGGTATGCTTCTCTTTGAATAATACAGTAGCCTATGTTGTATGCAACATCGAGTTCTAACACACACCACAACCAATCAAACAAGCCATTATGAACAGTAATTCCCACTTTTTGAAATTTTATAAATTATAGATTTCAAAATGGACTTCATTTTTGGATTCAAAATATCAAAATTAGCTTAGGGTAAATTTTTTGTATTTTTCAGAAAACTTTAAATTTTTGATGAATAGTGAAAAACATTTAGTTATAGTTTAAAACCGAATTTTTATTTAAATAATTATTTATTTTATTTAAATTTATTTTAGGTCAAAAAATATAAATAATTCCTATAAATTTTCAATGTTATTGATTGTAATTAGTTTATAATAATTTTAGATATATAAAAATTCTGTTGAACTTTTCACCGTCTTTTATCCATCTCCTAGGAGAATTTGAAAATTCATATAAAACAAAATTTTACTTATTCTGTGAGTGGAATTTCAAAAATATGAGAGACATGGTTAATATCAAGGAGTCAAATGTGGTTCAAAAAGATAAAAATAATTTTCAGTGAATAGTAACTTTTTACTTTTATTTACCACGGTTAAATGTAAATAAGTTAATTAAAGGTAAACAAGATGTTAATATTACCCTAACACATGTCATAATTCTATTGGAAAAATGTATCTCGACCATAAACAACCTTAGGAATAAAATATTATCATTTAGGTCAACATGGATTAGATTATGACATTTATTATTATTTAATTCAAAGAATAGTTAAAAGAGTTAAAATCAATGTTTAATAACTAAAAAAAATAATATAGGGTTATATTTAAGATAAATTCAATTATAAATATTCATTAGAAAGATAAAATAATTAAATACATAATGGTATTTTATTTATAATTTTAATACATTAAATAATTTAATTTATTTATAACACAATGATGATGCAGTAATTACTCAATTAATGAAATATTAAAATAATTGATAATATAAATACCCAAATAAATGTAATTTTAGAATTTTTATGAATTCCAATAATTTTACAGGTTAATATGGAATATTAGGATTGGTTGTTTGAATTTTTTTCGAAGTAATAATTCTTTTATGAATTTATCAAAAACAAAATACTCAGTAGTGTCCAAATAGACATAAAAGAGTTTTTAAACCAAATATTATATTATTAATTGATATTCTATTCCTAAAAATCTATGGTTCAGCGAAAGGACATATATCATGATTTTTTTATCATTAATGGACCACTTGGAGGTCTATTGAATGTTTATAGTACGTTTATTAACCATATAATGTAAAAATACAAAGAGACATGGTAAATGTCAAACTAATTAACTAAGAGTTAAAACTAAAAGATAAGGTTAATAAATTGACCCAAACACGTCTAAAACCTATTGGTTGAGTGTATTTATAGCCATACCCACTTTATCATCTAAATAAATCAATTTGGAGCCATTATAAAGCGAATATTAATTTATTATAAAATAATATTTTAAGAATTTCCTAAGGTGCCCCTCACCCCTCTTATAAAAGGGAACTCCTCCTTCTCTCTAATTCACACCTTCAAATACTTTTGGATCAGTCAAACCTAGCCCAAGTATTCTATAAACTTTCCTCCCATTAACATACAGGCCTTAGTTTGATACTAAAGACAACTTAAGGATCCCTTTTGATCAAATCGAAAGGAATAACCCGAAGAAGAGGTAATGTTTTCACCACCCTCTTTCATGTTCCTTTATTTTCAACTTATTCATTCTTTGTTATTTCCATTATAATGTAATAAATCCAGTATATTCTATATAATATGATGTTATTATAAATATGGTACAACCATATTCAGTATTCTATTCATCCTTTGAATGACATTTCCCCATACGTGCGTACGTACGGCTTACCGTCTCCACGTCGTGGTGTAATTGTTATTCAAAACATTATTATTTGGATGGGTATGATAATGAATATTAATTCATGTAAATAATACATATAACATGATAATTATTCTGTATTTATGATTCACCATCCAATTATATAATATTTTAATATTGAAAGAATGATATTGTCGCTAGTGCGTACATACGGACTACCGTCTCCACGAATGGGATGAGATTCATTCTCCATCATATCCATTCAAGACTAATTTTCATTTGATTATTAAAAAAAATGTTTAAGGACTTGATATCATTATGGATATGAATAAGATAAAACCTATGGATAACAAACACGGCTTATGTAACAAAACATATAAAATAAAACGATTAAGTGAACACCTTAAAAGAAGATAATACTAAAATATTATTAATAAAGAAATATTAAAAGATCTTATATGATATCATATTTATTTATATAATTATTTTATAATTTAATTACAATGTTTTAACTATTATACAGGAGGTTAACCCACCCTCGAACAAGGAAAAGTACAAGATTCGAGTTATTTCCTCAATCTCATTATTATCCGAGATTGTTTATCTGTAAGAATTTATTGGGGCATATTTATCATCGATAACCATATTTCATAAAAATGTTTTCAAAAGGAATATTTTATGGTTTTATGGGAGGTTATATTTAACTATATCGTCTTTCTAAATGCTTTAATTATTTATTTTTCTAAATCATTTTAATTAATGACCATGTTTTCAAAATGATTTTAAGGATTTATTTATATGGACATGAATGTTTTCAAATGTTATTTTTTTTCAAAAGATTCAATGTGGTATGGGACACTTTGATTCACAAATATCTTCTAAAATAACTTACTTTATAAATGTGTGACTTTAATTGATTTCACAAAAAAAGATATTTCTCTCAAAGAGTTTTACAAATCATTTTCATCTATGTCCACATCCTTTGATGGATTTTATGCTTATTTGAAGTTAATTTAATATGATACAAAACATCAAAATTGTATTGAAGTTTTTCTGATATGTTTGATTATGGATGTGTTTTTTTAAATACCATTCATGGTTTATGGATAATGTATTAGAATTTCTTATGCTAGTTTTAATATGAATGTTTATGTTGTGTTTAAACATTTTCATATGAGGCATGCATTGTACTTAGTATGTGATGGGTGGAGCCCGCTATATATCCTAGATGCATTGGTAGGTCTAATGAGACAAACAAATGTCTAAGAAGAAGGCATTGAAAAAATATTATTTATAGTCTTGGAAAAAATACTTGACTATGTTGTTATGATAGTCTGGCATTATGCATTCTATCATTATGAATGTTGTTATTGATATTGCATTTAATTATTCGACTAGTATAATATCCATGTGAGTAAGTAAATGGAATTATTTCATTTTATTTTTTCCATATTATACTGATGTTTATGTTTAAAAAGGCTTTTGTTTTATTTGTACATTTCCTTAAATGTTTATGCTTTTTTATGAATGTTTCTGCTATATTGTTATCCTTACTAAGAATCTTAGCTCACCCATTTCTGTGTTTTATTTTTCCCAAGATGTGAATAAGTATTTTATGAATGACATAAAGGGATAGTATGAGGGGATATGAGTGTGGTCTATAGATAAAAGATGTTGTTTTAGTTTTCACTTTATGATGTAACGTAAAATCTATGAATATATATAGTGATTCCAAGGCTGCTAAACTAATTGGTCTTTCGAGACCTGATCTTTTGTGATCATGTCAATGTTATGTAATAATGCACTGACTCTGGGTAACTGGGGTCGGGGAATTACATTTTATGTTTTTATTTAAAAGTTAAATTATAAAATTTTAAAAACTAATTTGAAAAAAATGACTTCAATTTTTTATTTTTAATGAAAATATTATATTAGAATGGGGTTTTGGGATTTTCTAAATGAATTGATTTTTATGTGAAAGGTGGTGTTTATATCTATAGGATAGATTTTAAGATGTTATCATAAAATAATTAAGGATTTGAAAATATTTAAACAAATTCATGAACAAAAAATTATTTAAGGAGTTAAATTATTCATTTAAAAATATTCTGTTGAGTATATAAAACCCATGTTTCACATTATTTAAATTATACAATATTTTTGTAATAAAAAATATTTTTTAGAAATTTATTTAATTAATATTTCACTGTATAAAATTACATTTTTAATTTTTTTAATGACACATAAATCATATTTGGTTAACTATAAAAAAATTATTTTATTAAATTAAATGTCATTGATGATTTTATCCTAAACAAAACATTATGATTAAAAGGCAGTTTTCTAAAAACGTGTGTTCACACGTTACATGCGCTAATATTAAACCTAAATTCTATTGCACGTAGAAATTTTGTTTGATAAAATTGATTTAATATTTAGAATCATTATGTTAATTTTTTGTAATTCTCATTTTATTAACAGGAACCAGTAATAAATTACCTAGGTGAAAATTATTTAGGACGGTAACAACATAAATGGTAAAAGTGAAAATTCTAGTTGTAAATGACATAAAAAATATTTTAAACGTATGTTAAAATGAATTTCAGATGTTTTATTGAACTAATATCACACTAAAGTCCATTATTTACCATTTATTGATCAATTTAACCTTGAATAGTTTCATTCCATAATTGAAAATGCTATCGGTATTTATAATAAAAATCTACTTTCTGGATATATAAAAGGAGATCACCTCCACCGTGATTCTTAAGCCATTTGAAATTCTTATATCTACTTAAAATATTCCTTAATCTCTCATTAATGCACTTCCAACAACCTATAATCCATTTTCTTTCAAAAAGTGTTATAAAATGATCCTTTAAGTGTTATCAAAGGGAGAACATCCAAATGGAGAGTCAATAAAATTATCACAACCACAAACGTAGAGTAATAAAATTATATTAAAATTATTAATATTATATTTATAACATTATTAATATTATTAAATTAAAAACAATTCCGTATAATCCTGTCATTCCATGGAAAATGATTTGTTCTCCTGTGTGTATGTTAATATCCAACATCCACAAATGTGTCATATTTAGTTATTAATATATTATATTAATATTTTAAAATATCTATTAAAATATTATTCAACACATTAAACAAATATAAATAATGTCATTATAATTATGTAATACTGATATTATTCCAGAAGTGTCACTTTCGTAATCATACTCACCTAATGATTATAAGTTATTTTTATTCAGGTTAGTTTAACCTCCTACATGATAAATACTATAGATTTTTATAATGGATAACCAATGAAACATAATTAGTGATTATACTGGAAAATAATAAGAAAATAATATTTTTTTGAAATGGTAATTTAAATATATAACCGGTTATTAAGAAACCACCCATCATTCATTATATATTTTTAAATATGGTCATCACCAATATCATTATCATAAATTATATGTATAATCAAAATGAAAGGAAATTATAAAATTATAAATTGTTATAAATATTCTATTATAGTTCCTAAAATTTTATTTGAATGATTAACATTGATTCTATAATCAAAAATCGACACTAATATTATGGAACTGGTTGAAAAGAGGAAATCAAATCTAATATCATCCAACAATGAAAATAAGTTATAATTGTCTTACATATATGTAATAAATGATTATAAATGAAGTTTATAAAAGGATATAATTATGAATAAGGTTCTTAAATATTTTATTATGATAGTTTTTTTAATAACAAAATTTAGATTATGTTCACCTATGTGGGAATAAAGGTAAGAGTTTCTTGACTCAACTTCCCTCCTTGATACATATTTTTTTAAAACCCAATTTTCATTTTATGGTTTACTTAATAACATATTAAGTTATGGTATAAAAATTTAAGTCTCATTAATTTAATTTAAATGATTAATTCATTATCCCACCATCATATTATTTTGATTCAATATTTACTAAATTCGTAAGGGTGTTGTTTAACTCAGTCCACTTGTGTGGAGTTATAATTCTTATCACTAATTATTCCTTCAATTATAGTCTTCTTCAGCCCTATGGTTTTATTTCATGGATTACATTCTAAATATCATCAAAATGTTTTCTTTTCGGTTATTAACTTTAAAAAACCACTACACCTTTTTTTCCTAATCATCCACTTTGTATATGCATGGTTTTTAATCCCATACATTTACTTTGTGAAAAAACTATATTTCATTTCATTATTAAAATAGAATTAATATATATACCCATAAATAGATTGAATTGGAAAAATTATTAACTTAACTATAAACCATTACTCTATTCAATGTTACATTGAGGAATTTTTACATAGAAAACTATTCCGTTTATTGATTGGGTAAATATTGAAAATCTATATACCTATCATTTTAATATGCATATTTATTGATTATCAAGGAAATATGATTATAAATTGTATTCTTATTCATTTAATTCGTATTATTAATTAATCAGATTTAATATTTAATATATGAGGCATATATTAACATCATGATGCATCTATAGGTATCATTATACAAACTAGAAATGTTATTTTGTGCATTATTGTCCATTTATTTAGATATATTAACAGTAGTGTTGAAATAAAATATGTGTCTTGGAATAATTCATTAATAATATGTAATATCTTGGTATAAGGCCTTAACTAGTTTGGAACTATAGATTCCATCATTATGAAATCAGTTATTATTGTCTATGTGTTTATTTAAATTGTTGACTGCAATTTTTTTATAGATAATCGGATCAGTTATATAGAATTATTTGTTTATGAATTATTAATTTCCATATTATTAATGAATTATTTTATTTTTTAAACATCTGGTATATTATTTCCCCTATAGATTTCTATATCTCACCCATATTATGTTTCCATTTCTACAGGTTTTGATGAAATTTATTAAACATGACATGTTTAGAAGAATAGAATTTGTGGATAATTTATGGGAGATATTGACGACTTATTATAGATAAAGTGTTTCATAGTATAATGAAAAAAATTCATATTATTTTTGAAATTAACTGTTATTGTTTAGTTAATGAATTTTATTAATTCTTTAACTCTCTAAACCTAAAAGGTTGTGGGATTGTATGTAATTCAATATTTCTTCTAAAACATGTAATTAATGAATAGTTCTATCATGATTTATACACATCAATTATTCTATTAATAATGAAAATGAACAAAGTTATATGTTATCATTTTGGAGGATTGGTATCAGGGTTTATGGGTTTTAGGCTTATCCATCGAATTTTATATAAAACACTTATGTTTGAGGAATTTTATACTATACATTAGTGCCATCACAACCAATGTTTAGATTTGACGTGGGTGAATCCCAAAAATTTATTTTTAATTAATGTTATTAATATCAAATTTCCATGTTGAATCGTGATTGAGTTAGTAGTTTGGAATGAACTAATTTTATTTGATAAACCATGTTTAGTTGGAATAGAAATATGACAATGTATAAGATATTAATACATTTTTTTATTATTTCTGTTTGATATATAATTATTCAATTAAATGTTTTTCTCATAAATGAAAGTTGAATTGAATAATTTTTTATATGTTAAATAAGTTTTGATGTAATGGGGATAATATTTAATTTTTTTCATAGAACAACAACGATATTAATGAATTGAGATTGGTATTATGTATGGTTTATTTGTAAGGTGGATTTAATATGGTTAAAATGTGTTAGTTATACTTGATATGGAAACATTGTTAATGAAATTAAATCTTTAAATGATAAATTGGAATGGGAATATATTGATGATGTTTTGGTCAATTCATGTGATAAATTAAATTATTGATACAATGATTATTATTATATGGGATTCAAATGAAATTATATATTTTTAATTAATAAGTTTCTTAATATTTGAAAGAATTAGACTATTGTTGATAGAATTTATAATTACGGTAATTTATATGACTAAAATTTATGAATAAGTTGAGTCATGTGGTTCGATAGGAAAAAATTATTTCTCAGAATTAATCTTAAAATACAAAAGTGTGTTATGAAATAACTACTCATTGTTAAAGTAATAAAATAAGTTGAGCAATTTTTTTCTTGACTTTATCACTGAAGTGGTGTTTTTATTTTGTGGTGAGAGGAGGTACCAGATATTATGGTGGTGATGATGTGGGTTATGGGATGTTGTTTTTTATATGACATGAACCCTAGGATGAAATTATGTATTTTCAGATATCATATTATATTTTGATATTCCTGTATTAGTACTACCCAAGTCAGGTAATATAACTGATTCCCATTTGAGGAATTTGGAATCATATGAACCCCTAGAAAATAGAATTTGGGTTGTCACATAAATAAATTATTTTAATGTAATTTTTAATTTACATTCCATTCATGCTTTGTTTTTGGGGTTTCCAAAGGTTTTATGAAGAATAGGTGAGTTTTCATGAATTGGGCCAAACCGTGAGCCCAATTCTAGATTTAAAAATAAATTTTGTTTCCTTATAACTTTTTCATTTTTTAATATTTTTCACACATTCCAACTCCTAAATGTCCTACCCTGATATATTTACACCACATATAAATTTGGAGCCTTTATAAATCCATAATCATGGAGGATTGGGGTTTTTATTTGAGAATTGGGCCAACCTGAAAGCCCATTTTCCAGTTTTAAATTGTTTCAATAATGTTTTAATATCTTATTCATTATAATTAATGTTTCAATGATTCCAACTCCCTCTAGACCCAAAGAAGGCCAGGCGCGCTCCCATTACTTCCCCCCCTCTTTGGAGCTCGTTTCCATCACGATTGAGTGCTGGAATTCTTAGGGTTTCTTAAATAGGGAAGATTTTAGGAGGTAAGTTATTTCCATCATAAATCTCTCAATTATTACTTTTTTTCCCCCATTCATGTTCCTACATGATCTCATAATCCTTGTTCGAACTTACATTGAATGGTTGGATGTTTTCAAATTCTGATTCTGGTGGATTTTGCGTCGTTTTATTCAAGATTGTTTTGAGTAAGTGTTTTTCTCTTCGATTTTTCATTCTCCTAAGGGTTTCCTCCCTCTTTCATTATGTTCTCAAATTTCCAGAAGTTATTGTTAGATCCTAAGGTCTGATTTGGTATCCTTGGGGTCAATTTTTTGTGGTCTAGGTCTGGATTTATATACCTTGTGGTGCGGCGCTGGTGCGCTTAAGGTTTCGCACCAAGTTTTGAGGGTTTTGACTCAAAAGGTAGGAGATTCCATGTGTAACCATTTTATGATGAGTTATCTTGCTTGGTTTATTAATTTAGTATGTTTATTATCTGTTTTTTTTGTGTGAAAACTTTTATTGACGAATTTGGTTAAGCATTTAATTTTTAGTTGTATTTTAGATTGAAATTGGGTACTTTTCATGTGTGACTCTTGGGGTAATGTTTGGGTTTAGTTTATAACATATGAAAGTGATTTATTAGTCTTGAAAGGGGCTGAAAATTCTGTTTTGGTAATTCCTTATTATCATGTGGGCCTTGAAAAGAGGTTTTTGAATGATTTTAAGGTGTAAAACCGTGTTGTACTTCTTGAAGGTGATTTATGAAAACGTGTGTTTTTCATGTGTATATTTGTGGTATTATTTGATATATTTTTAAAACACATGGGGGTGTTTTAATAATTGTTTTAGGGATGAAAATTATGTTTTGAATTGGTATTGGTATGATTTTGGTTTTGAATCAGGGGTTTGAAATGGGTTTAGTGTGCAAACAATGGTTATACCTCCTAGGTTTGTTTTATAAAAATTGCAAATGTTTTATTTGGTTAAATAAAGTTGGGAAAGGGTGTATATGTACTGTTTAGGTGAGTGTGTTCACCTAATGTGGGTTTTTGAATGGTAATGTGGTGATTTTAGATGTCAAACATTTTTAGAATGTTTTATAAATTGCTGAAATGTTTTACTAAATTGTGTTTTGTGTGCGAAACACGGGTGTGAGATGTTTCATGTGAGTTTATTGATAAAATGAATTGTGAAGGTGAGAAGGGTATTATGTGACATGTGTGTGGGCTGTAATGTGAGTTGAATATCTTGTAATGGTTTTATAAAATTGTTTAAATGTTTTTTGTAAGTGTCAACTAAATGTGAAAAGTGTTGTAGGCAGTTTTGGTGTGAGTTTGATTTCAAAATACATTTAAATGAAAAGTGTATTTTTTGACTTCTGTGATGTACATGGGGATTTTTGGTTACTGTGTGATGTGGACGTGATATTTTCATTTGAAAACTATAATTCTTGGATTGTTGAACTTGTTTGAGCACAAAGGGAAAAATCGGGTATCTAGGTAGGTGGACGTGTACTAGTATGCTAGTGATTCCGTGGGGTTTGGCCTCAGTTTCACATAGCAAGATTGACGCTTACCAGTCTAAGTAAACAATGATGATGATGATTGGGGACCAGTAGGTTATGGGTATGATCCCTACTAGTGGCTCGTGCATGAGAACAGATATTTTTTGTGGTTACTCTCACCGAGATACAAGGTACCTGGGACCCACAGCTAGCTAGTGCCTCGGGGCTATTTCCTATTACATTGGTTCATTAGATCCTCTGTACTTACCGTCAGTATACGGTATTGTTGGCGGGAAAATTCAGTAGCTTTGTTTTTTATTTTAAAAAAGATGGTCCTTTAAAATTATCCCACATGAAAACAATTTTCATTTATTATTGCATCCTTTAGAAAATTGTAACTAGCATTTCTTATTTACAAAACATGCAATGCTTTTTGTCATGAAATGTTTATCACATGGAATATCTTCTAGGTGGTATCCTATTGTGATTTCTCTCACACCCTACTTACACCTTTGGCTGTATGTAGACTTGCTTATTTTATGTCACGGGTTTGGCTACCGGTTTTATGCCATTGGTTCAGGTTTTTACCTGTCCATCGGGATGTAGTGTCGTAGAGATGGCTTGAGGGCGGTGCCTATTTCCATGTGGAGGTTCTTGGGTTGTCTTTTCATGGGTTTTTAACTTTTAATGGTCTTCAAAAATTGTCTAAAATTGTGTAATTCCGTTCTAAATTTTAGTAAAAGATTTTTTGGTTTGAAAAATCCAGATTTGACTTCTTGGATTCATTTGTTGTTTTAAGTATATAAACTCGGGTAAATCATTCCCAATTTTCAGTTTTTGATACCTGGAAACTTTTTCCAGCCCATGGGGATCAGGGAATCCCTTCGGGACTTTCCATGGGTCGGGTCGGGTGCCGGTTTCGGCGATAACTAGATTCGGTTAGGGACAAAATGGTATAAGAGGGGGTTCACTCAATTTGAGTCATGTTATTTGGTAAATAGTCAGGATAGTCTGGAGTTAAGATTTTCGGGACAAGAAATTATGGATATGGGTAGTGTTCTTGATCACCACACCTCATGAAGGGATTCATGTCACCAGGGGAAGTCATGATTTTTCTACGTCTTTTGGTTTTCTTGGTCTGATGATGATTAGGGGAAATAAAAAGAGAGTTGGGTTAATGGTTTCAATGAGCTCGCAGGGTCTGGAAAGCCATGTGGAGCCTGGGATATTTTCTAGAACACTCTCTGTGAAGGTGAAGTGATTGGAATGTGGCTGCCAACCATATTTCCAAGTCACCCAATGAAACTAGTTTCCACTCACATTATTTTGTGCTTTAGTTTTGATATCATGGAACTTTGGTTTTAATGTGACGTGGTTTTAAGAAGTGTAAAGTTTTTGTGAAATGATCTTCATATAAAGAGGGAATGGATTGATTTATGATATGGTGGAACTGAATTTTTATAATTGTTTTGAAATGGAAAATAATGTGCTTACACCTCTTTTGAAAGCCAAAACCATATTGAAGTTGGCTTTCAAAAGTGTTTCCAATATAGTTTTCTAAACCATTAAAGGATGTTTTGATGGGATGAGATGTTTTGAAATTGATGTGAATAACTGGAAATTGAGTTATTTTATAATTGTTTGTGTCCTTATGAATAGTCTTTTAAGATGTGAATTGGGATTTTGATCTCATTTTTAGCAGTTTTGAGAAAAAGGAAGGGAAGGTTGACCCTTTTGTTTTTGAAAAGTGGAAAGAATTTTCGTTTTAACCTTTGGTATTTCCATGAGCAACCACATGAATTGGGTTATATGGGATGATGGATGGTTGATGGCATGACTATATGAGTGTTGGGATGGATATGAGGAGGTTGCCTGGTGTGGCCCAAAAACATGAATGTGTGAGGTCCATGGGGTACCATTGGTGCATACACCAACCGCTGAACCGTTGGTTTTCAAATAAATGTTTTTAATGAAAAAGATGATGTCTTAATGAATTGTTTGGGATGGTGTATATTGTGTGTTTTTGGAAAAATGATGATGTTGTGGGATATTTTGAGTCCAAGAACCCCTCTTGTTCATACTGTTTTATGTGTTTGTGTTTGGTCGGTAAACTGGGTAGAAGGACCAGTTAGTAGTCTCCTATGAGATATGTTTCGAGTCACATTTATGGTGGTTCCATTAATGTGTTCTGATATGTTTTGTGGCATGTTTTTACCAACAGAACAAATTTTTTGGGTCCTTGGGTTCTCCCATTTGATAAGGTACGCCCCCATTTAGGGCTAGTGCACAACTAATGTGATACCCGGATTGTTTCTTCGTTGGAAAATCCTCCAGTTGATCAATGTAAGGAATATTTTCTTTATATTTTTATATTGAGTCTACACCAATTATTTTATTTGATTTTTAGATCCTCTTGTAATGGTAGAGTTCTCATGTAAGGTTGAAAGAGACCTTAGATTCTTGAGCTACCTGATTCGTTGGAGGTGGAAGTTGTATGGGGTTGTCAGTATGGATAGTGTCTAAGAGGGCCTCTATGTCCTTCATAGTCTCTTCAATGAAGGGGTTTATATTAAACCATCAGTGTAGGAAATCTGTCCATGATAAGCTATTATGGCCACTTTTTGAAATGATGTGATGTTTGGGGGTGTTGTGTAAGGCCCCCTACTTGTATTATTTCTATCAGTCACTTCGGTCATGTTCGGTGACATGATGTGATGTCGCGTTCTCGTTTGATTGTAAAGGTGAAGTTGTACAATATTTTGTGAGTCTATTGTTTTCAGAAGTGTTTCTCCTTTTGGGGGATCTCGACATCCTCTATTTTAGAGGAAGGTTTTTATATGTGTACTTTATTTTTTTTGTTACTCACTCGAAGAAACAATGTGTTATGTGAGTACATCCTCTAAACCCTTATTTCAGTGAAATTCCAAGTAAGGGTAAAGTGAGTTTTGGAGTGTGATATGTCTTGGTGAACCCATTTGGGATTTTTTGTAGATGTTTGAAACATCAGAAGAAGAAATTATATTCAGGGGTTTCCAAACCCTATCTGTGAGACTGAAGATGCTTCAATCATTTCAGCTCCAGCCATAGGTATCGGAGAGAATCTGGCACGTAGTCAAGGGAAATCCCAGTGTCGTTCATAACCTTGTACAATGAAATGTTATCTGTATGAGAGATGGGAATAGTTTAAACATTTGGTGTTTTCATCTTTCTTCTGTTGTTGTCGTTCGGTAGAAAGAGGTGGATGGCCTCATCCCCATGTTATACCTCAAGGACATTCTTTTCCCATTTGGTTTCCTTTGGGTTTGGGGGAAAGGTTTTGGATTTGTCTGGACATTTTGAGTGTACATTTATTAGTAACCATTACCCATAAAACCATATAGGTATAAGGATTTACATGGTTAGCACACAGTTTCCCAAACTGTGTGGGCTAACTGTACGGTCGTCCCAACTCTTTATGTTTTGGGGTCTTTCTGTGTCGGGCCATATTGGTCAGTTAAGATAGTTGGTTCTTATGGTGGGGAGCCCATTTGTGTATCCTTCTACCAGTAACTCACTTTTAACCTTGGTCTTATCATGGAAGTGGGTAGTCTCGTTCGGAGATATATAACCACCTACATCTTCCTTGGGTAAACATTGGTCTTGGAGAGTTCCCAATGGTTTAGTTATATTAAGGTAAGTGTAACCCTGTTCAAAGTTGTTGTTCTTTTGGGTGAATTGCTTGAGTCTTGTTTGGATAGTGTTTGAGGAGTTTTCTTTTGGGATAAAGTATGAATGTGATTGATCCTTTTAGGAAAGTGGTTTATGTTTTTGTTGTGAGAGTAATCCTTCCTTAATTGATCAATGGACGTGTTTTGGCCTTTTGGGGTGAAACCTGGCAAGGGAGTACCTATTGGTTTCTCAGTGGGGTTTGGTTGTTTCATTGACCTTGCTATGACTTTCCGGGGCGGAAAGTTTCCAAGGAGGGGATAATATTCACATACATAACTTATTTTAAAGTTATTTATAATTTATTTTCCATTCATGCTTTTTTGGGGTTTCTAAAGGTTTTATGGAGAATAGGTGAGTTTTCATGAATTGGGCCAAACCGTGAGCCCAATTCTACATTTAAAAATAAATTTTGTTTCTTTTATAACATTTTAAATTTTTAATAATTTTTAATCATTCAAACTCCTAAATGTTCTCCCCTGATATATTTACACCAAATTTAAATTTTGTGCCTTTATAAATCCATAATCACGGAGGATTTGGGTTTTCATTTGAGAATTGGGCCAACCCGAAAGCCCATTTTCTAGTTTCAAATTGTTTCATTAATTAATTAATATCATATTAATTATAATGATGTTTTCGGTGATTACACATCCCACTTGAACCTATGAAGGCCATGTAGTCTCCTAGTCCTTTCCCCCCTCCTTGAATCTCGTTTTCATCGCGATTGAGTGCTGAAATTATTAGGGTTTCTAAAATCGGGCAGATTTGATGAGGTAAGTTATTTCCATCATAACTCTCTCAATTATTACTCGTTTTCCCCCATTACAATTCCTAAATGATCTCATAATCCTTTTTATAACTTACATTGAATGGTTGGTTGTTTTAAAATTCATATTCTAGTGGAATTTCGGTCGTTTTATTCAAGATTGTTTTGAGTAAGTGTTTCTCTCTTCAATTTTTCATTCTCCTTAGGGTTTCCTCCCTCTTTCATTATGTTATAAAATTTACAGAAGATAGGGTTAGACCCTAAGGTCTGATTTGGTATCTTTTGGGTCAATTTTTGTTGGTCTAGGTCTGGATTTATATTCTTTGTGGTGCGGCGGTGGTTCCCTTAAGGTTTCACACCATGTTTTGAGGGTTTCGACTCAAAAGGTAGGTGATTCCACGTGTAAACATTTTATGATGAGTTCACATTCTTGGTTTATTAATTTAGTATGTTTATAATCTGTTTTGTGGGGTGTGAATACTTATTTTGATCAATTTGGTTAACCATTTAATTTTTAGTTGTATTTTATCTTGAAATTTTGTACTTTTCATGTGTGACTCTTAGGGCAATGTATGGGTTTAGTTTATAACATATGAAAGTGATTTATTAGTCTTGAAAGGGGCTGAAAATTCTGGTTTGGTAATTCCTTATTATCATGTTGGCCTTGAAAAGAGGTTTTTGAATGAGTTTAAGGTGTAAAATGGTGTTGTACTTCTTGAAGGTGATTTATGAAAACGTGTGTTTTTCATGTGTATATTTCTGGTATTATTTGATGTATTTTTATAACACTTGTGGGTGGTTGAATAATTGTTTTAGGTCTGAAAATTCTTTTTTGTATTAGTATTGGTATAATTTTGGTTTTTAATGTGGGGTTTGAAATGGGTTTAGTGTGCGAACAATGTTTATACCTCTTGGGTTTGTTTTATAAAAATTAAAAAAGTTTTATTTGGTTAAAAAAGTTGGGAAAGGGTGTATATGTAATGTTTGGCTGAGTGTGTTTACCTAATGTGGGTTTTTGACTGGTAAACTGGTGATTTGAGATGTCAAACATTTTTATAATGTTTTATAAATTGCAGAAATGTTTTACTAAATTGTGTTTTTTGTGCGAAACACGGGCGTGGGATGTTTCATGTGAGTTTATTGATAAAATGAATTGAGAAGGTGAGAAGGGTATTATGTGACATGTGTGTGGGCTGTAATGTGAGTTGAATATCTTGTAATGGTTTTATAAAATCATTTAAAGGATTTGTGGAAGTGTTAAAGAAATGTGAAAAGTGTTGTAGGCAATTTTGGTGTCAGTTTGATTTCAAAATACATTTGAATGAAAAGTGGCATTTTTGACTCGTGTGATGTACATTGGACTGTTTGGTTAATGTGTGATGTGGAAGTGATATTTTCATGTAAAAACTATACTTCTTGAATTTTTGAACTTGTTTAAGCACAAAGGGAAAACTCGGGTATCTAGGTGGGTGGATGTGTACTAGTATGCTAGTGAATCCGTGGGGTTTGGACTCAGTTTCACTTAGAAATGTTGATGCTTACAACTCTAACTAAACTATGATGATGATGATTGGGGACCACTTGGTTATGGGTATTATCCCTAATAGTGGATCGTGCATGAGAACAAATATTTTTTGTGGTTACTCTCACCGAGATACGAGGTACCTGGGACCCACATGTAGCTAGTGCCTAGGAGTTATTTCCTAGTACTTGTTCTCATTAGATCCATTGTACTTACCATCGGTATATGGTATTGTTGACTGGAAAATTCAGTAGCATTTTTATTTATTTTAAAATTGTTTGTCCTTTAAAATTATCCCACATGAAAACTCTTTTCATTTATTATTGCATCCTTTAGAAAATTGTTACTAGCATTTCTTATTTACAAAACATGCAATGCTTTTTGTCAGGAAATGTTTATCACATGGAATATCTTAGAGGTGGTATCCTATTGGGTTTTCTATCACACCCTACTTACACCTTTGGGTGTAAGTATACTATGTTATTTTATGTCACAGGTTTGGGTACAGGATTTATGCCATTTGTTTAGGTTTTTAGATTTCCATCGGGATGTAGTGTCGTAGAGAAGGATTGAGGGCGGTGCCTCTTTCCATGTGATGGTTATAGGGCTGTCTTTTCATGGGTTTGTACCTTTGTAATGGTTTTCAAACATTGTTTAAAATTGTGTAATTCAGTTATAAATTTTAATAAAAGATGTTTTTGTTTGAAAAATCCAGATTTGACTTCTTGGATTCATTTGTTGTTTTAAGTATAAAAACACGGGTAAATCATTCCCAATTTTTAGTTTTTGATACCCGGGCACTTGTGCTAGCCCGTGGGAATCAGGGACGCCCTTCGGGTCTTTCCACGGGTTGGGTCGGGTGCTGGTTTCAGCGGCGACCAGATTCAGTTCACGACAAAATGGTATCAGAGGGGGTTCGCTCTATTTGAGTCATGTTATTTGGGAAATAGTCAGGATAGTCTGGAGTGAAGATTTTCGGGACATGAAATTATGGTTATGGGTAGTGTTCTTGATCAACACACCTCATGAAGGGATTCATGTCACTGGGGAAGTACGTATTTATCTACGTCTTTTGGTTTTCTTGGTCGGATGATGATTAGGGGAAATGAAAACAGAGTT
This sequence comes from Viscum album, assembly GCA_963277665.1. NCBI lineage: Eukaryota > Viridiplantae > Streptophyta > Magnoliopsida > Santalales > Viscaceae > Viscum > Viscum album. The sequence continues at coordinate 1,911,817,155 of OY728135.1, read as the reverse complement.
AGGTTAATTGTCTCAGTGAGCTCGTAGGGTCTGGCATGCCAGGTGGATCCGGGGATATTTTCTAGAACACTCTCTGTGAAGGTGAACTGATTGGAATGTGGCTTCCATCCATATGTCCAAGTCACCCACTGAAACTAGTTTCCTCTCGCATTTTTTTGTTCTTTAGTTTTGATATCTTGGAACTTTGGTTTTAAAGTGACGTGGTTTTAAGAAGTGTAATGTTTTTGTGAAATGATCTTCTTATAAAGAGGGAGTGGTTTGATTTATGAAATGTTGGAACTGAATTTTTATAATTGTTTTGAAATGTAAAATAGTGTTCTTACACCTCTTTTGAATGCCAGAACCATATTGAAGTTGGTTTTCAAAAGTGTTTCCAATATAGTTTTCTAAAAAATTAAAGGGTGTTTTGATGGGATGAGATGTTTTGAAATTGATGTGAATAACTTGAAATTGAGTTCTTTTCTAAATGTTTGTGTCTTTATGAAATTATTTTTAAGATGTGAATTGAGATTTTGAACTCATTTTTAGCAGTTTTGAGAAAAAGGATGGGTTGGATGACCGTTTTGGTTTTGAAAAGTGGAAAGAATTTTCGTTTTAACCGTTGATATTTCCATGAGAGACCACATGTATTGGGTTATATGGGATGATGGATGGTTGATGGCATTAATGGATGAGTGTCAGGATGAATATGATGAGGTTTCCTGGTGTGGCACAAAAACATGAATGTGTGAGTCCCATGGGGTACCATTGGTGGATGCACTAACCACTAAACCGTTGGTTTTCAAAGAAATGTTTTTAATGAAAAACATGATGTCATCATGAATTGTTTGAGATAGTGTATATTGTGTGTTTTTGAAAAAATGATGATGTTGTGGGATATTTTGAGTCCAAGAACCCCTCTTCTTCAAACTATGATTTGGGTTTGAGTTTGGTCGGTAAGCTGGGTAGAAGGACTGGTTAGTAGTCTCCTATGATATATGTTTCGAGACACATTTATTGTGGTTCAATTAATGTGTTTGGATCTGGTTTGTGGCATGTTTTTACCAATATACCAGCTTGGTTGGGTCCTTGGGTTCTCCAATTGGATAAGGTATTCCCCCATTTAGGGTTAGTGCACAACTGAAGTGATACCCGGATTGTTTCGTCGTTGGAAAATCCTCCAGTTGATCAATGTAAGGAATCTTTTCTTGAGATTTTTATATTGAGTCTACACCAATTACATTATTTGATTTTTAGATCCTCTTGTAATGGGAGACTGGTCATGGAAGGTTGAAAGAGACCTTAGTTTCTTAAGCTACCGGATTCATCGAATGTGGAAGTTGTCTGGGGTTGTCAGTATGGATAGTGTCTATGAGGGCCTCTGTGTCCTTCATAGTCTCTTCGATTATAGGGTTTATGTAAACTACCAGTGTAGGAAATCTGGCCACGATAGGCTGTTATGGCAACTTTCTGGAATGCTGTGATGTTTGGGGGTGTTGTGTAAGGCCCCCTCTTTGTATTATTTCTATCAGTTGCTTCAGTCATGCTCGGTGACACGATGTGATGTCACGTTCTCGTTTGATTATAAAGGTGAAGTTGTACAATATTTTGTGACTCTATTTTTTTTTCATAAGTATATATCCTTTTGGGATATCTCGAAATCATCTATTTTAGAGAAAGGTGTTTATATGTGTCCTTTATTTTTGTTGTTTCTCACCCGAAGAAACAAGGTGTTATCTGAGTGCATCCTCTAAACCCTTATTTCAGTGAAATTCTACGTTAGGGTAAAGTGAGTTTTGGAGTGTGTTATGTCTTGGTGAACCAATTTGGGATTGTGTGTAGTTGTTTGTAGCATCAGAAGAAGAAATTATATTCAAGGGTTTCCAAATCCAATTTGAGAGGATGAAGATACTTTAATCATTTCGGCTCTCGCCATAGGTCTCGGAGAGAAGCTGGCACGTAGTCAGGGGAAATCCCACTGTCGTTCATAACCTTGTACAAAGAACTGTTCTCAGTATGAGAGATTGGAATAGTTTAAACATTTGGTGTTTTTATCTTGCTTCTATTGTTCTTGTTCGGTGGAAAGAGGTAGAGGGCCTCATCCCCATGATATCTCCCAATGACTTTCTTTTCCCCTTTGGTTTCCTTTGGGTTTGGGGGAAAGGTTTTGGATTTTTCTAGACATCTTGAGTGTACATTTAGTAGTAACCATTCCCCAGAAAACCATGTAGGTATAAGGATTTACATGGTTAGTGCACAGATTCCCAATCATCGTGGGCTAACCATGTGGTCGTCCCAACTCTTTATGTTTTGGGGTCTTTCTGTGACGGGCCATATTGGTCAGTTAAGATGGTTGGTTCTTATGGTGGGGAGCCCATTTTGTTTGGTCGGAACAAAAGGGAATGATGGCAAGAGGGGGGTGAATTTCCTTTTTAAAAAATTGATTAACAAATTAAAAATCAAAGTAAAGTGCAGCGGAAATAAAAGAGGCAAGACACGCAAATTGATAACGGAGTTCGGCCAAAACCCGGCCTATGTCTCCGCTCCCAACTCAACCGTTGAGAGATTCCTACCGCTTGCTTTTCAATGGTTTTAGCAAGAAACCCACTAGGCTTTGAGGTAGCACTAGGACCTATTACAGCTTGCTTTTATTGGTTGAGCAAGAACCCACTTACTTTTAATGGTTTAGTAAGAACCCACTAGCCTTTTTAACGGGTGAAGGCTAGCTCACCGTGACACAAGCCTTTTAAAAGGGAAGGCTTGAAGAAACCTCTTCACACCTTAATGGTGATGTGAAACCCAAAAGAAAGGGAGATGAGAAAAGAGTTTGGGGTTTGTAGGCACAAACCCAAATTTAAAGCTCAAAATAAATATACAAAGAAAAACCGTAATTGAGGAAGTCTTGGGCGCCTTTGATTGATTGGAGATGTTTGAAGGCCGCTTCCAAGCTTCTTGGGTGGAGCTCCTTGGATGTGGAAGTTGTTGGAGCACTTGGGGTTCCCTTGGAGGAAGTCGCCGGAGGTTGGCCAATTGATCCAAAATATGTCCGTTGGCTTCGTATATGTTCCGGTAGGTGTCCGGGGCTTCCTTGGCCTTTATTTATAGGCATGGAACCCTTGGGGAGGCTTCAGAGCCGTTGGAGAGGTCTTCGGAGCCGTTGGAGGCCAAAAGAGGGTTGACTGGTCAAACCCAACGGCTAGTTTGACTGGGCTACCGGCTGGCCAGTACAGCTCCACCGGCTGGCCGGTGCCTTGGTAGAGAAGAAGAGTCTTGATCCAGGCTCTACCGGTCGACCGGTGGAGGAGCCACCGGCTGGCCGGTGGAAAGACAATAGCAAACACTATTTGGGCTGGGTGCCACAGGTCGACCGGTGAGGAGCCACCGGCTGGCCGGTGGCAAGACAGTAGCAAATACTATTTGGGCTGGGTGCCACAGGTCGACCGGTGACAGAGCCACCGGTCGACCGGTGGAACCTGGCAGTGGGCAATCCCTCTGCCAGTTCGACCGGCTGGCCGGTGCTATCACACCGGTTGGCCGGTGGACTGAATTTCAGTCCATTTCTTGTCCATTCTTGGGCCAATCCTTTGGCAATCTTTTTCCTATCATCCACAACACTTAAAAACAAAGTTAAACATATATGAAAGTGATTGTGATCATGAAAATCAAATAGTGTGGGGTACAACAATCTCCCCCTATTTTGATGATCACAATCACTTATCAAAGCAATGTAAAAACTTAAATGAAAGGCATGCCTAAATTATAAATTGAAAATAAATACTAAGCATGAGAGAAAAGATTCTCCCCCAATCAATCAAGAAATTTCTCCCCCTTTGTGATTATCAAAATAGCTCGGGGCATAAAACTTGATTGAGGGAAAAAATTTGAAAAACAGGATTGAGATTTGAAAATTAATTTGAGATTTTTGAAATTGAAATGAAAATTTGAATAACAGTTTGAATTGAAAGTTTTGAATCAAAAACCAATTGAAATTTGAAATTTTAAACCAAATGAAATTTTTGAAATTTGAATTGAAAGTTCTGAAAAAAAATTGAATTGAAAAATTTTGATACCAAGAGTTGAAATTGAAAGTTGGAATCGAAAATTTTGAAATTAAAATCAAATGGACTTAAACGATCCTAACTCCCCCTAAATAAAAACAATGAATCACCGGGGAAAGGAATTTTGAAAAGAGACAATTTTAGGCCCGGAGAGACTTGCCAAAAGGGATTTTTCAATCCAAATTTGTCTCATGGCGGGTCTTCTCCTATAGAACTCATCGGAATAGAAAATAGACTTGGGTTGGCCGTATCGGGCATTTTTGCAATTACACTCATAAATGAGGTGCCCGGGTTTTTTGCAATAGTTACAAAATTTAAAACTAGAGCTCCCCCTTACAAAAACAGTTGGAGCATGGGAGGAGGAAGCTTGGTTGGTGTAGCCAAGTCCATTGGTGGTTCTAGATATTCGTTGAGAACCTAAGAGTTTGGAAAAATTTTGTTCACCTTGGGTGAACTTGGCTAAGGATTCCCTTAGGTCTTTAATGGTTGATTCCAAAGAATCAACATTGGGAAAATTTTGGATTTTTAGGGAGAGTTCCTCCTTCTCTTTGAGAAGTTGTTCTTTTTCGGAGGAAAGCTTTTTGAAATTCTTTTTTAAAGCAACAAATTTTGAAGAGAGTTCATGAAAACCATTTTCAAGTTGATCTCTAGCATGTTGGAGTTCCTCATAGGATAAATGATTTAAAGAATTTGAATTTGAAGAACAAGAGGATGAGGAGTCGGAAGATGTTACCTCATGTTTTGCCATTAGACATTTTGTACCTTGGTCACTCGAGGAGGAGGAGGATGATGAGGAGGTGTCACTCCATGTCGCCTTGAGGACTTTTTTCTTTCCTTTTTCCTTTTGCGTGGCCCGTTTTTTGTTGAGTGGGCAATCGGGCTTGTAATGGCCCTTTTCGCCGCACCCGTAGCATTTCACCTTGGGCTCGGATCTTTTGGTGGGTTCTTGCTTTCGCGCCTTGCGATATTTCTTCTTCTTCTTGTGCTTATTCATGAATTTGTGCATTTGGCGGGCGAGATTCTCCATTTCCGAGTCGCCGCTTGATGATGAGCAAGATGAGGAAGGAGATGAGGAAGAAGATGAGGAGGAGCTTACTTCCTTTTGTACCTTGAGGGCGATGTTCTTTGGTGTCTTGATTGGTGTGCCCTCCTTTTGAGCTTGCCTCCTCATCGTGATCTCGTACGTCATAAGGGATCCGATGAGCTCCTCTACCGGCATATTTTTGACGTCCTTAGCTTCTTGGATCGCCGTCACCTTTGGTGCCCATGAGCTCGGAAGGACCCATAAGATCTTCTTGACCATCGTCTCGGCTGAAACATCATCACCAAGAGATTTCCTTCCATTGCACACGTCAGTAAAGCGAGTAAACATATCGGAAATAGATTCATTTGGATGCATAGAAAAAGCCTCAAAATCCTGACGGTACATGTCTAATCGAGTATCCTTTACTTTGTTGGTCCCCTCATGGGTATCCTCCAAAAGTTTCCAGATTTCATGTGCGGAGGTGCATGTGGACACTCGATTGAACTCATTTCGGTCAAGGCCGCAATGAAGAGCATTCATGGCTTTGCCATCAAGCTCAAAATTTCTAATGTCGGCTTGGGTCCATTTGGATTCATCTGGGGTAGATAAAGTGTAACCTTGCATGACAATTTTATAAATGGGATACCCTATACTTCTAAGAAAAGTAGTCATGCGGGTTTTCCAATAATTATAGTCGGACCCATCAAAAAATGGAGCCCGACCCAATGAGTAGCCCTCGGGGGCGAAAGAGGTTGATGCCATCTTAATGGATCTTAAATTTGAAACCGGGTTAGGGTATTACTCAAAGGACCCCTCTGATACCAATTGTTTGGTCGGAACAAAAGGGAATGATGGCAAGAGGGGGGGTGAATTGCCTTTTTAAAAAATTGATTAACAAATTAAAAATCAAAGTAAAGTGCAGCGGAAATAAAAGAGGCAAGACACGCAAATTGATAACGGAGTTCGGCCAAAACCCGGCCTACGTCTCCGCTCCCAACTCAACCATTGAGAGATTCCTACCGCTTGCTTTTCAATGGTTTTAGCAAGAAACCCACTAGGCTTTGAGGTAGCACTAGGACCTATTACAGCTTGCTTTTATTGGTTGAGCAAGAACCCACTTACTTTTAATGGTTTAGTAAGAACCCACTAGCCTTTTTAACGGGTGAAGGCTAGCTCACCGTGACACAAGACTTTTAAAAGGGAAGGCTTGAAGAAACCTCTTCACACCTTAATGGTGATGTGAAACCCAAAAGAAAGGGAGATGAGAAAAGAGTTTGGGGTTTGTAGGCACAAACCCAAATTTAAAGCTCAAAATAAATATACAAAGAAAAACCGTAATTGAAGAAGTCTTGGGCGCCTTTGATTGATTGGAGATGTTTGAAGGCCGCTTCCAAGCTTCTTGGGTGGAGCTCCTTGGATGTGGAAGTTGTTGGAGCACTTGGGGTTCCCTTGGAGGAAGTCGCCGGAGGTTGGCCAATTGATCCAAAATATGTCCGTTGGCTTCGTATATGTTCCGGTAGGTGTCCGGGGCTTCCTTGGCCTTTATTTATAGGCATGGAACCCTTGGGGAGGCTTCAGAGCCGTTGGAGAGGTCTTCAGAGCCGTTGGAGGCCAAAAGAGGGTTGACTGGTCAAACCCAACGGCTAGTTTGACTGGGCTACCTGCTGGCCAGTACAGCTCCACCGGCTGGCCGGTGCCTTGGTAGAGAAGAAGAGTTTTGATCCAGGCTCTACCGGTCGACCGGTGGAGGAGCCACCGGCGGGCCGGTGGAAAGACAGTAGCAAACACTATTTGGGCTGGGTGCCACAGGTCGACCGGTGAGGAGCCACCGGCTGGCCGGTGGCAAGACAGTAGCAAATACTATTTGGGCTGGGTGCCACAGGTCGACCGGTGACAGAGCCACCGGTCGACCGGTGGAACCTGGCAGTGGGCAATCCCTCTGCCAGTTCCACCGGCTGGCCGGTGCTATCACACCGGTTGGCCGGTGGACTGAATTTCAGTCCATTTCTTGTCCATTCTTGGGCCAATCCTTTGTCAATCTTTTTCCTATCATCCACAACACTTAAAAACAAAGTTAAACATATATGAAAGTGATTGTGATCATGAAAATCAAATAGTGTGGGGTACAACACATTTGTGTATCCTTCTACTAGAAAATCACTTTTGTCCTTGGTATTGGCTTGGAAGTGGGTAGTCCCATTCAGAGCTATATAACCACCTACATCTTCCTTGGGTAAACGTTGGGGTTGGAGAGTTCCTAATGGTTTAGTTATATCAAGGTAAGTGTAACCTTGTTCAAAATTGTTATTCGTTTGGGTGAATTGCTTGAGTCTTGATCGGATAGTGTTTGAGGAGTTTTCTTTTGGGATAAAGTATGAATGTGATTGATCCTTTCAGGAAAGTGGTGTATGTTTTGGTTGTGAGAGTAATCCTTCCTTAATTGATCACTGGAGGTGTTTTGGCCTTTGGGGGTGAAACCTGGCAAGGGAGTACCTATTGGTTTCTCAGTGGGGTTTGGTTATTTCTTTGACCTTACTGTGACTTTACAGGGTGGAAAGTTTTCAAGTTGGGGATAATTGTCACATAATAACTTATTTTAAAGTTATTTTTAATTTATTTTCCATTAATTATTTGTTATTTGGCTTTCTAAACGTTTTATGGAGAATATGTGAGTTTTTAATGAATTGGGCCAAACTGTGAGCCCAATTCCAGATTTAAAAATTAATTTTGTTTCTTTTATAACATTTTCATTTTTTAATATTTTTCACTTATTAAAACTTCTAAATGTCCTCCCCTGCTATATTTACACCAAATTTAAATTTGGAGACTTTATAAATCCATAATCATGGAGGATTTGGGTTTTTATTTGAGAATTGGGACAACCTGAAATCCCATTTTCCAGTTTTAAATTGTTTGTTTAATTTTTTAATATATTATTCATTATACTTAATTTTTCAGTGATTACACCTCTATATCGACCCTCAGAATCCCAGGCACGCTCCCATTCCTTTCCCCCCTCTTTGGAGCTCGTTTGCAGCACGATTGAGTGCTTAAATGCTTAGGGTTTCTAAAAGCGGGCAGATTTGAGGAGGTATGTTATTTCCATGATAACTCTCTCAATTCTTACTCTTTTCCCCCATTCCAGTTCCTACATAATATTATAATCCTTGTTCGAAACTCCATTGAATGTTAGGATGTTTTAAAATTCATATTCTGGTGGATTTTGGGTCGTTTTATTCAAAATTGTTTTGAGTAAGTGTTTCTCTCTTCAATTTTTCATTATCATTAAGGTTTCCTACCTCTTTAATTATGTTATGAAACGTCTAGAAGATAGGGTTAGATCCTAAGCTCTGATTTGGTATCTTTTGGGTCAATTTTTGGTGGTCTAGGTCTGGATTTATATTCCTTGTGGTGCGGCGGTGGTGCCCTTAAGGATTCGCACCACGTTTTGAGGGTTTCGAATCAAAAGGTAGGTGATTCCCTGTGTAAACATTTTATGATGAGTTCACATTCTAGGTTTATTAATTTAGTATGTTTATAATCTGTTTTGTGTGGTGTGAATACTTATTTTGATCAATTTGGTTAACAATTTAATTTTTAGTTGTATTTTAGCTTGAAATTTTGTACTTTTCATGTGTGACTCTTAGGGCAATTTTTGGGTTTAGTTTATAACTTATGAAAGTGATTTATTAGTCTTGAAAGGGGATGAAATATCTTGTTTGTTAAATCCTTATTATCATGTGGGCCTTGAAAAGTGGTTTTTGAATGAGTTTAAGGTGCATAATCGTGTTGTACTTCTTGATGGTGATTTAGGAAAACATGTGTTTTTCATGTGTATCTTTTTGGTATTATTTGATGTATTTTTATAACACATGGGGGTGGTTTAATAATTGTTTTATGGAGGAAAATCTGTTTTGGATTGGTATTCGTATGATTTTGGGGTTGAATGAGGGGTTTGAATGGGTTTAGTGTGGAAATAATGGTTATATATGTTGGGTTTGTTTTATAAAAACTGCCAATGTTTTATTTGGTTAAACAATGTTGGGAAAGGGTGTGTATGTACTGTATGGGTGAGTATGTTCACCTAACGTTGGTTTTTTAATGGTAAAGTGGTGATTTGAGATGTCAAATTTTTTTATAATGTCTTATAAATTGTAGAAATGTTTTACTAAATTGTGTTTTGTCTGTGAAACATGGGTGTGGGATGTTTCATGTGAGTTTATTGATAAAATGAATTGTGAAGGTGAGAAGGTTATTATATGACATGTGTTTGGGATGTAATTTGAGTTGAATATCTTATAGTGGTTTTTTAAAATTGTTTAAAGTATTTGTGGAAGTGTTAAAGAAATGTGAAAAGTGTTGTAGGCAATTTTGGTGTGAGTTTGATTTCAAAATACATTTGAATGAAAAGTGGAATTTTTGACATGTGTGATGTACATGGGGCTATTCGGTTAATTTGTGTTGTGGATGTGATATTTTCATGTGAAAACTATACTTCTAGGATTGTTGAACTTGTTTGAGCACAAAGGGAAAACCCGGGTATCTAGGTGGGTGGGCGTGTACTAGTATGCTAGTGAATCTGTGGGTTTTGGCCTCTGTTTCATATAGAAAGATTGACACTTACAACTCTAACTAAACTATGATGATGATGATTGGGGACCACTAGGTTATGGGTATGATCCCACCTAGTGGCTCGTGCATGAGAACAAATTTTTTTTGTGTTTACTCTCACCGAGATACGAGGTACCTGTGACCCACAGCTTGTTAGTGCCTAGGAGTTATTTCCTATTACATGTGCTCGTTAGATACTTTGTACTTACCATAAATATATGATATTGTTGACTGGGAAATTCATATTCTTTGTTATTTATTTTAAAATTTTTGGTCCTTTAAAATTATCCCACATGAAAACTGTTTTCATTTATTATTGCATCCTTTAGAAAATTGTAACTAGCATTTCTTATTTACAAAACTTGCAATGCTTTTTGTCATTAAATGTTTATCACATGGAATCTCTTGGAGGTGGTATCCTACTGGGATTTCCCTCACACACTACTTACACCTTTGGGTGTAATTAGACTTGGTTATTTTATGTCCCAGGTTTGGGTACAAGTTTTATGCCATTGGTTCTGGTTTTTAGTTGTCCATCAGGATGAAGTGTCATAGAGATGGCTTTAGGGCGGTGCCTCTTTCCATGTGGATGTTCTTGGGCTGACTTTTATTGGGTTTGTACCTTTTTAATGGTCTTAAAACACTGTTTAAAATTGTGTAATTCAGTTGTAAAGTTTAGTAAATGATGTTTTGGTTTGAAAAATCCATATTTGACTTCTTGGATTCATTTATTGTTTTAAGTATAAAAACTCATGTAAATCGTTCCCAATTTTCAGTTTTTGATACCTGGGCACTTCTGCCAGCCCATGGGGATCGGGGATGCCCTTCGGGACTTGCCACGGTTCCGGTCAGTTTCCAGTTTGGACAGCGACCAGATTCGGTTCGTGACATGGGTGGTCCAAATGGGTGGATACTCACCCAATTCTTCACATATTTTTATCTTATAGTTGACTTATGGAGTAGTGGAAGTGGTTCTAGATTATTTTTGGCATTCCTATGTTATTAGGTTATTGTATAAGGATGAGGTGTTATCTTATGGTATATAGTTAAGGTATATATATATGTTAACTGTTGGTTTTTTGGGAAATATTTAGTTTCGAAAGACAATGTATTATCGACAAAAAAATAATCATATATTGGTCATCATACATAGATGAATGGGTAGAGGTTTCCCATGGTGAGGTTCTATAGTTAAATAGACTCACTTACATGGAAAATATTTCTATCGTATAGTGATGATCAGATAGAGATCATTGAAATAAGTTGTATCATATAGTGTTCAAAAAGTATTTAATTCTATTTGTATTAGTTTCATTCATGTGTATTTTCTATTTTCTATTACATTATATTGTACAAAATTGATTTATTAGTTTCCAATGTCAATGGGTGGTTGACTAGGTATCTCAGAGGTTGGTTAAAATAGTCGACCAGATGAGAACCACTATAAATAGATGTGGTGGTTGAGCTATTGTGGTATGAATAATTATTATTTAAGACTTTTTTGTATAATGTGAGTTTTTGACATAATTTATTGATAATGTATATGATATAGGATGTGAGAAATGAGTTTTTCATTTTCTTACATCTCAAATGAAGACTTTACATCATCCTCCTTTTCTTGTAAGAAATCTTTCTGATCCAAGTTATTATTTTTTGTATGATTCCATTTTTTTTGTATTTGATGTGTGTTTTTTTGAGTTTGTATGGTGATTAATTGGGATCTCATCCTAGTTCTAGGAAACCAAATTCGGGAAGGTAGTTATCAGAATTTGATTGCTTATCGGATTGTAGATTTATTTCCATGCACTGTCTAGGGTGATCGGACGAACATCAGTCTGGTGAATGTGGTGATTCCCAGAGATTTCCATTGAAATAGTTTAATTTCATGCTCATTACAAAAAATTGGTATCATTGGTTTTGTCCTAATTCACTCATAATTACTCATGTTCCTCCACTCATTGGATTTCATGTTATCCAATTTTTGTTGGTTTTAAAATTATGAAGAAGAATTACTCTAGAGTAAGGGATAGTTTGTATCAAAAAGTTATATGGGATATAATACACCTTTTGATAATGAAACTATATGATATTTTTATATAAAAATATCTGGATTTTTTTATGGTCAATGCCCTAAAAAATTAGACAAAAAGGATTAGGATCACTTAGATCGGATGGATTTCCCCTTGATCAGTATGTCTATTGCTCATAATTTTTCATTAAATGTTATAGAGGAGAAAGAAAATGCAGAGGATAGAAAATTATTCTCTTACAAGTTAAATAATTCTATAGATCCTATGAAAAATTTCATTATGGGGAGATTGGTTTTCTTCAGATTATCACATGGAATATTTTTAGCTGATAATATGAATTAATTCAATATTATTTGTGGAAATAATTTATCAGTGAAGGTAAAAATAACATATGAGGATTAATATTTTATTCTTTTTTCTCACTACTAGAATATTTTGAATCCATTATGACAATAATGAGAAACCCCAGTGGGAAGGAAGATCTTGTTTTCAATGACATTTAAAACATAATGTTGAATAATGAGTTGTGGTGGAAAGAATTTCACGATCCATATGGAAGTGCTCTCAATTCTATCAGATGGGGGCGATCTCTTCAATAAAAGGACCTTCAAAATAATAAATCATTAAATACTAATTCTCATAGATAATTTTGAAGGAACTAGTCTGGTCCAATCCCAATACATTGCCTTTATGGGAAAAGTGATATATTAATAAATATAATAGGAATAAGATGTATGAATCCATGTCCAAATAGATAAAATCAATTAGTAAATTGGAAAGAGTGTCTAGTTTGATAATTAGTATTACCGTTCTCTAAGAGTCATGTGTTATTACTTAATGAACATCATTTCATTCCGTAGGTGAGTATATGGGCATGGTTCATTGTATACTGGGAATCTTGGGAAAATTACATATAGATGATAATAAATCATTTTATACAGTGTTGACATGTTATATTGACATTCAAATGAAAAATTATCATTCCTAGATAGGGAAATATGTGAAATATGTTCTAGGTCTCTAGTATAACATCTTATTTTTTATATTCCTTGATGATGTCAGTTTCAGAATAAATTTTTAAAATGGTGTCTAAAATGTAAATAGAGGGTCCACAATTATTTCCCACTGAGTTAATAATGAAACCATGAATTCGAAGGTATGCAAGGATAGAGTTATAAAAACCCAAATAACATCATCAAATAGTCTAAAAATGTGGTATAATAGGTTTGGTCACTTTGGTGAAAAGTGTATTAAGTTAATAACCATGATGGACATACATAAACATGATAAAATAGACCATGGATGATTTGAAATTTATATTTTTGGGAAATAGAATATTGTTTAATATAACATATATGGTCAGAAGATAAGGAACTAAAAGATAGAACTTGTTTATTCTGATTTTTGTGGATCATCCCCTATTCATTCAAATCTATGATCAAGGTCATTTGTGACTTTCATTTATGATATTACTCAGAATGTATGTGTTTACATGATGATGAATAAATATAATGTTTTCCAAGAATTTATTCATTGTAATGTTTGGTTTATTAAGGATTATAAATAAAAGTTGAAATGTATCTGGATAGAAAATAGTCAGAAATTCTCCACAAAATCATTATTTGAAGGGATGGAATAATTTCTAGGTAGACTATTCTAGGAAATCCACTACAAAATATAGTATCTGAAAGTATAAATTGGATTATCTAAGAGAAAAATCATATTATAATGATTTAATCTATATTTCATAAGGTAATTTGTGAGAAAAAATAAATCCAGAAAGTATTTTGTGAACATAATTCTATCGTCGATTGTGGGAAAAGACTTCCTGGGGAACTTTGTCCTAATAAAAGGACAGAGGTAAACAATCTCAGATTCTGTAGAATTGTTTCATATGTTTATATTTATTGTAAAGACATAGATGACTTGGAGGTGAAATCCAATTTGTTTTTTTCTTGCTAGGTATGGTGATGAGAAAGTAGAATATCACCTAAGGGATGTTGGAAAAGAAATAAATCATCTAGATCTAAGATGTTTTTTTTCAATAAATAAATTCTATAGGAATATCATAACTTGGTTAAGAATGAATATATATTTAGATAAAATATCGATGTTTAGGATAATCAAAAAATTGACACTAGATAGAATCATTGTCTTGAAATTTTAGAGTAATCTTAGTTTGATGATGAAATGATCATTCAGCTACTGAATGGAGGACAATTGAATAGATATCTACTAGACAGAGGATGACCAGAGATACCATTATAATATAGAGTATTACTAGACAATACATTATCAAAAAAAAGATAGTTTATAAATATTAATATATGAAATAGAGGTACTAATGGATGAAACTAAGGTTTTGATGAGACTATCGATTCATTTTATTAAAATAGATTATATGTTTGGAGATGATATGAATATCATACTTATAATGGATTCAAGGGAAACTTTTTTGAAGAAAGAAATATCCTAAAACTCTCTAAACATTTTGATTTATTCATGGGAGAGGAAATTAATTCCTTAAACATTATCAACACATTGGATATGGATGAACTACTTGAAGGAAAGAGAGATTTGGAAGAAATGGGGTTTTAATTTGATAGGAGAGTCTTATTGAAGTAATAGGTATAAAAAAGATGGTGGAAAAGGATTATCAATATAAATAAGGGATAAAATTTCCAAAAATTTCTTTACCAGTTGTGAAGAACACTAACATTCAAATGGTGGTTAGCACTGATGTGTCTGATGATCTACTCATGGAGTAGATTGATGTAAAATGAATTTTCATCATGGGTTTCTAGAAGAAAAAATTATATGGACTATACAAAGTGTTATTAATTTCATTATAAATAGGATTTGATTTTTCAAATGAAATTAATTCATTACAGATTAATTAAAGCACCTAGGTAGTGGAATAATAAGTTCCAAACATTTATTCATGAGGAAAGTTTCAGTCAATTTTATTGTGATCATTTTTTTACCGAATGTAATCGGATGATGGATCATATATCATACTGGTACTATATATGGATGATATGTTAATTGGTGGACTGAAGCTTCATCGTATTGGGGAACTGAAAAGGATGATATCAATAATGTTTTACGTGAAAAACCAAATACATGATATGAATAATTTGGGAATGATAATTGAGGGGGATAAGAAAAACAGTTTATAAAGACCCAGACCCCAATAGGCAAGAGTTGGTGTTATTAAAAATTACATTGGCTGAAGTAACAAGGAATCACATCGCAATGTAAATAATAGTTTATTATTCTTGGTAATCTAGATCCATATTTAATATTCAAATTACAATTTAAACATAAAATATTAAAATTATTTAATTTAATAGAACTATTATTCTATAGTGTAACCCTCGATATCAGTCATAATAAACTACATGTAATCCTGGGGAAAAGAAAAAATAAAATAGGTGTGGGATCAAATGCTCAGTAAGGGTAATGTGTAATAGAATTTAACATTAATCAATGAAAATAATCTACACAGAAAAGTAAAAAAATGAACACACATACTATGTAATCAAATAACTATGAATGAAAATACTTCCATATATGTTGTCATAGTGGAAATCCATTGAAAATTAATATCTAAAATGATAGATATGCATAATTTTGGACATATGAACTATCATGATATATTCTCTATATATTTACAATCATGGTAAATCCCCAAAAATTATATGTCTATGAGTAAAAATAGATATGATTATTAATATAAACTAAAACAAAGGGTTTTTCAACTAATTTATTATTATGATTTGACTAATGAATTTGGAATCTCATTTATTTGTCCACAAACTGTGAGTTACATGTCTAAATATTTCCTCCTATATTTAATAATTGATTTAAAAAGACACTTTTAAATCAATGTGTCCCATACCAATTTGTAATATTTGAATCATAAACCCCATAAAAGAAAATAATTCTCAAATGAAACATTCAATACCATAATGATAAATAGATTCATGATAGGATATATCGACATGGAAGTACACCACACAAAATAAATAAGTGGTGGATAAGTAATATCTCACATAAATAAATGTGATATTAGAATAACTCTTACCCGTGATTTCCCTTAATTGAATGTGATTTATAATCTTATATAATAGTTTAAAACAAGTCAATAAATAATAACATAACCATATTCCTATATTATATGATCCCATTATGTCATTTTATAACCTTTTTTATAATAACATTTCATTATTAGCCACATTTGGGGTGTTAATTATATAATTTTCCTTTGATTGATCTCTCATGAATGTCATAGTTGTTTTACATAGGATTTAGTTCAAAAATACCAAAATGATATTATCATCATATATAGCATATTTAATAATTATTTACACTTTTATAATAATTAATTAATGTTGAACATGTGAAATGAATCAGATCACATCATGGATATTGTTGGTCGTACGTATGCGTGAGTAGCGATATAATTCCATTAATAGTAAAATGTTAAGGAAGTGTATGGTATATTAATTTTTCTAGATTCAATTTATTGTAATAATTACTATATATTACCATTATTTCCATTATTAAATCTATATATTTAATATGGTGATGATGAAAAAATTTCACCACGACAATGAGACGTTAAGTTATATATACGCACGTGTAGTGCTTGAATTTTTCATTGGATTGATACATGTTAGAATATGATTTTTCCATTATAAAATTTCACCCATGAAATATCAAATCATTAACTCGGTGGAGGAAATGTGTGTGTACTTATTCCTCATTTTTTCTTATGTTTCCCATGTTTCTTCTTCATATTTATGGTTCTTCCACAACACTTTGATGGTGCAGGTTTCCTTGTTGTGTAGAACATTATCTATAGAGTCCAAGATCTCTAATGGATTCCCCTCATAAGAGAGGAAATTTTCTAGTTGTACCACATAAGGACTCAGTAAATTGGAAGGGTTAGGTATGTACTTACTCAAGAGGGATATGGGGAATAAATCATGAACTTGATCTAGATTTGTTGGAAGTGCAAGACGATAAACAACTACTCATATGTGATCAATAATTTCATAGGGTCCAATAAACTAATGATAAACTTCCCTTTCTTCCCAAACAATAATAATCTATTCCAAGGTGAAATTTGAAGGTAGAATTTTTCACCCACATGAAACTCTAAGTCCCTTTAAGGGTTGTCATCATGGATTATCTACAGAGTATGAGTATCCTTTATGTAATATTAGATGTAGTGAACCTTTTCTATTGTCCCTGGAAAGGGTCTTGGCCCAAGAATCAATTTCTTCCCAACTTCATCCAAACAATAATGAGTTCTATATAGATTCTCATATAGAGCTTTATAGGATTCCATTTGATTACATGAATGGAAGCAGTTGTTGTATGATAACTCATCTAATGGGAGATGTTAATCACTTCCACCATTAAATTCCATTGATAATGTTATCATCACCACCTCAAGAGTCTCAAAAGTCCTTTTAGATTGGAAATCAGTTAGGGGTGATAGGCCATACTAAAATTCAATTAAATATTCAAATCTTGTTGACGACTAATGTAGAATTTTTATATAAATATTGGGTCATGATCAGGAATGATATAATGTGGAACTCCATGAAACCACACCACTTCCCTGATGTAAATGTTGGAATGTTTTCAAGATATAAATATTCATGGATAGTGATAAAATAGAAAGTATTGCTGAGATCGTCCACTATAACCCATATCACCTTCTTTCCATTTGTTGTTATCAAGAGACCAATGAGAAAGTCCACTATGATTTTGTTCCACTTCCTTGTTGTTTTGGTAGTAATTTTAATACCCCTAAAAAAATTTCTTCTGCCTTCACATGTTGACACACCATACACATTGTAGTGTATTCAATAATCTCCCTTGTCATGTTATCCCACCAATAATGACCACGAATGTCCCTAGACATTTTAGTGGTCCCATCATTTATAATGAATGTTTTTCTTCGATCTGTATACATTAAATCCTTTATTATTTATAGATTATATGGAACACATAGTTTTGTGTGAAATTTTAGTATACCTTATTGATCAACATTGAACTCTATAAAATTCCCAATCTTTACAGCCACTATCTTCTTTAGTCACAAATGATCTTCTCTTTGATATTTCGTAATATTTTTTAGTAATGATGGTGGAGAATCATTTAGGCTAAGTTTGATGATGTCCCTTAACTTATGATTCCCACAATGAATATTACTTCGTCTATGATCGATGGGTCTCTTCGAATCCTCATAATTTCTATAACAATAGGTTTATTCCTACATAATGCATCAAAAACGTTATTTTCTCTTCCATGTTGATAATTAATTGAAGAATCATAATCTTTAGGATGTTCCAACCATATCCTACGTCTCACGGTCAATTCATTTTCAGTGAAAATATACTTAAACTTTTTTGTTTATGTATATTTAACATTTCTACCAACTAACATATTTCCAAAATTTCATTAGTGAAAAAATAACTGCTACTAGCTCTAGGTCATGCATAGGGTAATTCTGCTAATGAGTCTTTAGGTATTGAGATGTATAAGCAAACACATTTTTATTTTTAACAAAATGCACCCAAGACCTTTCATAGATGCATCCTTAAAAATAAATAATCCTTCTCCAATAGATGGTAGATTTAACTAATGTGTAGTAACTAATATCTTCTTCATCTATTATAATCATTCTTCACACATCTTTGTCCAGATTAAATTTACCCCTTTTCGAGTTAACATGTTTATAGGATTATAATGTCGTGTATTGTTTTCAAAAACCTCTTATATTATCATGATAAACCAAGGAAACTATGAATCTCGGTTACTATTTTAGGATGAGGCCAATTATCCATAAACAGTTTCTTATGAAGTTCAACTCAGATTCTTTCATTGGTTACAATGTGACCCAAAAAAGAATCTTTTTTAAGAAGAATTCACAGTTGATGAAATATCCAAATAGCCTCTCCTTACATATAGTATGAAATAAAACCCTCATATGATCCTCATGCTCCTTTTGACTTTTTTAATATATCATAATATCATCAATAAAAACTACCACAATGTTATCAAGGTAGTCAGTAAAGACTCTATTCATCAAATACATAAAAATAGAAAAAGTATTAGTCAAGATGAAGGGAATTACAAAAAACTTATAACTCCCATATCATTATTGGAAAGAAGTATTTGAATTATATTATTAATTTACCCTCAATTGAAGATTACCAGATCAAATATCAATCATGGAGAACAATAGATTCTAAAGAAGCTAGTCAAATAAATCATCAATCCGAGGAAAATATGATTTTTATTCACTTTGATCTTGTTAACATCTCTATATTAAATGTGTAGTTGTATTGATCCATCCTTCTTCATCACTATGTGAATAGGTTATATCCAATGAAATACACATGGTTAGATAAATCCCTTCTCCAAAAGATATTGGATTTGTTTCTTTAATTTTTCAAGATCTACATTTTCCATTCTATATATGGTATTTGATATCGGCTTGTTTCTAGGAATAAGTTCAATAGAGAACTCTACCTCTCTTTCTATGGGAGTCCCTAGAAACTCTTTAGGAAATATGTCAATGTATTCCAAAATAATTGGGCAATTACCTATATGTATATTTATATTTCCTTCTTCATTTTAACTAATCATTTCCATAAATAAGGCTATGGGAGGTGCTTCTAGAAAAATCTTAGGCCACAATATCTCTCATTTGAAAAGAATTATTTGTTTTTATTTAAAAACTACTAATATTTATTTTCTTCATCAATTGATCTTAACATTACAATTTGAGATCCAATTCATACCTAGTATAATATTAAATTCCATCATAGGAATGACTACTAGATTTTTGATGAGATTATGTTCACCAATATAAATTCTAGAGTTTCTATACACTTTTGAGGCTTGGATAATACCTCCACGAGTATTAACTAATAAATATACTTCTAGAAGTATAGGGATTGGTTCTATATTATTTATAAACAGTAAAAATAGAAATTTTTAGAACTAGAATCAGAGAAAGTACCTTCTAGAATTGAGAGCACAATGGGAGTACCTACCACCACATCATTTGGTGCTTAAACATGAATCATTACTACAGCAAAATCACAACCTTGAGAGAATGGCCTATGACGTGGATGAAAGTGATTCTCCTCCTAGGATGTGGATGATGGTGATTCCCTTCCACCATCTTCATATTTGGATATTTATTTGAATAATGTTCAAGATATCTAAACTTGAAGCATTGAACTTCAGGTTGGGCCTGCACCATATTACCTTTATGGTTAGTATTCAGAAGTTGAGTCATCCCCTCACTATGAACGTTCTGATAAATATGTAAATCTCTTCCACAAATGTAACATTTACTTCTCCTATGAAAGCAGTTCCATGAATTCTTCCTTCCACAATTGTTCCCTGTAGAATGTTTCACTTTCTTTCCTTATCTTCTACGATCATAATTACACAATAATATTGTCTCAATTGATATCTTCTTTTCATTTGATCTATGGGACCACTACATCTCTCTAAACTCTAGTTCATCCTTTATATAATATTTCACTATCTTTTCCAAGATTTAATAGTCTCAATTGTAAATATTCTTCCATAGATAGGGTCTTAGTCCACCAATGATTCTATTAAACTACGCATTATGATCCATGATAAAACTAGAGGTTTTACGAGAATTTCTATAAATGTTCTTCTCACATCTTCCCACATATTCATTTTCCTTCTGCTTAAGCTATAGGAATTATTTCTCTATTTTAATTCACATCATAATGGGGAAATATTTTTAGAAAATGGTCCCCTTAAACTATTCTAATTATATATATCCAATATCCCTTTTTAGATTCATGTTTTTAATCAGCATCCAACACTGATCAGCTTCTCCCTTACACCAGTACACTTCTATGTTTTCATTCCCTTGTTCAAAACAATTTAGTACACAAAATTTTTTTTTTATAGATCTTATACATTGTTTATCAACTAATTGGTCAGTAGATCCATAGAAAAAAGGTGGTCATTTCTGTATAAAGGACACAATGGAATTTTGTTCCCAGAGATGTGATGAAACATCTCAACTAAATTCATGTTATTATTTATAACTTGAGTAATTTGATTCATTATTCTCAAGAAGTTTTTCATTCCAGCATCCATCGGTGGGCTATTAGCATATGGTCTAATGCACTCACAATTTATAGGGTTTCTCTTATTTCCCAACATTTTATAAAAGAAATAAAAAAAATTAGAAACATGTTTATTTTTAGAATATTATAATTCAAGATGAATTTCATAACATTAAAATCATTCTTAAATATGTTACAACAAATACATTTTCTTTATATCCTTTATATTGTTTATCAAAAAACCTGTGAATAACCATACATATCCCTTGGGAGTATCAAACCATGCAATGTAGTAAGACCAATTTAAATATACAAGTTTATAATGAGTCAAACCTGATGCAACTTGTTGAGTTTTTACCCCTAGATACATATGTTCTAGAACGATGTCCACATTTTCGTATGTGGACTTGGATATCTTTTCATGGAAACCACATACATAATACTTTACTAGAATAACATGTTGTTTTTTATATATTTAAAATCCTTTAAAAGGTTATTTTTAATGCAATAAAATCCTAATTTCTATAAATAACTAAACCTTCATTTTATTATAATTATATGATCCCAACATTTTATTACATAAATTTTCTTTTACATGGCACAAATAGAGGATAGTTTAATGTTTACATTCAGAGAAACAAGTTACATACTAATTAAAAAACACAAAACATTATTCTAATACTCATAAAATGCATCATAAAAGGTTTATCATAATTATATATTTTATATGACATTACCTTGGGATATGCATCAAAGGAAAGGGTGAACATAAGGCCTAGTAAGGGAAAGCAAGGGAAACAGTTTCCATGTAATTTTGAGAAATATCGCTAAGAACATGATTCCTAAAAATAAATAATAAGAAAGAGGAATATAATAATAAATATAATTATAATAAGAACAATAACTTGGAAATATGGAAAAAATAATTAAATGAAATATTCATAGGCATATCACCATGTTTTATCATTGAGATGTCATAAAAATTACAATGGTTATTCACTGAGGTATTACAGAACATTTCATATCTAGAAATTAAATTATTTACCCAATGAATTAGATCCATATCAAAGAAAACCACTAATATGGGTTAATTTTAATATTATCCAAATAAATCCTGCAATTTCCATTCATAACTATCTCATGGAGAATAAAATAAATTTTTTTCATATAAAAATCATGGCCTTTTAAAAAGTGATTGAAGACAATATCATTATGTGATTTTAACCCATAGAAAGATAATAATGGTTTTATTTATAAAATTAATAGAATAAAATAAATCCTTTTTTACATACTACTTAATACCCATGGAAAATACAGAGTATTATTTATTCATAAAAATAAAATAAAAGGTATTTTTCTTAAGATAAAGTGAGAAATTTTGAGAAGTAAAATCGGTCGTATAATGGGTATAAAACATAGTTTTAGAAAAGTGTAAAATGATAGGGAAAATGGGTATCTCATTCATAAAGGAATCTTAATATAGTAAAGGTATATAGTAACATATTTAAGGAATTTTAAATACATTACATATAAAAAAGAGAACGTTAAAGAAAAAGATAAGATGATATTTACCTTAACCTAAAGTGTAAATCCTAAAACTCATTGATTGAGGCCATGGGGGATTAAGGACCCCTTAGAAGGACTCCATGGGAGGAAAAAATATGATAAATTCTTGTTTTATGATTTTATAGTGAAATTAAATACAGAAATGTGTGTTTTTATAGTAAAATTGGAAGATATGTTTATTTGTTTTCAAATAAAGGCTTTAGAGACCAAGGTATTGGTAAATGAAAAACCATGGGCATTAAAATGGTATTTTCCCATTGTATTAGACACTAGGGAAAAATTTAATATTATTTTAATCCATACAAGTTGAACAACATTTTATATTACTTTTTTAGGAATGGAAGACTAATGTGTTCACACAAAATAACATTTTCAAAGATAATGTTTCCATTTATGAATTTGGAAGGTAAATTATATATATGGAAATAGAGTAAAATTAACGAAAATAAATTATACTAATAATATAACATATATTAATGCTTGTATTGTGGTAAATTTTTTATTATATTTTTATGACATAATTTTGATGTCATTGAAGAAACCAAAATACTCAAAAATATTTTTGTATTCAGAAAAAAATAAATTTTTTTAGATAATTATCACAATTCAACCTAACTGAATCTAGACAATCCATCATTTAAAATGATATTTATTTTTTAATAATATTTATCTAAATTTTATAATTTTAACTTTTTAATATTAAAATACATATTTATTAAAAACACTACCGAATTGAAAATGCATAGTGAAATTTCAGAAACATGAAAAAAAATAAAATTAGATAATCATTTATATTTAAATATGAGAGTTCTAACAATACTATTAAATTAAAATAAACATTAATAATAATAACCAGGATTATGAATCAATTATATCTTTTCGGAAATTTATTAAATCTCTCTGAAAAATCAATTTATCAAATATCATCTCAATTTTATTAAGAGAAACTATTCAAAAAACACCTTTGATTGAATATAAATTTTATTTATAAAAAGGAATTACACTTTTAGTAACCATTTCCTTAACTCATAACCATATAACACCCTAATACTAAATAATGGAATAGTATGAGATGGTGATAGTGTAACAGCCCAAGATTTAATGAAAAATATTCTTTTTAATTTCACTAATGTCTTGTGTTGTACGCTACGCCAAAAGGAGCTTGCACAACATGCAACCTTGACTTGACTTGCATTACACGCAATCACGACGTTCCTCGATAGCGTGTGTAGTACGCAATAACGAGTTTCACTAAACAACAATATGCTATTAAAATATTATTAAAACTAGCCGTTATGAATAGTAATAACCACTTTTTGAAATTTTGAAAATTTTATTTTTCAAAATGGAATTCATTTTTCGATTCGGAATATCGAAATTAGCCTAGGGTGAAATTTTGGTATTTTTCTGAAAACTTTCAATTTTTTATGAATAGTGAAACCACTAAGTGGTAGTTAAAAAACTGAATTTTTTATAAAACATAATTTTACCGCTTCTGTAAGTGGAATTTCGGAAATCCGAGAGACATGGTTAATATCAAGGACGAAAATGCGGTTCAATGAGATGAAAATAATTTTTGGTGAATAATACCTTTTTACTTTTTTTTACAACGGTAAAAAGTAAATAGGGTAATTAAGGGTAGAAATGATATTATTATTACCCTAACACATGTCCTAATTCTATTGGACAAGTGTAATTCGACAAAAAACAAACATAGAAATAAAATATGACCATTTAGGCCCACTTGGATTAGATTAGGACATTTATTATTAATTTATTTAAAGAAGGGTTAAAAGAGGGTAAATCAATGTTTATTTACTAAAACACTTTTAATATGGGGTTATACATAAGATAAATTCGACTATAAATATTAATTAGAAAGCTAAAAAGATTTCCTACATAATGGTTTTTTATTTGTAATTTTTAGACATTAAATAATTTAATTTATTTATGACACAACGATGATACAGTAATTATCTTATTAATGAAATATTGACATAATTGATGTTATAAATACCCAAATAAATATAATTTGAGACTTTTTATGAATTACACTAATCTTCTAGGTTAATATGACATGTTAGTATTTTTTAATTATCTTTTTTCGAACATATCATTCTGTTATGATTTTCAAAAAAATCAATTACTAAATAGTGTCAAAATTGACATAAAATAGTTTTTAAAACAAATATTATATTATTAAGTGTTATTTTATTCCTAAAAATCTATGGTTCGGCATAATAACTTAGATAAGGTTATATATATTAATAATAAACAACTTTGAGTTCGTTTGTCTTCTTATAGTGAGTTTATTAACCTTATAGTGTAAGAACAGAGGAAGACACGGTAAAAGTACAATTATTTAACTTAATGTTAAATCTAAATGATAAGGTTAAAATAGGAACCTAAACATGTCTAAATTATATAAGATGAGAGTATTTCGACCCATAACCACCTTAGCTTCGAAATATATCAATTTGGAGCTATTTAAAACTGAACTTGACTTTATAATAAAATAATATTTTTAGGTATTCCAAAGGTTCCCCTCTCCTCCCTTATAAAAGGGCACCTCCTCCCTCTCCTCACACCAATTGGAGCATTCAAGCTCGGCCAACCCCTGCCAAAATATCTTCTCCACTTCCCTAGTATCATCCTAGATGTCCTGGTCTTCTTCAAAGACCATCCTTAGTTCATTAAGTGGAGGTTAAGCGAAGGCGCGTCAAAAAGAGGTAATATCCATTACCGATCTTTTTCAATTTCATTCTTCTTAAACTTCTTCTTCTTTAGTTGTTTCATGATAAAGTTATAACAACAGTATTTCTTATATACAGATATTTTATTATAAATATGAAACAACTCTAATTAACCTTATATCCATCCTACGGAAAAAGGAAATCACCGCGCGTGCGTACGTACAGAATACCGTCTCCACACTGTGGTGTATTCTATTTTCTGCCACCACCTTAATTGGATGGGTATAATGGTGTAATGAGTAACTATATATTATTATTATAAGGTGATACTGATAATTAAATAGTATACATACACTTCAACACAAGTTCACGATCATGAGAATGATATCATCGCTCGTGCATACGTACGGACTACCGTCTCCACGACGCGATGAGATTCATTCTCCATGTTAACCATTTAAGAATGATTATAAAGTATATATAAGCAATAATAATTAAATATATTACATTATAAAGCTACTGGATTTATGTATATATGTATGTCATCTACTTACTTCTATTCAAGACAATAAGGAAAGGAAAACAACGTTCATGCGTACGTACGGACTACCGTCTCCATGAACGGTGTGTTTCATTTCATTTATCTATCTATTATATATATATATATACTGAATATATATGATATATAAATCATGTTTTATATTCTGGAAGTAAGTAAATCATGATATAAGTAATAATAATGTCAAGAACAACAAGTCCAAACACCTACGATAAATGAAACGATTTTACCCAAAACCCTCTTTAACATGGAATTTACAAAAGAACGGGTAAAATAATGTCATAAGTAAACCATATATGATATCATAACAATTAGTATGATTCTGGAATAAGTCAATGAAATTATTTAAATCATTATACAAGAGGTTCAGACACTTACGAAGCAAATTGGACCTAATGTAAGGGAAAAATATCACGATCTCATTTTTATCCGAGATTGTTTATACTTTAGTATTTACTGGGTTGTATTTTATCATCCAAATCCATGTTTCCTAAATATGTAATATTATTTCCATCCAAATACAATTGTTTAAATCCAATTTTACCCTATGGTGAGTTTTTAGTAAAGGATATGAAAGGAATCTTTTGTCATTTTTCGTATGCGGTACTTTTTGGCTTTTCCGACAAAAGTACGAAGAATGTTTTTTTTAACTTATACGGTTTGAATGGATTTTTAAAACATTATTTCCAAGAAGCTGCCTTTACAAGTTTTCAAGATTATTTTTAATCAACTTCTTTTAGTTTAAAATTTTATGACATGTTAAGAAAGGAAAAACGGTTTTAAAGATATTTTCCTCAAGAATGGAGTTCAAGTGTTTTATCAAAATTATTTTCCATCTAAGATAATAAAGGGTTCTGTTTCTATCTCTATTATTACATGGATTTGATTCTGTTGTGATGGAAATATTTTTATGAATTCATTTACCTTATATGAATTGTTTGATGACGTCACAGTGTTTAAGATTCCCATTTTTATTACATGGGTTTTCCTATGATGTATGGTTTTCTGATTTTGTGGCACATATAAGAATGGTATCATTATGAGATGGGTGGGACCTATATCTCCCTCCAATTCATTGGGTGAAGATTTTATATCTCATGAGATAGACATGGCTGGAATGGTAGGTTATACCGGTTCAATGAAACAGGACTGAAACGCGGGTGACTCGGTTCAGAAATGGAATTTTTCCACTAAGATAGTCTTGGAAATGAGTCTTGACTAACATGAAATGATTCTCTATGATTATGTGTGTATGCCACAAATTTAATGTTTCAAGTTATGATTATTGTGATTACATTTCACTGCCATGATTTATTCCATGTTATGAAATTATGATCTCTTTTGCATGTTATGATTTCCAAAAGTTATGTGCTTATGTATATGATGTGATTGATATTTCTTTTGTTTACCCTTACTGGGAATTTGAGCTCACCCTTTTATGTTTTCTTTTCCCAAGGATATAAAGAAAGGTTTTAGGTATAAAAAAGACGATCTTTATGGGAGATGTTGAAGATCTTTCACCACGATTAGAAGATTATGTTCCGAGTTTCCAAAGACACTAAACTATTACGAACCTTGCGTGTGTGTTTTTGTTATGTACTAAGTATTCCACAAATTTAATGTAATGTCAATGTACGTAAAGCTTCGGGTCTCTACAGTTGGTATCCGAGGAAAGGTTTAGTCAACCTTTGGAAACTAGGATGCGAAAACGTTAGTGAGATCCCTAGAGATATTTCTAAGGTATGTCTAGGGATGTCCCTAAGGATAAGTATACATATAGGATATAGTCCTAGAACTATAGTAAAGAAATTAGATTAAACCAAAGATGTTAGATATTGAAGTTACTCCCCCTTTATTATGATTTTTGCCTCTCACACTATTCTTTTTGGGTTTTAGAAAATGCCTGGAAACAAGATGATTCACGATAATGGAGGATATGATGGACAATGTAATGATATTCTTAATGAGCAACCAAATGAAATGGGATTTGGAAGTCCAAACATCATTATTATGCCGAATCAGCAATCTCATAATATGATCAATAAAGTAAAATTTGGTAAGTTTCCTGACTCGGCTAATAAGAGAAAGATGGAGTTTCATGATGATCATAGAGGAAAGAAAGTTCAATTTCCCCTATGTAAATCATGTGGGAAGAGGCATCAAGGAGAATGTTTCAAAGGAACTGGAAGATTCTTTGGGTGTGGAAAAGAAGGACACAAAGCCAGTAAGTGCAAAGGAAAAGGTTCAATTAACACCAGGGATGAGGATAATGGTATTGCTACGACATCAACAATGGTTAAATTTTTTAAATGTGGAATGTACGGGCATTATGCAAACCAATGCCCTAAGGGAAAGTCTCATGAAGAGAATCAGTATGGTCGTATGGGTAGTATTTTTGTGGATGATGATGAAGAGACTACAAATGATATGTGAGATGAAAGAATTGTTAATGCTCGGTCAATGGTTTAATAATGTAGTGGAATGATTACATGTTTATCATGTGTAATGTTGTATAAGTAATCTCATGCTACTATGGAATAAAGTGACATCGATGGATTGTTACACTGTTGTCTTTCCTTAAGTTTTGAAAGTGTATGATTAATGTTACCAGTATCCATGATAGGTTATTCAGATATTTTTGGAATGTAGATGATATGCGCATAATGAAGGGATAAGGAGAAAATTAAATGTTTGATAGTATTCATGAGCTCATGACTGATATAAGGAGAAGTTTATATCATGGTTTGAGTATATAGAATTTTTGGATTTTGGTATGTGGAAAGTGTTAAATTTTAATTGCATTCATGTTTTCACTAAGGTTCAATGTGTATTCATTCTTCAAGAGAATACATGATTAAGGTATTCACATTTTACTAACAAGATATATCTTATGATATATGGAGGATAAATGAGGGCATTCACGTGATTGTTTTGTGACATTTCGAGTAATCATTTTCTTTATACTATGAGCTTGGACCGAAGTATTTTAGATAAGCCTAAAGATTAGAATGGATTATGTTGGACATAAGTTAGGATAAAACATTTTTTGATATTGTTGATGGGATGTTATAGTAATATAACTTTAGAAAAAGGACAACCTGCAGGACGGGCGGCAGCCCATCGCGTCGGACAAAGCTGTGGGAATCAAACCCACAACCGAAGTGCGACTGGCCTTTATCGCCTACCACTGGCCTACAGGAAGTCCCTGTTTAGTAGAAACTAGTTTTATTATATTAAGTAGTATGATATATGAAGTATAAGTCCATTTTAGGTACCATATATGATTAATCTCACTATAGAATGACTTATGTATATTTAATAACTTTTGCTAACCTTTTGATTGAGACAGATGGAATGACCCATCATTCTATCACATGATCTGCTAACACTTCAGGAATGACAAATTCAACTTCATTTATTTAAGAGATGAAGTAGAAATTGTTCAAGGCACGAACAACAGTGAGATTGTACCAAAATAAAGTATGTATTTATTCTAATTCAAACTCTTCAACTTTAGGGAAACGATCTTGAAAACCAAAAATGATGTCCTAGTGCTCTTATATCTAATTATTCAGATGGTACCTTAGATCGTCACAAATTTATGGATTTGTGATTGTTGGCTTTTCCATAGCCATGTTCTCTACCACTCTCCATCAGAACATGATGGTTAGATTTTTCTTCCATATCCATATTTTCACCTATGTGGAAACCCAGTTATTAGTTTATTTGGGTAACCGTTACGTTTCATACTTTCATTTTTAAAGATTGGTTTTGGTATTCCTTTTTACGATGTGGGTTTCTATTAAAGAAACTTTCGAATAGTAAACCATTTATAACCCCGATTAATTTTGAGGGCGAAATTCATTTTAAGGGGGGTAGAATGTAACAGCCCAAGATTTTATGAAAAATATTCTTTTTAATTTCACTAATGTCTTTTGTTGTACGCTACACCAAAAGGAGCTTTCACAATAAGCATCCTTGACTTGCCTTGCATTACACGCAATCGCGACCTTCCTCGATAGCGTGTGTAGTACGCAATAACGAGTTTCACTAAACAACAATATGGTATTAAAATATTATTAAAACTAGCCGTTATGAATAGTAATAACCACTTTTTGAAATTTTGTAAATTTTATTTTTCAAAATGGAATTCATTTTTGGATTCAGAATATCGAAATTAGACTAGGGTGAAATTTTGGTATTTTTCTGAAAACATTCAATTTTTGATGAATAGTGAAACCACTAAGTGGTAGTTAAAAAAACTGAATTTTTCATAAAACTTAATTTTACAGCTTCTGTGAGTGGAATTTCGAAAATCCGAGAGACACGGTTAATATCAAGGACTAAAATTTGGTTCAATGAGATGAAAATAATTTTTGGTGAATAGTAACTTTTTACTTTTTTTTACCACGGTAAAAAGTAAATAGGGTAATTAAGGGTAGAAATGATATTATTATTACCCTAACACATGTCCTAATTATACTGGACAAGTGTAATTCGACCAAAAACAAACATAGGAATAAAATATTACCATTTAGGCCCACTTGGATTAGATTAGGACATTTATTATTAATTTATTTAAAGAAGGGTTAAAAGAGGTAAAATCAATGTTTATTTACTAAAACATTTTTAATATGGGGTTATACATAAGATAAATTCGACTATAAATATTCATTAGAAATATAAAAATATTTCCTACATAATGGTATTTTATTTTTAATTTTTAGACATTAAATAATTTAATTTATTTATGACACAACGATGATGCAGTAATTATCTTATTAATGAAATATTGACATAATTGATGTTATAAATACCCAAATAAATATAATTTGAGACTTTTTATGAATTCCACTAATCTTCTAGGTTAATATGACATGTTAGTATTGGTTTAATTAACTTTTTTAACTTATCATTCTGTTATGATTTTCACAAAAATCAATTACTAAATAGTGTCAAAATTGAAATAAAATAGTTTTCAAAACAAATATTATATTATTAATTGTTATTTTATTCCTAAAAATGTATGGTTCGACCAAATGACTTATATAAGGTTATATATATTAAGAATAAACAACTTGGGGTTCGTTTGGCTTCTTATAGTATGTTTATTAACCATATAGTGTACGAAGACAAGAAGACATAGTAAAAGTACAATTATTTAACTTAATGATAAATCTAAATGATAAG
Source organism: Viscum album (assembly GCA_963277665.1). Taxonomy (NCBI): domain Eukaryota; kingdom Viridiplantae; phylum Streptophyta; class Magnoliopsida; order Santalales; family Viscaceae; genus Viscum; species Viscum album. The sequence continues at coordinate 1,911,786,302 of OY728135.1, read as the reverse complement.
GTTAAAATAGGAACCTAAACTTGTCTAAATTCTGTCGGATAACAGTATTTCGACCCATCCCCACCTTATCTATGAAATGTATCAATTTGGAGCTATTTAAAACCGAACTTGACTTTATAATAAAATAATATTTTTAGTTATTCCAAAGGTACCCCTCTACTCCCTTATAAAAGGGCACATCCTCTCTCTCCTCCTCACACCAATTTGAGCATTCAAGCTCGGACAACCCCTGCCAAAATCTCCTCTCCACTTTCCTAGTATCATTCTAGAGGTCCTGGTCTTCTTCAAAGACCATCCTTAGTTCTTTAAGTGGAGGTTATGTGAAGGTGAGTCAAAAAGAGGTAATATCCATTACCGATCTTTTTCAATTTCTTTCTTCTTCAACTTCTTCTTCTTTAGTTGTTTCGTTATAAAGTAATAACAACAGTATTTATTATATACTGATATATTATTATAAATATGAAACAACTCTAATTAACTTTCTATCCATCCTACGGAAAAAGTAAATCACCGCGCGTGCGTACGTACGGAATACCGTCTCCACGCCGTGGTGTAATCTATTTTCTGCCACCACCTTAATTGGATGGGTATAATGGTGTAATGATTAACTATATATGATTATTATAATTTGATATTGATACTGAAATAGTATACATACACTTCAACACAAGTTCATGATCATGAGAACGATATCATCGCTCGTGCGTACGTACGGACTACCGTCTCCACGACGCGATGAGATTCACTGTCCATGTTAACCATTTAAGAATGATTATAAAGTATATATAAGAAATAATAATGAAATATATGACATTATAAAGCTACTGGATTTATGTATATATGTATGTCATCTACTTACTTCCATTCAAGACAATAAGGAAAGGAAAACAACGTTCATGCATACGTACGGACTACCGTCTCCATGAACGGTGTGTTTCATTTCATTTATTTATCTATTATATATAAATATACTGAATATATATGATATATAAATCATGTTTTATATTCTGGAATTATGTAAATAATGCTATAAGTAATAATAATGTCAAGAACAACAAGTCCAAACACCTACGATAAATGAAACGATTTTACCCAAAACACTCTTTAACAAGGAATTTACAAATGAACGGGTAAAATAAAGTCATAAGTGAACCATATATGGTATCATAACAATTAGTCTGATTATGCAATAAGTCAATGACATTATTTAAATCATTATACAGGAGGTTCGGACACTTACGAAGCAAATCGGACCTAAGGTAAGGGAAAAATATCACAATCTCATTTTTATCCGAGATTGTTTATACATTAGTATTTACTGGGGTGTATTTTATCATCCAAATCCATGTTTCCTCAATATTTAATATTATTTCCATCCACCTAGAATTGGTTAAATCCAATTTTACCCTTCGGTGAGTTTTTAGTAAAGGATATGAAAGGAATCTTTTGTCATTTTTCGTATGTGGTACTTTTTGACTTTTCTGACAAAAGTACGAAGAATGTTTTTTTAAACTTATACGGCATGAATGGATTTTTAAAACATTATTTCCAAGAAGCTGCCTTTACAAGTTTTCATGTTTATTTTTAATCAACTTCTTTTAGTTTAAAATTGTATGACATGTTAAGAAAGGAAAAAGGGTTTTCAAGATATTTTCCTTAAGAATGGAGTTCAAGTGTTTTATCAAAATTATTTTCCATCTATGATAATAAAGGGTTCTGTTTCTATCTCTATTATTACATGGATTTGATTATATTGTGATGGAAATATTTTTATGAATTCATTTACCTTATATTAATTGTTTGATGACGTCACGATGTTTAAGATTCCCATTTTTATTACATGGGTTATGCTAAGATGTATGGTTTTATGATTTTGTGGCACACATAAGAATGGTATCATTATGAGATGGGTGGGACCTATATCTCCCTCCAATGCATTGGGTAAAGATTTTATATCTCATGAGATAGACACGACTGGAATGGTAGGTTATACCGGTTTAGTGAAACAGGACTGAAACGAGGGTGACTCGGTTTAGAAATGGACTTTGTCCACTAAGATAGTCTTGGAAATGAGTCTTGACTAACAAGAAATGATTCTCTATGATTATGTGTTTATGCCACAAAGTTTAATGTTTTAAGTTATGATTATTGTGATTACATTTCACTGCCATGATTTATTCCATGTTATGAAATTATGATCTCTTTTGCAGGTTAAGATTTCCAAAAGTTATGTGCTTATGTATATGATGTGATTGATATTTATTTTGTTTACCCTTACTGAGCATTTGAGCTCACCCTTTTATGTTTTCTTTTCCAAAGGATATAATGAAAGGTTTTAGGTATAAAAAAAGAAGATCTTTATGGGAGATGTTGAAGATCTTTCACCATGATTAGAAGATTATGTTCCGAGTTTCCAAAGACACTAAAGAATTACGATCCTTGCATGTGTGTTTTTGTTATGTACTAAGTATTCCGTAACTGTAATGTAATGTTAATGTATGTCAAGCATCGGGTCTCTATAGATAGATTCATAAGGCATGGATCTACATGTTAGGTCCCCCGTTTCTCTTCGCTACATTATTTTTCATTTTTCATTTATATGTAAAAAATTAATTATATTATTGAAAATATTTTTGATTTATATATATATTTTTTGAATACATCAAAACATAGCCCATAGGTTATTAGATAAAAATTCATTCAAAAAATCTGGTTTTTTATAGTTCCACGATAATAATAACATCACATCATATAGGTGATAATATAGTTATTACTTTATCATGTAAACAACACATGTATAAGAAGTGGAAGAAGAAACAAACATGAAAGATTCTATAGAGATGAGTACCTCTTCTTCAAAGCACTTCCTTTAATCTATTCTAAAGTGATTTTGGGTAGGTAATTTTGACAGACCCAAACCTCTAGAACATAACTAAATATGCTGATAAGATAAATCGGTCGAGTATAGTTGAGGTATATGGATCATATTTTTATGATAATGTGAGGGAGGAAATTCCCTTTTATAATTGAGGTGAAGGGTACTTTTAAAATTCAGAAAAATATTAAAATATAAGAAGGTTATTATAGATACAAAAACATTAAAATGGACTTTAAATGAATAACGTAAGACATTATTGACTAGATATTATCCTATTTTTTATTATTTATCATTTTTGTAATTTCTAAATAATTTAATAATATATTAATTTAATAATTATAATTCTTTTCAAATTTGATAATATTCATTTAATTTTACATCTTAACACATCAAGACAATGTGTGAATTTAAATTTAATGATTTCAGACATCTATAATATATCTTATAGAACAAGAAAATTAACTAGACACATTACATCATCCAAAAATATATAGAAATTAAAATTTTTAAAATGAATTATTTTATTTTTCTGTTAATTAAATAAATACTATTTTATCAATGAAGAATCATTCTAGGTAATTATATAAATTATAAAAATTAAATGTAAAATTTTATAGTGAAACAAAATTAAAAATGATAAAAATAGACTTTTAGGTTCTTCATATCTTTTTTTTACCTTCTCTGAAAACATAAAAGATATTAGATACAATGAGTGATTTGGTCGAGCCTAGCCGAGTGCTCCACTCATCTGCGGCAAGTTCTATTTCTCACTATACATGTGGTATTTTGACATTCTTATGCAAAACTGTAATCCAAAGGTTGTGATTTGCGTTAGCTTCCTTAAAATCTAGCTCCCTTTTCGATGTCCTTTCGTTATTCTTATGATAGGGAGAATTTTTTGTCAATATCATTGTTCTGATAGTAGAACCAGGTCTATGTGTCAACAAATTTCTACAAGAATCTGTGTGGAGTTGTATGTGTTAAAAATGCCAAAAAAAACTGTATAGATTATAGTCATAGAGGAGTTTTGATACAAGAAATAAGTTATTTTTGAGTCCTGGATAGATATCTATTCCTCATGCAAGAAAATCGGCCACATGGAGATAGTGTGTTGATGCATAGACGGTAATACTTCTCAAAAGATTCATGTTTTACTATAAACAAATGTTATGGGCAATGGTTTGGGTGTTGTGTATAGTTTGGGTGTCAATACAAAGGAATGTGTCCATGATGGTGTGTCATCTAGGTGAAGTGTCTACATAGAGGATGTGTGATTAAGATCATAGGAGGGCTTGGAGTCGATGGGGTCTAAATTACATTATGGGCCCATAGCTTATATTTTGACTAAGTATTACAAATTAGATAAGGATGAATCATTACTCCCTAATATAAGAATTTATTGCATATTTGACAATTTGAAAAGTGATTTGGAGGGGTGGTGTGTTTCAGGGTTTGTGGATCCAAAGGACATAGTTATAGAGACTCCTAATGAGGATGCAGTGGGAGAATGAGATAGAGTAATTGATAAGGTGGTGCTATATACTTTCTGGGAGAAGGATAAAATTTCATGTTAAATTATGAATTTGGTGGAGGCTGGGTGAAGGAAACAAGAAATATGAGATCGAAAGTGACTTGTCCAAATGTTAATGTTTATAATTGATTTGAGTATATAGTGACTGAAAACCTGATATAGGAATTAAATGAGGGTACTTCTTAGAATTAGGGTGCAGGTGATGCCTCTATGGCTAGAATGAACATGCATCGAGTTTCATCAGAATAAGATTCTTGTGAGGCTATGCAGTGTATGTTTTTAGAGAACTCTAATGTACATCCTTAGTTGATGGGGGAAGGACATGTGAAGCTGGGGAATCATGATATGTCTGGACAAGATCCACAAGATGCTGATATAAACACTAATGAACAAAATTCAGATTATCATAACAAGATCCATAATCTATTTAACTCATTTCATAAATCTATTGATCAGGGGGGTACACATCTGATGATGAAAGGTGGACCGACAATATCAGACGTAAGGCTATTGGCATTGTTCATGCCACTTTCAAGGATTTTATTATATATGGGAAGAAAAATATTAATGAAAATGAAGGATTGACATTTGATCCTACAAATAAAAGGCTATAGAAGGACCAATACAACCTACCACGGGAGGTTTCTACCAAATCTACCTCTAATGTACTAAGAAGGTCAAATGTAAAGATCCTTAAAATCATCAATCAAAGTAATTCTCAATATAAATAGGAAAATATAGAGTATTTTAGTATAAAAATTATTTATCATATTATGATGATTAACTTTTTAGCTTTCTTGATGAGGGTAATCAACTTTGTTTGACCCCTCCCTCCTTTCTTAACATCGTTTTCCTATTTTTAATAAATGTTCAGGAGATTTTTCTTCTGGATGCACTTTTTGAAATATAAGTTATTTTCATGGAAATGTTTCCATTAAAACACTCCATTTCAATATTATAGTGATAATTGCTGAATCATCTTTATCGAATAATTTCGAAATATGTTTTGGTCACATTATTACCCTTATATTTGGGATTTAAACTTTTTTTAATTCCCTTAAATCTTACCATGACAATAGGTATTTTAACCCAATGAGGGTCAATATTTTTACTATAAAATGACCAATAAATCTTAAAGGAATTATAGATGACATTGAAAAACTTATCTAAAGATTATGGCAAAAAAATTATATTTTTATGAATTTTATATCATTCAGTAAATATTTTTTATTTTAATATCACATTAATGTCAAATTTGACACTATCCATTGCTTTGAGTTTAACAAAAATGTAAATAAATAAAAATAGATATCTTAGAGTCAGAACTATTAAAACTTCACTATCATGATAAAGGTATCTACGAAATTTATGGATGTAATTAATTTGTTCAATTATATTTATTTTAATATTTTTTATATCATTTATTTGATATTCCCATCAATTAAGTAATAAATGCATCATCATTGTGGAAAACATTGAGTTACTTATTTATCTTCTAAATCAAATAAAAATATTAATATGACTAAGAAAAAAAATTATCTTTCCGAAGAGAATTTATAGTCGAATATATCTCCTTGGTAACCTCATATTAAAAGAATTAATTTGTTAAAAACAAAATTATGATATCTTTGACTTTTCATTAAAATAAAATACTATAAATGGATTAAAGTCATCCAAGGTGTGGAAAGAGCTGATAAAATCATCCCAAGGTTTATTTTGGTCTAAAATCACTCATACAATAACATTAGGACATGTTTTTTTGGGTAATTTAGAAATATTTATAATTTTTTTACCCTTAATTACCTGATTTTCCTTTAACTGTGGTAATTAAAATTAATAATGTTTCTATTCATCATTGGCCTAAAATAAAATGGACCAGTTTATATAATTTATAAATTCTTGTTAATATATTGGAATTCATTTTTCAAAATTATAAATTCATAATCCCCTAAAATTTATTTATTAAAAATATCATACACTGGGTGAGAAAATGGGTATTTAAAATGAAAACATGAAATTTTTGAAATGTTTTCATATCCATATTCAATATAAAAATATTATAATGAACTATACTGAATTAATATATGTATTATTTATCTAATTTAACAATCTTAAAAATTTAAAATATAATTCAACATCGTTAATTATTTAGATGAAAATCATGTTTCAATTAAAATGTATCATTTGTTTATTAATCATATAAAATGAAAAATATCATAAAAAACACATAATAATATTATTGTATTATGATTTAAAAGTTGAATATTATTTTTTCAAATATAATTTAAAAAATTTCACAATTTAGTTTTAAAAAAAGTGCAACCTTAAAAGCTGGAAAAATAGCCATTAGGAAAATAAATTTTTTATTCGTAAAAGTTGAATTATTTTCCAAAAATATCTAAAAAGAACTTAATATGAATTTGAAAAATTATATTCGACTTATAATATATATATATTTCATAATTTTCTAAAAATTATTCCTTCCCACCAAATTATCGGAAAGGTGATAGTAATATTTCATTGTTCATTTTAGTTGGGTGTTGCATGAAATGTAAGATATTGAAAAGATTAACTTTAAAAAGATACATAACATAAAATATTAAATTTTACATTATCCCCTGATTCAATTAATTATTTCCCTGAAATTTTAACTTTCACTTAAAATATTAATGTTTGATACTTGACAATTCTTTTGTGGGAAACCTGCATTGGAAATTTGGTTAATAAAGTATCCTCTTAATATGAGGGAAAGAGAAATGTGAAGGTCACCACAAAATTAGGTTTTCAAATAGAATAAAATTAACATAAAGTGATAACACATACATGGAATAGAAATCTAACTATAAACATTTGATGGATTGGGATAGGAAACATGTCCATTATAATGTTAATGTCAGAAAAACATAAATCAGTTGTTGGTTAAGAGACATTGACTTCATAGAAAGAAAATAAATATATAATATATTTTCTCCCAAATACATTTCTTATATTTTAGGTATTCTATTACAATATCGATAATCACTTTATAAAATAATCGTACATCATCACATTTCATATCATAAGAATAATCTCATACTTTGGATGTGTTTCTATCTATTTTCTCTTCATCATTTATACAAGGAAATGTATGTTCAAGATGAATTTTTTTATCCCCTAAGCACTTTATTAAACCATAAGATCCATAATCTATTCCTTTAAAATTTATAAATTTTATAAAAAAATGGATAAAACATGATATCCAATATAATAAATAAAACATTAATCTAAAATAATAATATCTATTCTTCAACTTAATCCATTACAAAATTAGTTAATTTTATGATTCATCCAAAAAATTTCTGATCAAATTGGATGACAAAAGATTCATAAGGTCACTAAATTTACAAAATCATAATAACATTATATTCCCCAAACAACATAACATATCTCTTATTGTCAAATACTAATTATTTTTTCATCTTAAAAAACTTTAATTAAAACCTTCATGATTCCAAATCCTTAAGGAATAAGTATTATAGTATAATCTTTTTATATCTCACAATTATTATAACCAAGGTACAATTGATGAAATTAATCTTGAATCCAAATTTAGAATAACTTTAACCATTTACTTCATTCTTAAACATTACCTATAATTCATCATTTTATTCTTTAATACCACCTTACTTTTTTTTATGATCTTCATCTACAGTAAATCTATTGCATGTATAACCTTACTGACTCTAACAATTGACCAAAACCTAAGAATAATATAATAAACACTAATCATAGAGATATAGTTGTGAATAATCATTTATATGAAGTCTATATCATGAAATATTATTCACAATGCATGAGTACATAGGTTTAACCTTGGTTATACATGGTTTTATAAAATATAAAGTATGATATCTGCTACTTAGAATTATTCTCATAGTCACTTATATGGTCGTATTCCATAATCCATGTTTTCTTAAAACTATATCCCATGGATTCTAATAAACTCACTGTGATACCAACTGTAAAGTCCTCCAACCCAGTAACACAATGTAAATATATTACATTGTTATATTATCATCACGTATAAGGAATCACATCACAAAGGGACAAATAGTTACGTATTTTTGGTAAACTAGATAAATATTTGAAATTAAAAATACATTTTAAAAATAAAATACAAAAAAGTATTTTAATTGAAAACACAATTATTCTACTGGATTAACCCTACATATCAATCACAACAAACATCTTGGAAACATAGGAAAAAACATTATAATAATGCTGAGATTAAATTCTCAGTAAGGGAGATGTATAGTATAATCTAACTTTAATTAATGAATATAATCAACATATAATGATAAATAATTGAACGCAAATGATATTTACTGAAATAACTCCGAATGAAAATGCATCAATAGATTTTATTAATAGTGAAAATCTTGTGATAATTAATTTTTAAAATGAAATAAATTCATAATTTCTATCATATAAACTAACAAGGCATATCCTTTTGATAGTTTTTGTCACAATCAATCCTCTTTCCAATTTACGTCTACTAGTACAATCCCATCCCATTTTTCTTGGAAACAAACTTAAAGTGTTTATCTCAATTGATTTTTTTAAAGAGACTATGGATTAATCAAGTGGATTTCATTAACTGGTTCCAAAATCATGTCTTGCATGTCTAAATCATTTCTCATATATCGAATACTCAATTGAAGAAGATATATTTAAGTCAAAGTATCTCAAACAGGTTTAAAATATTTGAATCATGTGCCCCATAAAAGTGAATAATTATCAAATTAATCACTGAATACCATGAATATAAATATATTCAGGATATGATATGTCAAATGGGAATTACTCCATGCAAAATAAATAAGAGGCAAATAAGTCATATCTCACAGAAATAAAATTGAGATAATAAAAACACTAACCTTATGATTTCCACTATTTAAATGTGGTTTAAACTCTTGTTTATTGTTCGAATCATGTTAATAATTTATAAAATAAATATATCTATATGATTTATTATCATCTTATATCATATTATTTCTCCATTTATTATAATATTTCATCATTATCCATGTTTTTGGTGATAGCTTCTATATTTTACTATGCATGATTTGTCATGTAAGTCTATACAATTTTTATATGATAAAGTTACATTATGTAAAAAATGATATTATGGTCATATATATCAAATTTATTTGTTATTTATAGTTTTATAATCATTTATTAATTCTTAACATGGTAAATTAATCTCATCGCATCTTGGAGACGGTAAGTCGTACGTACGCCTGAGCGATTCCAATAGTGGTGAATATATATGGAAATGGATGTTATATTATTCTTTTCAGAGACAATATTACATCATAACTATTAAATATATCCATTATTTTCATTATTATACCTATCTATGTAATGTGGTAATTAAACAAAAAATACACCATGGTGTGGAGACGGTAAGAGGTACGCACACATGCGCGATGCTTATGTTTTTAATAGGATAGAAAATAGTAAAATATGGTGGTACCTATAAGGAACCATCAACAATACAAACATAATCTTTAATTTATTCAAAAAAATTATTTTACATTAAGAATATTTTTAGGTTTAGATCTTTAGAGATTTGGGAAAATACATTCATAACATTACACATTATTACAGAGTGGATACCATAAAAAATAGTTTCCATTTTTTTTAAAGTATAAAACATTATAAATTAAACGCGACTCCTTAACAATTATTCAACATTTAACATGGGTTAATTTTTTGAAATAAACATCCTTTAACATGTGAAAATCATTTAATAAATTGGGATGAACACAAAAACTCATTAAAGGATGAAAAAGATGGAAAGATCACATTAGTCCATGAATACTCGCAATGTTGGAAAGCATTTTCAAAAGATATGTTTGTCACCAATATATACTTACATTGTGTAACATGATGTTTTCAAAAAATCCAAAAATAACATGAGAACATAAATATAATCATAAACTTATCTTAGGGAATTACTTACATAACATTGTAACCCTCATAGCTACCTTACAATATGTAAACCTCACGGCTACCTTACAATTTGTGTAAACATCGCAGTAAAACATGGAGTAACCATATGGACGACGTCCAACATACACATAACCAATGAATTAGAGGGTGATATAGGTCCCACCCTTCATCATAAACTATTCCCTAGATCTAGAACATAATCATACATCATGAATAATAACATAATAATATTCCTTTTGAATTTTGTAAAATGGAATTTTAAAATAGGATTTTAAAAGAAAATTCCTTTATAAATATAATATAATTGTAGTGATACTTAGTAAAATAGATGGAATATGTATATAATCTATAAATATACATAATTAAATATAGTATAATCAGAATTCATCATGCAAACAATTTAAATACCACATAAATAATGAAGAATAAGGTTAACCAGAAGGTTAGAAATCGGGTTAAGAATTCCCTTAACTTAGGCCCCTCTTACTTCCAACTTGTTTAAAATTACAATATAATGGTTAAAAAGGGTTATTAGTATTTTAACAAAACATTTTCATGATTATAATATCTTATATGGCCTTTTCATAACCTTATTTCAACCCTTAATTGATAGTATTTTGTTCCTAGAACTGTTTAGGGTAAGTTCATTACATGATTTCCATGATTGGTTCATGATGGATGTTCTTGTCTATTGGAAGAGAAATTATAGAATTGGAATGGATTAGAATTTACATATATCTAGTAACATAAATTATACCATTTATCATTTTAAATTCTTACATGAGGATGATTCATATGTTAAAACATTAATGATGTTTGTTTAGTTCATTTTAGTTGTTCATTGTTAATAACGACCTCATTTTGTTATATAAATTAAAACCATGTATAAAAAATAATTACATAACCATTAATAAGACATAATATATATAGTATAATCAGGTTCAAAAATAAAAATGGTTTCATGACCAGATGTGAAGGAATTAATGAAAATTGAAATCACATCGTCCACGATGTCGGTAATTCGACACCTCAAGGATAATGTTTTAATTACTTAAACACATATGGGGAAAGAATACTATTGATGGTGAGTTTTACATGAACATAAGAAAATCCAAAAAATAAACAATTATGTAGCTTTAATGCATCTTATTTTAGAGGAGTTGAAGAAAGAACAAGAAAAGAAAATAATCTTGAAATAAAAGAAACTGTGACAAATTTGTCACGAAGATTCTGCAGCCTAAGGGCATCTCTTAAAATTTCATAAAAACAGATTGATGAGATAAAGTTGGTATCTCATCACTCATAAATAATATGGAAAGTAAGGGGGTATATGGAATGAAATATCCCAACATAAGCCAAATGTAAAGAAAGAGAATAACATAAAATGAATGAAAAGAAAAAAATTAAAAGAGGATGTTCACCTCTTGATCTTTTCTCCTCGAGTTCCTTTTTAATGGCTTTGGTTTTGGTCTTTTGGTTAGACCAGTAGCTCTTTGACGTGGGGAAGTAACTTAGAAGGAGTATTGGGCAGAACATAATCATGGATAAAGGATTGAGAGGTGTCGGAAGAAGAGGGGAGGGAGGGTGGTATTTTTAGTGTAGGAGAGGGGTTATTTTTCATTATTTTAATAATTATTATTATATTTTTTCCCAAGATTATGAATAGTTATAGTTCATGGGACTTAAAATAATAATAATGGCATGTTATTTCAAACCAAGTGTCCTTGCATCAGTCATTATGTCATAAATATGGAATTTTACTCATAATTTGATTATATGGTTTTTTTTATCGTATTTCATTATTCATCAAATTTTAAATAACATCAGAAAAATCCCAAAAATGTACCCTGACTATTTTTCAATGTGTAGAATCTAAAATTGAATTCCCTTTTTTGAAAATTGTTTTTTAAATATAATTAATTTAATTTGTAAATAAAATCATACCTAATTCAAAGATTAACATTTCAAATTCTATAACTACTTCTATATCACAAAGAAAAATTAACCAAGATGTTATTATCTCAAAGCCTTAAGAAAATAAAATAATAAAAAAATTACTATTTAGTAGTTTAATTTTACTATTCATAAGGATATGTTAATATTCACCAAATAAAGATGTTGGTTCCAATAGACTCCAAATAACATACTGAAAACAATTGTAGATGATTGTTTCTTGAAATTTAAAACATAAAAGTGGAAAAATAATATTTTAAAGGCTTGTTATAAATATATACATAAAAAAAGTTCCATTAATTTCAATTTATTTTTAGAAAAACATGGGGTGTTACATTATTCAAACCTTCTGGAAATTGCGTCAATGTAATTTTATTTACTTATTAAACAATTCAGTGTACTTTTCCGTTATAGAATTTTCAGACTCCCATGTTGCATCTTCAACCATATGGTTTCTCTACAAAACTATTACCAGGTGGATTACCTTATTCAGAAATACCTGTTCCCTTCAATCAAGAATCTGAGCTGGTTTCTCTTTATATGAAACGTTCTCTTCCAACTGAGCTGCTTCTGGGCTCAAGAAATGTGATAAATCTAGCACATACATTGTCAACATCGAAACATGAAAAACATTGTGTACCTGAAACAAACTCGGTGGAAAATCTTCGCGATATGAAACTATTCAAACTTTCCCCGTGATTTCAATAGGACTAATGAAATGTAGACTTATCATCCCTTTCTTACCGAAACACATCACACTTTTCCATGGATAGATTTTAAGGAAAAAATTGTCACCTACCTCAATAGAGAAGTGTTTGGTAGTCCCACCAAAAAGTCCATGGATACATTCTCCTATTTCCACTATGGCATAGGAAAAGGTTGAAGCATTCCCTTAAGTAACATACACTCTTCTTTAACCTGTTGACATGTTAAACATTTCACAATAAAATCACCAATACCTCTTTTCATTCCATCCCGCCAATAATACTTCCGAAGGTGCCTGTAAATATTAGTATGGACATGATGAACTGAAAATGGATAACTATGAGCTTCAAAAAACAAGTTATTCTTCTGTTGAGAATCCCAAGGCACACAGAACCATTTCCAAATCATAAAACACAATCATTATCAAGGGTAAATTCTAGAAACATACCAATTATAACCAAGTATACCATTTTCTATAACTCACAGTCTTCCTTCTGTGCTCGATTAATTCTGTTTGACAGTGAAGACTGCACCAAAACCTGAAACAAAATAGATGTATTCCCTACACCTATAAATTCTATTCCAGAAATCATCAAATCATTAATCAAGTGATCATGTTCCAAATGTAACATTGTTAATGATTCATGATGTTTCTGACTCAAGGCATCCGCCTCTTTGTTTGATTATTCAGGATGGAAATTGATCATGAAATCATAATCCTTTATCAGTTCAATTCATCTTCTCTGCCTCATGTTTAATTCCTTCTGAGAAAATATATACTTCATAATTTTTTGGTCAGTATATATTTGAAATTTGGTTTCGTATAAATGATGCCTCCAAATTTTCAAAAAATAACCATAGGTGCCAATTCAAAAATATATATGGGATTATTTAACTCATGAGGTTTTAGTTGTCTTGAATCATAGTCAATTACATGATCATTCTGTATCAAAACACAACCAGGTACCTTCAATGAATCATAACTGTAGATGACAAACTCACCATTCTAGGATGTTAAGGACAAAACTGGAGCATTTAGCAATCTTTTCTTCAGTTCCTGAAAACTATCAATGTGCCTGATACCACTTCATTGGATGGCCTGACATTTTTTGATGTAGTCACAAAGTATATCACTACACCTTTCTTCTTATAGTCTGGCTTCATTGCATCATTCATATCTCACTTTGGGTAGGGATTTTCCTAATGACCTATCTCACCACATTTAAAACACTTTACAGTCTTCATAACATGATTATTTATTAAATCATTTTCAATGAAATCTCGGGCCATATGTCCAAACATACCACAATTAAAACACTTCCATGTTTGGCTAAGACACTCCCTATGGTGTTTCTTGCCACACTTTTCACAAACTTGAAACTGGATTTTCTTACCATCATATTTATTTGGTTGATTTTTACACATCACATTCCATTTACACATCTTGTTCTCCTTATTTACAAAAGACACATGATCATTAACAAACTCCATCTTTACCCTCTTAGAAAATAGGACAAGTTTCTCATAACATTTTAATTCACAGGAGGCCAGTTCCCTTCAATACCAAGGCTTCAGTCCTGAGTAAATGCGGTTGATTTTTCTATCAAGATCTAGAATAATATTTGGAAAATACCTCGCTAGTCGGGTGAAGTTCGCTTCATACACAACCAATGAATCTTCTTCCTTCTGTTTCAATTCAAGGAATTGATTCTTCATCATATGTCGCACCACATTAGGAAAATATTTTTCAAGGAAAAGAATTTTAAATTCATCCCACTCAAAGGCATGAAAATCCTCTGTAGTACTGATATTCCTTTCCATTGACCACCACTGATCAGCTTCACCTTCAAAAATAGAAATGGCAAGACATGTGTTTTGAATTTCTGAACATCTCATAATATTGAATATCTTTTCAAGGGATTTGATCCGTCCTTCAGCTACTACCATGTCAGAAGATCCATTGAAAGCAGGAGAGTGTTATCTCATAAAATGTTCCACTATTTTCATGTTCCGTTGTGGTATCTATGTTTGTTCTCTTGCATCGATTCCGCCACCATTTATTTCATGCATTAGCTGATCCATTACTGTCACAAACTACTCGGTTCTAATCACTACCATTTCTAGCTATAGATCTGGAAGGATGGCATTCTGTCAATGCCTCTCCTCTTCAGCATCACTATTCCTTCTACAAACAACCATTCTGAAGAAACATATCTTAGATGAAGAAACACAGTAATCTTTAAATTCTAGAAAATTTCAAATTAATAATATAGTAAAACTAATTTATGGTATTCTTTTAACATCATCATAACCCCTAATGTTATCTAAACCATCCTCTGATACCAACTATAAGGACCTGACCTTATTACATTACATAATAATGAATTTAGTCAAGAAAACACTTACTTATTACATTGAGTATATTTTCATGTTTATAGCTTTAGATAATTAGGAAAATAAATTCATAACATTACACATTATTATAGAGTGGATACCATAAAATCAGTTTCCATTTTTTTCTAAGTATAAATCATTAAAAATTAAACACAACTCCAAAAAAATTCTTTAACATTTAACACGACTTCCTTATTTTTCTTACACATCCATTAACTTGTGAAAATAATTTGAAAACCTCAAATGATCACAAAATATCAGTAAGGTATGGAAAACATGGAAAGAGCACATTAGTCTATGAATACTCGTAACGTATGAAAGAATTTTCAAAAGATATGATTGTCACCCATAAATACTTACATTTTGTAACATGATATTTACAAAATATACACAAAAAACATGTGAAAATAAATATAATCATAAATGTGTCTTTGGGAATTATATACATAACATTGTAACCCACATGGCTACCTTATAATTTGTTACCCTCATGGAAACCTTACAATTTGTGTAACCATCGTAGTTACCCTTGGAGTAACCATACGATAGAACTCCAAAATACACATACCCAATGAATTAGAGGGAGATATAGGTCCCAAACTTCAGGATAAACAATTACCATGAACTAGAACATAATCATACCAGATGAATAATATTGTAAAAACATTACTTTTGAATTTTTTAAAACAGAATTTTAAAAGAGGATTTTAGAATAAAAGTCCCTTATAAATATCATATAATTTAATTTAGACTTAATAGAGTGGATGTAATTTGTATAAATTATGTAAATATACATAATTAAACATATTATAATAAGAAGTCATCACACAAACAATTTAAATACCACATAAATAATGAAGAATAAGGTTAACCCAATGGATGGAAATTGGGTTATGAAATCCCTCACCCCAGGCCTGTATTACTTAAAACATGTTTAATAATCATGTATAATGGTTAAAAGAGAGTAAATATTATTTTACAACAATATTTTCATGTTTATAATATATTATATGAACATTTCATAACCTTATTTCAACCCTAAATTGTTTGTATTTGGGTCCTTGCACTTTTTTGGGTGAGTTCCTTCCATGATTTCCATGAT
The DNA here is from genome assembly GCA_963277665.1 of Viscum album. Lineage (NCBI taxonomy): Eukaryota > Viridiplantae > Streptophyta > Magnoliopsida > Santalales > Viscaceae > Viscum > Viscum album. Next base: position 1,911,769,745 of record OY728135.1, on the reverse strand, counting down.
TGGTTCATGATGGATGTTCATGTCGATTGGAAGTAAAATTATAGATTTGGAATGGTGTAGTATTTACATATATCTCATAACATAAATTATACAATTTATCATTTTGAATTCGTACATGAGGATGATTCATAAGATAAAACATTAATGATGTTCGTTTAGATCATTTTAGTGGTTCTTTGTTAATAACGACCTCATTTGGTTTTATAAATTAAAAAAAAGTGTTAAAAAGAATTATAGAAAAATTTATTGGACATATTATATATATTATAACTTGGTTTAACCATAAAAATGGTTTCATGATTAGACTTTAAGTAATTAATGCTAATTGTAATCACATCGTCCACAATATCGATAATTCGACACATCATGGATAATTTTTTTAATTCCTTAAACAAGTGGGGAAAAAGAAGAATAATGATGATAAATTTCACACGAACATGAGAACATATAGAATATAAAATATTCTGGAGCATTCATTCCTATTGGTTAAGAAAAGGTGAGGAAGTAAGTAGAAAAGAAAAGAATCTTGAAATAAAAGAAAACTAGACAAATTTCTCACGATAGTTTGGCAACATAATGTCGTCTCTTAAAATTTGATAAAAATAGTTTGATCATAGAAATGGGATATATCATAAATTATACATAATGTGGATAGTAATGGGGGATGTGTAATGTTATATCCCAACATAATCCAAAGGTATAGAATGAGAATAACATAAAATGAATGAAAATAATGAAAATAAAAGAGGATCTTCACCTCTTGATCTCTTCTCCTTGAGATCCTTCTTAAGGGCTTTGATTTTGGTCTTTTGGTGAAACCAACAACTCTAGGACGTGGGGAATAGAATTGGAAGGAGTATTGGGATGATCTCAGGCATGGATCAAGGCTTGAGTGGAGTGGAAAGAAGAGGGGAGTGAGGGTTGTATTTATAGTGTTGGAGAGGGGGTATTTTTCATTATTTTAATCATTATTAAATTTTGGTTGCACAACATTATGAATAGTATTAGTTCATGTGACCTAAAATATTAATAATGTCATGTGAGTTAGAACCATGTGGAATTTCATCACATATGATGTCATAAATAGTGAATTTTACTGATAATTTGATTATATAGTATTTTTTTGTATTTCACTATTCATCGAAAATTGTTGAAATTCAGAAAAATCCCAAAAATTTACCATAACAATTTTTTTGATGTGTAGAATGAAAAAATAATGTCCATTTTTTGAAAATAATTTTCATAATATTATTAATTTAATTTTTTAATAAAATGATACTTAAGTAAAAAATTAACAATTCTAATTATATAAAACTTCTATATCATGAAGAAAAATTAATAAAGCTATTTTATTCATAAACCATTAATAAAATAAAATAATAATAATATTTACTATTAATTATGGTCATATTAATATTCATATTACTATTTATAAATGTGTGTTACTATTCACCCAAAAAACAAGTTGGTTCTAGTAGACTCCAAATAATATTCTGAACAAAAGAGTAGATGATAGTTTCTTGAAATTCAAAACATAGAAGGGGAAAGGTTATGCTTTAAAGGCTAGTTATAAATATATATTTAAAACAAAGTTCCATGAATTTCTATTTATTTTTATAAAAAAATGAGTTGTTACAGTAACATAATCATAATAACATATAATCATATAGATTATAATTTATTTTTAACTTTATCATGGAAACTACTCATGTATAATAAGTGGTTAAAGAAACACACATGGAAGAGTCAATAATGGTGATAACCTATTCTTCTAGGGACATTTATTAATACACTCTAAAGTGATCTTAGGTTGGTTTTTGGAGGAACATAACCTATATAAAATAACTAAGGATGTCTAAAATAGAAATTTATTGGTTTTTATTGATCTAGTCGGCTCAAATTGGTGAGAGAATGTAAATGAGGAGGTGCCCTTTTATAAATGAGCTCAAGGGAACATTCAATATTCTTCCAAATATTTAAATATAATAAGTATTTTATAGATCCAAAGACAATAAAATGTAGTATAAAATAATATAGAAAGACATCTTAGATAACCTGTTATCAATTTTTTATTATTATTTTACATTTTTGTGATTTAAAAATAATTTAATAATATTGTAATTCAATAAAATATCATTATTATCAACATTGATACTATTAAATTATTTTGGATTTAAATACATCAATAAAAATTTTTAATTCGAAAATAATTATCCAAATCATCCCCAAGATATCATATAGATATAATAAATTCATTATACAGATTAAATCATCCAAAATGTATCAAAATTAATATTTTAAAAATATATTATCTTATGTTTATATTAATTAAATTAATATTGTTTTAGCATTGAATAAGAATTTAAAATAATTATATTATTTATAAAAATAAAAAATAAAATTATATAATGGAAATAATTAAATTTATATCAAAATAGATATATATTTTTGTTATTATATTGATTTTTTCCTATGTGATGAGAAAAAAGATATTAAACACAAAGAGTGACGTTTAGTAAGTATCTTGGATTTAAATAATATATAATTTATTTTCATGGTGAAATTACCATTAATCAACTTCAATTCAATCTCAAGGTGACAATAGTTAAATCAACATCATTCAATTATTATTAGAAAATTTTAGGTCACATTCTTACCCTTATCTATTCGTTTTAACCCTTATTTAATCCCTTTAAGTCTTACCATAACAACATGGATTTTTACTCTTTGAGGATAAATATTGTTACTATAAAAAGAAAAAAACCATAAATGGATGAAATATGATATTTTCATACTTATATCAATATTTTGCCCTAATTTTAATTTTTTTATAAATTCTATGTCATTTAATTATATATTATTTATTTTAGTATAAGTTTAATGTAAATTTTGACAGTATTAATTACTTTTGATTTTGAAAGAACTAAATAAAACTATATATCATTACAAAAAAATTTAAACATCACTAATATGTAAATGTTGTCTCTCAAATTCATGTATAACATTAATTATGTGGAATTATATTTATTTTAATATTTATAATATCATTTAATTTATATTTTCATTAATTAAATAATTATTTTTCATCACCATTGAGAAAGACATTAACTTAATTTTTTATTTCCTATAAATTAAAGATAAATTAATATGAATAAGACAATCATTTAATAATAAAAAATCCTATGTATTTTGGAATATATCCCCTAGGTAACCCCATATTGAAATAATTAAATTGTTATATACAAAATTAGGATATCTTTATCGTTTCTATAAAAAATGCTATAAATGGATTAAATACATCAATGTGGCTCTAATATCTCATAAAATAAACCAACGATTTATTTATATTTTGAAATAACTCATCCATGAAAATTAGTACATGATTTAGGGTATTTTTTTAATATTTATAATATTATTTTTACCCATATTTACCAGATTTTCCCTTAATAGTGGTAATTATAATTACAAAAGAATCTATACATATTTGGGAATATAATAAAATTGAAGTATTTAAATAATTTATAACTTCTTATTCGAAAAATAAAATAATTTTTTAAAATTACAATTATATAATTGGGTAATTAATATAATATTAATTCTGTTGGCAGGGTGAGAAAACTAGTTTTTAAAGTGAGAACGTGCAAATATTTTGATATGTTTTTATATAGACATTAAATATAAGAAATATTGAAATGAAAATTATTGAATAAATAGATTTATAAATGATCTAATTTAACATTAAAACCAATTTTAAATGTTACATAACATCATAAATTATTTAGTTGAAATGTTAGTTGTCAAATAAAATATATTATTTCTTTAATATTCATCAAAAATTTAAATATATCAAAAAAATACCAAAAAATCAACAAAATAAAATTTTAATATTCCACTTCAAAAAATGATTTTTTTGTCAAATATAATTTTTAAAATAATCAAAATTTAATTCTAAAACATGTACAACATCAAAATTTTGTAAAAGTGCATTCATGAAATATAGATTTTTATGCATAAAACCTGATTTAGTTTTTTATCATGTTTTGAAAAAAATAAGATGAATGGTAAAAATAAATTTGAAAAAATAACATATTAATTTCATAAATATTTTAATACAATTAATTCCATATAATTTAATTATTAGGTTATAATAATATATCCATGTTTGTTTATGTAGGGTGCAGCGTGCCACATATGCATTCAAAATGGTATGATTTAAAAAGGGAAATTCAATAAAATCATGGGGAGTTACATAGTGAATTGGTTTTCTAATATTTGAAAAACAGATGTGTGACATTAAAATATTTATAATGACCAATTTTACACCTATTAGAACCAAACTCTCTATACACTTTAATCATTATAATGAATATGAACCAATATTGAATAGAGAAATATGTCACATGGGAAGCTTCCATATTATTTTTCTGTAGGAATTCTGATGTATGAAATGGTTTGTACTTGACTATACATTGAATTTATAGTTATTTTTCATATAAATTTAATGTAAAATACTATAAAAAAACTATGGGATGCTGTGAAACATATCATTCAATACATAAAGGTGTGAGAGGATATATATTTACATTTTGGTGATGATTATTAGTTGAAAGGATTTGCAGATATTTATTTAACTGATTAACTGGATTTAGATAAAAATATTATAGGTTTTATATTTACTTCTAGTAGGATGGTGGTCAACATGATTTTCTTGTTAGAATTAGGATTTTCATTATCTAAAATGAATATAGATAATTATTTTACTACAAAATTTGGGAAATAGATGATATTTATGATGCAATTAATGAAGAAACATGAAATGGGACCATAAATAGAAATATTATTTTGTGATAGTCATAATGATATTCATATATCTCAAAACCCAGTGTTAATTAAAAAAACTGAAAAAATTAACTTGAATTATCACATTAAATGAAGTTTTATAAAAGGTAAAGTGTCGGAGCTACATAAAATGGTTGAGAATTATAATCTTGCAGATATTTTTACAATGGTGATAGTCTAAGAAAATATGATTCATCATTTTCTATCAATTATAAATAGCTAATTGGATAAAGAGGAGAACACCACGTGAATCAGAAAAAGTAACAAACCAGGTGGATTGTTGAGGATGTTTTAGGTCCTATTGTAATTTTGAAGAGGTATAGTGTTGGGTTTTGTGGATAATCATTAATTTAAAAGTTAACATTTTTACTTGAAATAATCACCAGATAGAAATTATAAAATAGAGATCATTTAATAGATAATTTCTCTCCAATTTTTCCAACATTGAGGATTCATAGTACACCAAACTATATAACATATAAAAGACATCCTCCAAATATGGATGATTAAGAAGATATCATCAAACAATGTTCTCTCAAATAATCATCTCCATGGAATAACATCTATTTTCTTGGGATTTATGAATGGTTATCAACTATTATTGTTTTAATTTTATGGTTTAAAAGGGAATTATAAGTTTCCTAGGTTAATAGATTGATGACCAAGAATCTCGGAGGTCGTTGAAAAATTTTTACATGAAATAAAAAACTATAAATAGAGGTGGGGGCCCAACTATGGATGTATGGATGATTATTCTGTAGTTATTTTTGTTTGATGCATGTTTTAAAAGATTGTGTGGTGATTATATGGGATCTCATTATAGTTACAATGCACATGATTAGGGAGTTAAATTATCATAAAAACTTATATCATTTAGCATTGTGTAGTTTTTTTTCACCACATAGGATGGGGAGATTTGGTGAACATCAGTTCGTTGTACATGGTGGTTAGTAGTTCTATCTAGTGTAATAGAAGGATTTATTCTTCATTACTATTAATTAGTGTTAGAGGGTTTAGTTCAACATCACTAATATAATTTCATGTTCCCCATCTCTATAGATTGCATGTTATTTTATTTCTATTGCTTATACTATAATCCGAATAAATGAATTTAGAGTAAGAAATGATTTTTATGGAAATGTTAGATGGGAAAAAATTTAATTTTTGTCTAATATAATGAGGATATTTTGATAAAAAAAGATCTCGATACTATTTTGTCTAATTAATTCCTTAAAAAAACAATGAGAGTGGTTGGATAGGATATATTTTTCTATGATTAGGATGCATCTTATTTGGAATGTTTCATTCCACATCTGAGAGAATAAAAAATTTAATGTTTATCAAACAAATAGTTAACATGAATGAGAATCAAACAAATCTTGAAAAAAATTTCATGATACCAAAATTTATCAGATTGGAATTATCAGATGAACGATTTATAGCTTCTCAAGTGACTGAATTAAATATGATATAAGGGATGTTTGAATTGAGGAAGGTAACATTCATAAATATTTTTTTGGCGTTGCTTATTCTTTACTGAATTCTAAGAATCTAGGATTCCATAGATATAATAGTGGGTAACTCTATTTCCATGGGATAAATTTTGTTTGAGGTCATTTAAAAAATGATCTTGAATGAGTATTTGAGGTTGAAGGATGTTCATAATATGTTCAAATGTGTCTTCAATGACATCAGATGGGTACATTAACCTCAACGAAAGGAACTTCATAAGTAGAAATCATCAAACATCAAATCTTAGAGAAGAATTTGGTGGAAATCAATTGGTCCTGGAAAAACATGTTTCCTTTGTGGAAAAATGTAATTATCCATAAATACTATAGGAATTAGATAAAGGCTTCAACTATTTTAGAGAAAAAATAAATTCCTACATTAGATTAAGGTTCAAGTTATATACTATGTATGATTATTTGAGAATAGTCATGGGTTATTGGATCAGGTGCTTTTTTCATTCAACTCGTGATTGTGGTTTTATGGTTGACTATGTATGGGTAGCTTGGGAAACACATATATGGGACATGAGTAAGCATTGTTTATAGTTATGAAAAGGGTTGTTAGCATTATAATAAAAATGAATGAATCTTAAGACTTAAAGATGTTAGAAATATTCTATATCTTTATAAGAACCTCATATTAGTATTATATATTGATAATTTAGGTTTTATAATGAATTTATCAAATGGTTTATGGAAGATAATCAGAGGGTCTATAATTATTTCTCATCGAGTTAAGAATGGAACATTGTATTAGACTATTCACAAGGATAATGTTGAAATGATTGTAAGGACTTTATTAGTCATTCCAAAAATGTCACACTATATGTTTGTTCACCTTAGTGAAAAGGTCATGAAAGTTATATTAATGAAGGATTTACATAAAATTGAACACACAAACCATGGATATGTGAGAAGTTTGTGATACGAAAATAAAAAAACATTTCTTTCAACATTGATGGTAGGAATAAAAGGAATCAGAAGTTTATACTTTTTTATTATGATTTTTAGGGGTTATCCCCTATTCACTCTAATAGTTTATTAGTATACATTGTGGCCATGATTAATAATTCCACTCAAAATATCTATTTTTACATCCTGAATAATAAATATACTGTGTTTTAGGTATTTATTCATTTAAATGTTTTCTCCAATAATGAGAGTGAATGAAATATAAAATTTATCGAGAAACAATGGTGAGGACTACATAGAATACATTTTTTTAGCATTTGATGAAAGAATGTTATCTAGAATGAGAAGAATATTCAGTGAACTCCATAATAAAATAGAGTACCTGGAATAACAAATCAATAATTTTTTGATAAATTTTAGAGTATGAGAATTCACTCTGGAATGTATTTTGGAATTTGGATAGAGGCAATGATTATGTTAATGTGTTTTTTGAATTGAGTTACATCTTTATCTGAGAAACAAGAACATCCTAGGGAACATTAGTCTGGTAAGTTAGTAGTGTTTACCCATATAAAAATATTTAGAAGTGTGACATATTATCATATAAATGATAAAGAAAGAGATAAGTTTGTGGTAAAAACATAGGTTTGATTTATTATCAGGTATGGCGATGAGAACATTTCATATCACCTAAGATTTGATAATAAGAAAACTAGTCTTTTGAATATAATGTGTTGTTTTAATTGAATTAATTCTATTGAATGATTGTATCTTGTATAAAATGGAATTTGACGATAGAAAAAATATTGATGTTTAGGGTGATCGAGAAGACCATACCATATAGATTCTTTTTCCAAAAAATACTGTAGACGATTCAGAAGCTAGAACACTTATAGTAAGGAAACTGGACATAGGATTGATGAATAGACCACTATCAGATGGAGGAAACCCATAAAGACTATTAATTGATATATTATGATTAGATATCCCTCTACTAGACATATATTATTCATACATAAAACTATTCAATAAAGATGATCTAATTGATGAACCTGAGGTAGTGCTCTAAGTGTGTGTGTGGGGGGGGGGGATTAATCAAGGTATCAAATGTATTTAAAAAATAAAACATTTGAAACATAAATGTCTCACTTACCCTAAAGTATCCAGACCTATCAACCTTGAGGGTCACATTGTTATCTTCTTTAACCAGATATTCTTATTTTGTCTTTATATATTTTTGTGCTCTTGCATAATGTAAATATGAACATGAGTATGTTCTTGATTCATCTTCAAAAGGATACATCCAAGGAGCACACATAGGCATTGTGTTGTGAAAAAATATCTATGATGATAACTACATACAATGGATCATGCTAGGTCACTCCTATGACTAGGATCACTACATTACATGGTTTAGGAGAATCTCACTATATCCTAAGGTCTACTCCCTCAAAAAATCCTTTATTGAATCTCTATTGGTGGAAAAGAATGCATTAATAGTTGATATAAATGGAATTCCCTTCCCCATTATCATTACCCTTTATTTTATCATCATGTGTGAATATATACTCTATTAAATTTTGGTTGGGTTTCTCTTTTACCGATATAAAAGCACCTTGATGCAACCCATTTTTCATTCATAAATTACATAGAACACCTTAACATTTCTATAGTCACAAAAAAACTCCTTATTCAGCATTGGAAATATCTTAAATTGTTTTCAATTCTTTATGATTTTTGTATTTTCACTAGAGAAAACATTCCATACTCATTGTGAATCAAATATGGTAGTGTGTTCTTCGTATAGAAATTATTTCTCTCCATTTTCTAGATATGTAGGATGTAGACATAGATTCCTTTCTCTATTTTTTTGGAATTCACGAACATATTTAATATTAGAAATAATGTGAGAATCAATCTCTACAATAATTGGGATATTAAAAATATCCATTAATAACCATGAATTTCATATATGATTTTCACCACAACTATTTTGAAATAATGTCTCAAAGACAACTATAAATTTTAATAATAGCATCCCTTTAGTTTCTAACTAAAACTATATCCATGGTGTTATTGTTGATTAGATTATATACCCTCTTCCTTTTTTCACATACTATGGTGTGGCCATCTCCACAATGATATAGCCTTAAAATTTTAATGCTTCACTATGGTGTGGTCCTGTAAACTATGGTGTGTAAATTTTTAGTTGATAGGATACAAATATGTTCCATGAAGTAACACCTCCATAACTCCACATGATTTTAGGACTGATATATTCAAACCACTTATCACATCACACTAGCTAAGGAATGGACACAAAAACTACGGTCTCGCCTCCTATTGGAAGGATATCCAAAATTCATTACTTTTTTTGAATTTTGACTCTACGTGATGTAAGTCATAGAGGTGGCATGTACAAATTCATCTAAATGGGGGATATGTTATAACCCTTCCTATGATTGGGTGGACACCTAATAGGTTCTAGTGGCATTAAAAATCATTCGATTCCATATCTATATCTATATGTGAATACACATCATATATTCTAGTGGCTTTGAAATCCATCAAATCTCATGTTTACACAATGGTTTTTTTATTTAGTGTATCCTGAAAACATCACATCCATCGTTTGAAACTCCTTCTTACATATCATAAATATAAAAAAATTTGTTTGATAAAAGATGTAGATGTGAGTAATGAGGTACGTGCCCATCATTCTTCTTGCTTCATCCTAGTGGCAAAGGCCACTCCATCCGTATTTCTACCCTGCAGTGCAATCCACTTCTCCCTTGTTCACACCAACCTATGTGCATGCTCGCCTTCTCCCTGCTGCCATTGTGTCTAGATAGCCTTATTGATTCCCTTTTATGGTCATGATTTCAACCACATGTACAGTATTGAGATGGATTGTCTAGGTAAACAATATTATCATTCGTTTTTATCCTCTATTTTCCATTATGATGCCACCATTAATAATGTGATATAGTAGCAATGACTATAATATTGAATTATTCTTCTCTATGGAATGAACCCAATACATAACAACATATTCCACACCCTAAAAACTCTTAAATTGAATTTATTAATTCCCATTAAATTAATCTTACCAACAGTAAAAAAATTATTTATTAGAGTAGTATCCATGGAATAGATGGATATAATACATCAACCACTATAGTGTGGTATTACCCATATTGGACAAATTTCACTCATTTAAAATGTTCTCCATGAACATCACTTAAGAAATACTTCAAACATATATTACTTGTCTAATCATAACATTATCAGCACCCTAAAATTTATATCTATGAATATCATAGTTCAAAACATACCTTGTACATCATTATAGGGATTGACCATTATCCCATGCATTAATTGAACACTTTTTTTGTCTTGTTTGAGTGTTCCCAATGATGTTTTTATCCAAAAATACAACTTGATTATCTGAAATACCAGAAAAAATATTTTTATTCAACCACGATAATCCATATTTTCGATAAAAATTTACTTTTATTATTATCATTCAACCTTTATTATCAATATTTTAAACAAATCCAACATAAATCCTTAGAGAATACTATCAATTACCCCATTTGTATTTTATTGAAAATACACAACACTCACGTTTTCTCATTACATAATGAACCCTTGGATGTATATTATTCCCCTTAATAGAAAATTATATCGCTCATGATATCATTATCACCATATTATTTTCAATGAAATACAAATGGAGTTTCAAATGCAACGGGTCTTTCAAAACATACTTCTACCAATGTAGGGATTCAATTTTATTTATTATCCTATATGTTGGTGGGAACATCATCTACTCATCATATCCCCATTAATCTAAAAAAATACTCCAAGAAATATCAACTCCCCCTTGGGAATAACTTTTATACCTAAATAATTTTTCTCCCCAATCTCGAAACGACATCATTCTTTATCACCAACCACATATTGGCTAGCCAATGTTTTTTTAAACCACATGTCACAGAAGAAAAACTCATTTTCTATTGCATTATGATATGATATTCACTAATTGAGTTTTCCTCTTGATACTTAAGCTATTAATAAATCCTCAAATTATAGTAATCTAGATCTTAGTGTAGGATACAATAATTTTATGGGCAAGAGATTTGGATTTCCATGTCACTCATGAATACTATAAAACACACAGAACAACTATTAATTTTCCACATTCAAAAGACAACCTATGATCTCTATTACATCAGACCAAACCGATATTATATATCATTAAAGTACTCAATTGTGAGAAAAATACCACATTATGATGAAATTGATACTAATTTATAAACATATGAAACCACTTGATGCAATAGTGGTTCAATTTGGAATGTTGATATCACTTGAACTCCATGCCATTGAAAAATTTATTGGCTTACAATATTCTTGAGGAGGATTAATATCCTTTTATGTCCAGTACGACTCCCCTAATGTAGATATCCGAAGCTTGATGTACATGGACATTACATTACTTTTTAAGAATACTTAATACATAACAAAAAACAGACACACAAGGACCGTAATAGTTTAGTGTCTTTGGAAACTCGGAATATAAACATCTAATCATGTTGAAAGATCTTCAACATCTCCCATAACGATCTTCCACTTTTTGTTTCCATACCTAAAAACTTTCTTTAAATCCTGGTGAAAAGAAAACACATAAAGGGTGAGCTCAAATTCTCAGTAAGGGTAAGCATAGAGAACATAAAACAATCCTTATACATTTAAATGTAAAAAAAACATGAGCATAAAATCTAAACATCAAAATCTTGAGCAATGACATAAAACATGTCAGTACGTAAGGAATAGATCATGAAGAAACATTAATCCTGATAAATTATCATGGTAATAAAACATGTAATTGTGGAAACCATTAAGCACATGATATGATTTCCATATTTTCCAAGGCATTGCTTCCAAGACCATCATAGTGGACAAAGACCCTTTCTGAATCGAGTTCACTCCTCGTTCCAGTCCTGTATTACTGAACCGGTTTAACTTTTCATTACATCCATTTCTATCTCATGAGATATAAATCATTAACCAATAATTTATAGGGAGATATAGGTCCCACCCATCTCATAATGAAATCATTCTTACTTGTGTCACAAAATAAACATAGATCATTCATAATAACCTAACGAATAAAATCGGTTTCATAAACATCATCCCATCATCACATAATCCATATAAAGGAAATGGATATCATTTCATAATAAGAAAAGTGAATCAATGTGAATCATAGAGACAATATAGTTGTAACTTACATGTATGAAATAATGTCATCTTAGATGGAAAATGATTTTTATAAAACACTTGGAATGAATTCTTGTAGAAAATATCCTTTCTTTTTCAAAATCATTTTCTTTTCACAAAATTTCATGCAATTTTAAAAGAAAAGTATTTTGTTCAAAATAGTCATAAAATCTTGTAGAGTAAGCTTCATTAAAATGAGGCGTTATGAAACCGTAAATATCCATTCACGCCGTATAAGTTAAAAAAACATTCTTCTCATTCTTTTGTCGGAAAAGTCAAAAAGTTCCCAGTGTGGTAAAAAAAAGTAAGATTCCATTCATAACATGTGTTAAATTACAAAAATGGGTAAAAAGGACTTTCAAAATACATGAAAACATTTTTAGAAAACATGGGCATGGATGAAAACAATAACCCCAGTAAATACTTACAAAAAACAATCTCGGATAAGAACGAGATGGGAATAGTTATCCCTTACCTTAGGTCTGATATGATTTGTATAGATACGAACCTCTTGTATAATGATTGAAATAATTTCATTGACTTATTAGATAATCATATTCATTGTTATGATAGCACATATGTTTCAATTATGAGTTTATATTACCCGTTCTTTTGTAAATTCCATGTTAAAGCAGCGTTTTGGGAAAATCATTTCATTTATCGTATGTGTTTCAACTTGTCATTCTTGATATTATTACTTATATCATGATTTACATAATTCCATCATGTAAAACATGATTTATATGTAAAATATATTCATCATATACATATATTTTATAGAACTATAAAAGGAATGAAATACACCGTTCATGGAGACGGTAGGTCGTACGTACGCATGAACGTTGTTTTCATTTCCTTATTGAATTGAATGGAACTAAATAGATGACATACATATATATATATATACATAAATCTAGTAGAAATATTATTTCATATATTTTATTATTATTCATTATATTAACTTTATGATCATTCATGTATGGTTCACATGGAGAATGAATCTCATCGCGTCGTGGAGACTGTAGTCCATACGTACGCACGAGCGATGATATCATTCCCATGATCGTGGAATTGTATTGGAGTGTATGTATACTATTTCATAATCAATAAAACTTTACAATAATCATATATAGTCATTATTTACACCATTATACCCATCCAAGTAAGGTGGTGGTGGAAAATAGATTACACCACGGCGTGGAGACGGTATTCCGTACGTACGCATTCGCGGTGATTTCAATTTTCGTAGGATGGATAGATGGTGAAATAGGGTTTTTTCATACTTATAATAACATATCAGTATATGAGTTATAATGTTGTTATTACTTAATTAGGAAACAAATAAAAATGAAAATGTGGAAGAAGAAATAAAGTTGAAAGAATCGGTAACGGACATTACCTCTTCTTTGAAGCGCCTCTTTTAGACCTCCACTTAGGGCACTAAAATTGGTCTTTTAAGAATACCAGGACCTCTAGGATGTTTCTAGGTAAGTGGAGAAGAGAATTTTGCAGGGTTTGGCCGAGCTTGAAGGCTCAATGTGGTGTGAGGAAGAGAGGGAGGAGGTTCCCTTTTATAAGGGAGGAGAGGGGCACCTTAGGAAAACTTAAAATATTATTTTTTATAAAGTCATATTCAGTTTTAAATAGCGCCAAATTGATTTCATTAAAAACTAAGGTGGGTATGGGTCGAAAGCCTCTCATCCAATAGAATTTATAAAAGTTTAGGTTTCTATTTTAACCTTATCATTTATTTTTAACATTAAGTTTGATAATTTAACTTTTACCGTGTCTTCTTGTTTTCTAACACTATAAGGTTAATAAACATACTATAACAAGCCAAACGAACCTAAAAGTGTTTATAATTAATATATATAACCTTATCTAAGTTATTATTCCGAACCATATATTTTTAGGAATAAAATAACAATTAATAATATAATATTTTTTTAAAAAACTAATTTTTGTCAATTTTGACACTATTTGGGAATTGATTTTTGTGAAAATAATAACAGAATGATTATTTCAAAAAAAGTTAATTAAATCAATACTAACATATCATATTAACATAAAAAATTATTGTAATTCATAAAAAGTCTCAAATTAAATTTATTTGGGTATTTATAAAATCAATTATGTCAATATTTTATTAATAATATAATTACTGCATCATCATTGTGTCATAAATAAATTAAATTATTTAAAGTATCAAAATTAATAATAAAATAACATTATGTAGGAAATCCTGTTTTATTTCTAATAAATATTTATAGTATAATTTATCTTATGTATAATCCTATATTTTAAATGATTTACTTATTAAACTTTGATTTTAACTATTTTAACCCTTCTTTAAATAAATTAATATTAAATGTCCTAATCTAATCCACGTGGACCTAAAGGGTAATATTTTATCCCTAATGTTGTTTTTGGTAGAATTAGACTTATCCAAAAGAATTAAGACATGTTTTAGGGTAATAATAATATCATTTTACCCTTAATTACCCTATTTACTTTTAACCGTGGTTAAAAAAAGTAAAAAGTTACTATTATCAAAAAATTGTTTTCATCTCATTGAACCAAATTTTACGTACGGACATAAACCATGTCTCTAATATTTTTTAAATTCCATTTAAAAAAGCTGTAAAATTATGTTTTATGTAAATTTGCAAATTCTCCTAGGAGGTGCGTAAAAGACGGTCAAATGTTCAATAAAATGTTTATATATCTAAATTTATTATAAAATGACTCCAATGAATTAAAATGAACTTATATATGTATTATGTATCAATTTTGATCTAAAATAATTTTAATTAAAATAAATAATTATTTAAATAAAAAGTCGGTTTTTAAATAGTAACCCAGTGTTTTCACTATTCATCAAAAATTGAATGTTTTCAGAAAAATACCAAAATTTCACCCTAGGATAATTTCGATATTCCGAATCCAAAATTGATCACCATTTTTAATGATAAAATTTATTAAATTTCAAAAATTGGGTATTACTATTCATAACGACTAGTTTATATAACATATAATTGTTTAGCGAAACTGAGTATTGCGTACAACACACGCTATCATGGAAGGTCGTGATTGCATGTAACGCAAGCCAAGTTAGGGATGCATGTTGTGCAAGCTCCTTTTGGTGTAGCGTACAACACAAGAAATTAATGAAATTAAAAAAAAATATTTTTCATAAAATCTCGGGGCGTTACATTCTACCCCCCTTAAAATGAATTTCACCCTCAAAATTTGTCGGGGTTATAAATGGTTTACTACTCAAAAGTTTCTTTAATAGAATTCCACATTGTAAAAAGGAATACCAAAAACAATCTTTAAAAACTAAAGTATGAAATGTAACTGTTACCCAAATAAATTAATCACTGGGTTTCCACATACTTGAAAATATGGATATAGAAGAGAAATCTAACAATCATGTTCTGATGGAGAGTGGTAGAGAACATGGCCATAGAAAATCCAGCAATCACAAAGCCAAAGATTTGTGGTGATCTAAGGTACCATCTGATTCATCGTATATAAGGGCACTAGGACAACATTTTTGGTTTTCAATATCATTTCCCTAAAGTTGAAAATTTTGAATTAGAATAATTACTTGTTTGATTTTGGTACAATATCACTATTGTTCGTGCTTTGAACAATTTCAACTTCATCTCTTAAAGAAATGAAGTTGAATTTGTTATTATTGAAGTGTTAACAGATCATGTGATAGAATGACGGGTCATTCCATCTTTCTCAAACAAATGGTTAGAAAAAGTTATTAAATATAAAAAAGTCGATTAATCGTATATGGTTCCTAAATTGGACTTATAATTCATATGTCATACCACTTAAAAAAATTAAACTAATTTATACTAACGAGGGACATCCTGTAGGCCAGTGGTAGGTGATAAAGGCCTATCGCACATCAGTTGTGGGGTCGATTCCCACAGCCTTGTCCGACGCAACGGGTTTTCACCCATCCTGCAGGTTGTCCTTTTTCTAAAATTACATCATTAGGACATTCCATCTATAATATCGAAAACAGTTCTAGCCTTAAACTAACTTATGTTCAACATAATCCATTTCAAATCTTTAGGCTTATCCAAAATACTTATGTCCAAGCTTATAGTATAAAGAAAACAATTAACAGAAATGTCATCTACCGTGCATGTGAATAACATCATTTATCCCCGATATATCTTATTGATCACATTCCAATAATGTGAATACCTTAATCATGTATTATCTTGAAAAATATGTACCCATTTAACCTTAGTGAAAACATGAATGCTGTCAAAAGTTAACTCTTTCCACATACCAAAATCCCAAAATTTCTATATACTCAAACCAAGATATCACTTTGTCCTTATTTTAGTCATGTGATCATGATTACTATCATATTATTTTCTCCTTATCCCTTCCATATGAACATTTCATCTGCTTTCCAAAAAATATTTCAATCACTTTTTCATGGTTACTAGTATAATATAATTATTTAAAACCAATACATAGATATTCCAAAATTCCACAATACCATAAATGAGATTCCATGATACTATTTTGAAATCTCATTACATAAACACTTAATCATTACACATCATAATTTTCACACTCAACATCACAAATAGTGATCGCATGAGACTTCCCTTCATCCTTTGACTTAAGAGGTTGCTCACGTTGATCATAATTAACCCGTTGAATAGGGCATTTATTAGCATAATGCCCCATTTCCTTGCACTTGAAGAATTGAAGTGTTGGTGGAGAGTTCTCTGTAGGCTTTTCTCTATTAACATCATTAGCAACCTTTTTCCCTTTACTTTGACAATCAACTGCTTGATTACCTTCTTTTCCACACATAAAACATTTTCTAGTACCTTTTGAGAAATCTGCACCATGCTTCTTTCCACACTTTGAGCATAAAGAAACATTCATCTTCTTTTCACCATTATTCTAAGATTTCTCCTTGAACTCCATCTTTCGCTTCTTTTCAAAACCATGAGATGGATATGTTACACCAACTTCCAGTTCTACCTTGATAGCACAACGCACGGTTTCTTCATAGCTACTGAAGTCTCTTATAGCTAATGCCCTTCGAAGACTTGGTTTTAAGCAACTAAAAATCGATCAACATTACATTCAGGTTGGATGATAAAGCCAGATGCATACCTTGCAAGTCTTGTGAAATTCACTTCGTATATACCAACAGATTCATCATCCTTCTGCTTAAGCTCAATAAACTCCTTTTCCATCTTTGTTCGAAGAATATGAGGGAAGTACTTACTGAAAAAAATGTTCTTGAACTCGTCCCATTCCATAGACTCAATTTCATCTCTTTGCCTCGTATTATTGATAAGATTCCACCATTGATCAGCATCACCTTCCAAACGATATACCGCTAAGATGACTTTATCATGCTCAGAACATTGTCGAACTGAAAATATAATTTCAGTAGTACTGATCCATTGTTCAGCCACTAAGGGATCAGAAGACCTGTTGAATGAATGTGGACGCTGCCTCATGAAGGATTCAACAGAATGTTGCTCCTTTCTCTACTCATTTTGAAGTCCGGAATGATTCATAGCTTGTGTAAGTATAGAAATATGATTGTGCACTCCATATCCCATGAAATTGGTTTGGTCTTGAGGACAGTCATTTCATTGTCCATTACATTGATCAAAATGGTTCCTTCGGGTTCCAGCGATCATCTAAAACCCAAAAAATAATAGTGTGAGAGGAAAATACCATGCTAGAAAAAACAACATAATAAAGGGGGAGTAACTTCAATATCTAATATCTTAGTCTTAATTCTAAGATCGTTAGCGCAATTCTAGGACTATAACCTATGCGTATACTTAATCTTAGAGACATCCCTATACATACCTTAGAAATATCTCTAGGGTTCTCAATAAAGTTTTCACATCCTAGTTTCCAAAGGTTGACTAAACCTTTCCACTGATACCAACTGTAGATACCCGAAGCCTGACATACATGGAAATTACATTAATTTTGCGGAATAATTAATATATAACAAAAAACAGACACAGAAGGACCGTAATAGTTTAGTGTCTTTGTAAACTCAGAATATAAACATCTAATCATGTTGAAAGATCTTCTACATCTCCCATAACGATCTTCCCCTTTTTGTTTCCTTACCTAAAACCTTTCCTTAAATCCTAGTGAAAAGAAAACATATAAAGGGTGATCTCAAATGCTCAATAAGGGTAATCATGGAGAACATAAAACAATCCTTAGACATTTGAATGTAAAAAAAACATGAGCATAAAATCTAAACATCAAAATATTGAGCAATGACATAAAACATGGCAGTACGTAAGGCATAGATCATGAAGAAACATTAATCATGATAAATTATCATGGGAATAAAAAATTTAATTGTGGAAACCATTAATCACATTATATGATTTCCATAGTAGCCAAGGCATTGCCGCCAAGACCATCTTAGTGGACAAAGTCCCTTTCTGAATCGAGTTCACTC
Source organism: Viscum album (assembly GCA_963277665.1). Taxonomy (NCBI): domain Eukaryota; kingdom Viridiplantae; phylum Streptophyta; class Magnoliopsida; order Santalales; family Viscaceae; genus Viscum; species Viscum album. The sequence goes on along the minus strand of OY728135.1, from coordinate 1,911,750,704 downwards.
CTCGTTCCAGTCCTGTATTACTGAACCGGTTTAACTTTCCATTCCAGCCATGTATATCTCATGAGATATAAATCATTACCCAGTGCATTGGAGGGAGATATAGGTCCCACCCATCTCATAATGAAATCATTCTTACTAGTGCCACAAAAAACATACATCATTCATAATAACCCAATGAATAAAATGGTTTTCATAAACATCATCCCATCATCACATAATCCATATAAAGTAAATGGATATCATTTTATAATAATAAAAGTGAAATCATGTAAATCATAGTGGCATTATACATGAAACATACACATATAAAATAATATCATCAAAGATGGAAAATGATTTTTATAAAACACTTGGAATGAATTCAGGAGGAAAATATCCTTTCTTCTTCAGAATCATTTTATTTTCACAAAATTCCATGAAATTTTACAAGAAAAGTATTTTGTTAAAAATAGTCATAAAATCTTGTAGAGTAAACTTCCTGAAAATGAGGCGTTATGAAACCGTAAAAATCCGTTCACGCCGTATAAGTTAAAAATAACATTCTTCTCATACTTTTGTCAGAAAAGTCAAAAAGTTCCCCATGTCGTAAACAAAAGTAAGATTCCATTCATAACATGTGGTAAATTCCAAAAATGGGTAAAAAGGACTTTAAAAATACATGAAAACATTTTTAGAAAACATGGGCATGGATGAAAATAATAACCCCAGTAAATAATTACGAATAACAATTTCGGATAAGAACGAGATTGGAATAGTTATCCCTTACCTTAGGACTGATATGCTTCGTGTGGATCTGAACCTCCTGTATAATGATTTAAATAATGTAATTGACTTATTACATAATCATATTCATTTTTTGATATCATATATGTTTCACTTATGACTTTATATTACCCGTTCTTTTGTAAATTCCATGGTAAAGCAGCGTTTTGGGTAAAATCATTTCATTTATCGTATGTGTTTTGACATGTCCTTCTTGATATTATTACTTATATCCTGATTTACATAATTCCAGAATGTAAAACATGATTTATATATAATATATAATCATCATATACATATATATTATAGATCGATAAAATAAATGAAATACACCGTTCATCGAGACGGTAGGCCATATGTACGCATGAACGCTGTTTTCGTTTCCTTATTCAATTGAATGAAACTAAATAGATGAAATACATATATATATATACATAAATCCAGTAGAATTATTATTTCATATATTTTATTATTATTCATTATATAAACTTTATGATCATTCATGTATGGTTAACATGGAGAATGAATCTCATCGCGTCGTGGAGACGGTAGTCCATACGTACGCACGAGCGATGATGTCATTCCCATGATCATGGAATTGTATTGGATTGTATGTATACTATTTCAGAATCAATATCACTTTAAAATAATCATATATAGTCATTATTTACACCATTATACCCATCCAAGTAAGGTGGTGTATTACACCACGGCGCGGAGACGGTATTCCATACGTACGCACGCGCGGTGATTTCATCTTCCGTAGGATGGATAGATGGTGATATAGGGTTGTTTCATACTTATAATAACATATCAGTAAATGAGTGATACTGATTTTATTACTTAATTATGAAAAATCTAAAGAAGAATAAGTGGAAGAAGAAATAAAGTTGAAAGAATATGTAACAGACATTACCTCTTCTTTGAAGCGCCCCTTTGAGACCTCCTCTTAGGGCACTAAAATTGGCCTTTTAAGAAGACCAGGACCTCTAGGATGTTTCTAGGTAAGTGTAGAAGAAACTTTTTCAGGGTTTGGACGAGCTTGAAGGCTCAATGTGGTGTGAGGAAGAGAGGGAGGAGGTTCCATTTTATAAGGGAGGAGAGGGGCACCTTAAGAAAAATTAAAATATTATTTTTTTATAAAGTCATATTCGGTTTTAAATAGCTCCAAATTTATTTATTTAGAAACTAAGGTGGGGATTGGTAGAAATCATCTCATACAATATAATTTAGACAAGTTTAGGTTTCTATTTTAACCTTATCATTTAGATATAACTTTAAGTTAGATAATTTAACTTTTACCGTGTCTTCTTGTTTTCTTACACTATATGGTTAATAAACTTACTGTAACAAGCCAAACGAACCTCAAGTTGTTTACTATTAATATAGATAACCTTATATAAGTAATTTGGACGAAACTCATATTTTTAGGAATAAGAAAACAATTAATAATATAATATTTTTTTTAAAAACTATTTTATATCAATTTTGACACTATTTGGTAATTGATTTTAGTGAAAATCATAAAAGAATGATTAGTTCTAAAAAAGATAATTGAATCAATAATAACATGTCATATTAACATATAAAATTATTGTAATTCATAAAAAGTCTCAAATTAAATTTATTTAGCTATTTATAACATCAATTATGTCAATATTTCTTTAATAATATAATTAATGCATCATCACTGTGTCCTAAATAAATTAAATTATTTAAATTCTAAAAAGTATAAATAAAATAAAAGTATGTAATAAATCATTTTATCTTTCGAATTAATATTTATAGTCGAATTTATCTTATGTATAACCCTATATTAAAAATTATTTACTTATTAAACTTTGATTTTAACTATTTTAACCCTTCTTTAAATAAATTAATATTAAATGTCCGAATCTAATCCAAGTGGACCTAAAGGGTAATATTTTATCCCTAATGTTGTTTTTGGTCGAATTAAACTTATCCAATAGAATTAGGACATGTGTTAGGGTAATAATAATATCATTTTACCCTTAATTACCCTATTTACTTTTAACCGTGGTAAAAAAGGTTAAAAGTTACTATTCACCAAAAATTATTTTCATCTCATTGAACCAAATTTTACTTACTGACATCAACTGTGTCTCTCGGATTTTTGAAATTCCATTCACAAAAGCGGTAAAATTATGTTTTATGTAAATTTGCAAATTCTCCAAGGAGGTGGGTAAAAGACGGTCAAAAGTTCAATAAAATTTTTATATATCATAAATTATTATAAAATGACTCTGATGAATTACATTGAAATTATATAGGTATTATGTATCAATTTTGAGCTAAAATAAATTTAAATAAAATAAATAATTATTTAAATAAAAAGTCGGTTTTTAAATGGAAACCTAGTGTTTTCATTATTCATCAAAAATTGAAAGTTTTCAGAAAAATACAAACAATTCACCCAAGGCTAATCTCGATATTCCGAATCCAAAAATGAAGTCCATTTTGAAAGATAAAATTTATAAAATTTCAAAAAGTGCGTATTACTATTCATAATAGCTAGTTTATATAACATATCGTTGTTTAGCAAAACTCGGTATTCCGTACAACACACGCTATCATGGAAGGTCATGATTGCGTGTAATGCAAGCCAAGTCAGGGATGTGTGTTGTGCAAGCTCCTTTTGGTGTAGCGTATAACACAAGACATTAATGAAATTAAAAAGAATATTTTTCATAAAATCTCGGGGTGTTACACCTAAGACACTGTCTCTTCAAAACATTTTTTATATCACTTGTTGGTGTATTGAATGGGGAAAAATTTTCTACTTGATCAGTTTTTCAATAAGGTCCATCTACTCTTTCTTATCTAGAATAATCATTCAAGTTCTATTTCAGGCATAATCACCCCTGGATTGTATCTTATCTTTAATTATACTTCACATCAAAAACTGTTATATATAATAGATTATATAGGGATCTGAATACCTCAAATTTAATCATGTTTATGAAGAGGTTTGGTCACGAAGAACCAATTCCTCACCATCATACATTCCTTTCCCCCCTTTCAAATATCTTGAATTGAATGAAATCAATTATTTATGTTCTTCATCATAACTTCTATCTAGATAAACAATACTATTTATAAAGGATCTACATTCTGTGATACCTCTATCACATTTCTTTTCTGGGATTTGACCTTTATCATCCTTTTTAAGCATGAGATTTTTAAAAATTATGGAATCGATCAAACTTGAAAAATTATCTTCTTGGGTTGCATCACTAGTGGATCTCAACTCCAGCTTCATTCTCCATTTCATTTTTTCCATTTTTAATCTTAGTATTGTTATGAACACTTTGTAAAACTACATTATTTATCGAAAGAAGTTTCATCGTGGAATGAATCTTCCATGGTGGAGTCAACATCATAAACTCTTCCGTAGTCATCACAGCTAAAAAAATTAATGTTTTAACTTCATGATTTTTCATTATTTCCCTCTAAGATATGTTTTATGAGATCTCAAATTTCATTACTTATTAATGCCATTTATTGATAATATTTATTATTCTCTAAAACATTTAACATGTTTTACATCATAATAGTCTTCTTCCAGGAAAAGAAATCCCCATGTATGTTTTATGAGTGGTTTGTCTTTTTATATATTCTTTACCATTCTATGAATTCCTACAATTAAAAAAACCATAAAATATTACCTAGGATAGAACAAATAAAAAATTTATTAGAATATTTATACCTTATTTGGTATATCCTTGATTGAAATTTTGGCATAGTTGGAGTTATTCAAACATATTTGGGTTTATTGCCTTCAAAATAACTACACATTATGTTCCAAAATCCTATACATTAAAATAAAATTGGTACGTTCATATTTTATGGATCAATAAGTACATATTTGTTATGGAATAAATCCATTCTTATGGATTTTAGATATGAAAAACTATCTTTCCTCACAAGGTGAGATAGCTTTTGGAGGGATATTCATCTACTCGTTATAATTGTTTATCATATCTTCAAGGACTATTTCCTCTCATTTTTCCCTTATTTTTTCATCCAAATTATTCATCTATGATATGAAATATCTATGAAACCATTTTCATTCATCAAATCATGCTCTTATTTAATGAAAAATCACATTTAATTTCGTTTCCATGGCTATTTTTTTAGGTCTATTAGAAAAGCTCATTATTCAATTGAATTTGTTCATTCACCTTTATTCCAATTTATTTAGGATTAAATTAATGTATACTTATTTATAAATTAATTTTTTACTTGGATAAATATATATTAAATGAAAATTACACTCCATCCATGATGGCTCATATAAATTTATTATCATAACATGATAATTCCATAGAATACCATCTTTATATTGTTTTCATTACCTCACAAGAGTAACATCTTCTTTTCAGATCTGAGATAGAGTATAAGATTTCAAATCATTTTTCCACAGAGGGGATATAATTATAGATATATTTAGGATCATATTTTTCCTCATATGTATACTAGAACTTCTTGGATGAATTATTATTTTTATTCTTCATTCCCATTTTCATAAGTCATTTCTCACATGGCCTCTCTTCATTTCTAAATAACTCTCCCAATTATGTCTTATTATCATTGAATAATGTATAATGATTATTATTTTGGTAAATTTATTCCATGATATCCTCCTTTAGTTCCTCTTTCATTGAATCATCAATCGATATTCTTCTTTGGTCTATTTCGAAGAAAACCTTATGTATACTCAAATCAACAATCCATCTTCTATAAATTCTCACAAAGATCCATATGAAACTTCCAAGAATATAAATAAAATATATTTATATTCATTTACCTTATTTCTATCAATGAAATGTTTCTTAAATTAGGATGACATCTTTAACAGAAGTTCATATCAAGTCAGTGTAATAAAACATCTGATGAAAAACCTATCCCTCTGACACCACTTTGTAGAAATTAAAATGGGACATAATGTGAGGTCACCCTAGGGAGGGGGTTGGTGAATCTAGGTATTAAATTTATTTAAAAAATAAAACACTTGAACCATAATTATATCACATTACCAAAAAAATTGACTTAATAAATTTATGGTCAATTTTTATTCTATGGAACTAGATATTCTTAGTTCTTATTGATCTATTTTGGTCTTCAAGTATAAATTAAATATGAAAACACTTATTTACTTGGTTAAAAGTCATCGAAATACATCCATGGAGCATGCACTGATGTTTTTCTGTGGACTAGAATCACTATGAATATCACTTCTTATAAGGGTTTTGGCTAGGTCACTCTTAGGCATAGAATAAATTCCATAAAAGGATTATGGATACCTCACATCCTCCTGAGGGTCAATCCCCAAAACATTCGTTCATTGGATCACTACGAGCAGAAAGGATCAACTTTTTAGTTTATGGACATGTTGGTCCCTTTTCTAGATTCACTGGCTTGCCTTGTATCTACAAGTATGAATAGATGTTCTTTTTTAGTCCCTCTAAGATGCCCATTTAAATCTAAAAAACAAATTTGTGCAACAACTACTTATTTTACATATCACCATTTAATAATTTCAGATTAATATATTAATGGAAATAAAAATCCTCATTGAACAATGGAATGATCTTCAATGGTTTCCATTTATTCAAAAATTATTTCCCCACATTGGAACCAAAATTTATTTATCTCTAAGAATCACATATGGTAATGAGATCTCTATTTTAGAGTTTATTTACTCTATTTTATATATATATTGGATGTGATCATTGATTCAATTATCTGTTTGTTTTTTCATCAAAAAATTCTGTGACATAGGAAATCATGTGCCAATAATTATCTACAATAATCTGTTTATTAAAACTAATCATTAAGACAAATGAATTTCATGAACAATGTCTTATATAATTGGTTATGAATAACCAGTTTTTGATAGATGGAAATTAGAGCAATAAACCCCTTTCTGTTTTGAATAAAAATTTGGCTAGACTATAACCATATATTTTAAAGCAAAAAGTCATCATGTTATCACATATTACAGTGTGCTCAGCTCCACAATTGTACATATTTCAATTAAACACACTTCACTATGGTGTGGTTTTAAAAACTATAACCCAGACATATATAGTTGAATAGATCCATATATTTCACATACTATAACTCTTCCATAACCCCACAAAATTCTAGGAAATATTTCATCAATGTTCTTCTCATACAGAATTGGATTTTACTCAAAAAAAAAATTGTAGTCTGTTTTCCTATAGGATCTGAGATCCATAATTATTTAGATATGACGAATTAAGAATGTCCCTGAATCAATTCATTGATGTAGCATTGAAATATTCTTTTATTAGGAGACTACATTAATTCCCCTAAATCTATGCATTGGAAACATCAAAATTTCTTGTGGAACTAAAAAATGTTCTGTGCTATAGCCGTCTCTCTATGACATGGACACATCAAATCTTCTATTGGCTCTAAAATTTATCAAACCACACTTCAAAACCATATTTTTATGATTGGTCCTGAAATTTGTTTATCCCACATCAAAAACACTGCTAGATATTTTATGTAATATAATCCACTTCATTACCTCAATGCATTAGATGCGAGTAATGGGTTGTCCTCTTGTCTGTCTCCCAACTACTTGCCTATGGTGTGGACCATTTCCACTTTTTTGTTTCCATATAATGTGACCAAAACTCCCATGTTCCAAAAATCATTATATATACTCTATTTCTTTCTAGTGAATCCATGGATAAATGGCTTTACTAGTTCCTCTACATAGTCAATATTTATCTTATGTACACTGGGTTGTAATGGCTTGGATAGGTTTCCAAGGATGGACTTATTTTTCATCCTCCACCTTCCACTACAACACAACCATTAGTACTAAGATGTTTCCATGGTGACTATAGTATAGACCGTTTCTTCTCTATAGTGTATCCTAATGCACTATAAAATAGAATAGTATACAATATATCTTCCATGGTGTAGCTTGATGCCTTACTAGGTTGGATTCTCAAAAAAATTCACTACACAACATAGAGTTTAATCTTTAGTGTAGATGGATGCACATCGACCACCACTATGTCATAGTCTTCCTTCTTTTTCTATATTTCACACTTATGAAAAAAACTAAATGAAATTCACTTATACATTCCTCCATATATCTTCCAATTTCCCAATAATAACTTTTTAAACACTTGAACGTGTATATCTATAATGATTGGTGTAAAAAACATACTGAGACAACCCTATTAATAATAATTGTTATCTTAAGAACAACTTCGAATTGCAGGTCATATAATTTATATATTGATAATAATTTAATTTTTAATAAATATAATTCACTTAATTATGATAAAAACATATTTTTTGGTCATAAATCATCACCATCCTTATTTAAAATCAACCATGACCATATTTATTGTTATTAAATACAACATCAATCCTTAAGGATTTATAATATACTCTCAGAGACTTGAAATATTAGGAGTAATCCAGGTAAGAGAAAATGAATTAATTAAATCATAAAAATATTTATGAGTTTGATGAACCATCATAATAAAGTGGATATTGGAAAAAATGGGGGTTTCATATGAAATAGAAATATAATGGAACTAAGAGGTGTGTAGAAATACTAGTGGAAAAGTGTCTTCAACAAATTGATGTGATCATATATTCTAAAACATTCTTAGTGCTGGTTAATCATAGAACCATTTGAACAGTTTTTAGCATTTTTTTCATTTGATGATCTACACATGGAGCTTATGGAGGCAAAAAGAAATTTTCATAATGGGGATCTGGAAGAATAAATTTATATGTTTCATCCTAAGTGTTATGAAGTTCATTGGATGGAGGATCTAGTATTTAAATTAAAACAATGTATGTATAGCATAAGGGATGATCAATGATAGTGGAATCATAATTTTTACACATTCATGATTGATGAATTTTCCCTCAATGTGATTTTAATAATTATTGTTATAGAAAGTAACGGAATAATGAAACATATATCATACTATTGTTGTAAGTGGATGATATGTCCATTAATTGTATAGAGTTCCATCAGATTATGGAAGTAAAGAAAAACATTTCATAAAGGTTTCACCTGAATATCCTTGGAAAAGCTACGGAGATATTGGGAATTAGAATATATAGGAATAGAAAATATGTTTCATTGGTTTTACCCTTGATGAAATGCATAAGGGTGTCCATCATAATATTCAGCATGACATGCTATAAATCTATCTGAATCCCCTTCTCTAGATACATTAAACATTATATGGTAATGGAACCATCATCCAATAATGATGTTTGTGACATGGGAAAGGTTCCATATGATTTTGATATAGTTATTTTTATATATGAAATGGAAAAAACCTGACCAGAAATTTCTTTTACAGTGGGGGTTATTAGCTATTTAATGTCAAATCCTAGAAAGAAAACACTGGGATGGTGTGAAATGGATCTTTCGGTACATGAAGAGGCTGAGGATGACACTTTATGTTTTAATGATGATGATTAGTAGAATGATCTTGAAGATAAATATTTTAATAGAGACATGGATTCATAGAAAAGTACTACATGTTTTTTATTTACTTTTAGAGGGATAATTGTTAGTTGGATGTCTAAGTTGCATTCAATTGTTACTTTATCGACTACCAAAGACGGGTATGTTTCTACTACTTATCTAAGGGAAAGGGTTGATATGGTTGATTCATATGATAAAATAACATGAAAATGTATCAAAGAGAGGAATTTTATTTCGTGATAGTCAGAGTGTTATTCATCATTCCCATAACTCGGTGTTTCATGCATGAAAAGAAAACATTGACTAAATGTATCAATTTATATAAACATTTTTGGAATTTCAGGTTGAGGGGTTTCAAAAGATTGATGAGAAGAGGAATAATGTTGATATGTTTAAAAAGTTTATAGTCCATGAATGTCTAAGGAAACATTGTGTCTTAGTTAGACTTAGATGATATGATTGGGTGGAGAGCATCGCATGCAATGAACATAGGAAGAGCTTAATAGATAGTTTAAGAAGGTGAAAATAATAATCTAATTTCCATGTGGGATATTTTTGGGATATTTAGAAAATGTATTCTTTCACCAGACATAGTTTCACTAGACCAACACTACAGGAAAAACAACCTTTTGTGACTAGTCAACCCCCATCGTACAGAGTCCATCAACAGAGACTATTTGTGACATAAATCTTATCCCACTACAAAGAGTTGATAAAAAAGATTTTTTGGGATGAGAATATCATCCAACCAAAAATTCAATTGGAGAGAACCACGTAACAAACTGTGGGAAGACTATTTGGGACTAGAATATATCCTCGTCGTAAATACCATCATTTTTTTCTTATTTGCGATGAGAGTTTACCCTCATAGAAAATACATTCCAACCATTTCAGTTATTTAAGATGATATTTTCTCCAATTTCTAATAATATGTCGACATAGTTTATTTTTGATGGGACCCATTACAAATCATCCTTTTTTATCATCATTGTAATTAATAATAGTGGTTCTATTTTCGACTAGTCCCATAACAATTACTCGTGTCACAAATGACCTAACCTGTATATAACCCCACCCTTAAATTTTTTCTATTCCATTCTTCTCTGAACTCCTCAATATTTCTCTCATCTCGTGTCATTCTATTAAAAATTTTCAATGTTTTAAACATTACATGGGAGAAACATTTTTTCATTACATCCATGGAATGATTCGGTTATATGGTATTTATTTTATATATTTATATCTATCTAATTTAAATTATTTTATATTAGTAATAATTGTTTTTAATAAGCTGTTATTATATTTAATTTGAAATATTAGTTTTTTCCTTAACTATTTGTAGAAATAGTTATTTCTAGTTATAGTAATGTGTTTAATTAAAAGTAAATAGTTTTAATTTTCAATATATTGTTTTAACTATAAAAAATTATTAATAATTAGTTATAATTGTAAATAATTATCTACAATTACTAATAATTATATGTAATTGGTAATAATTAGTAGTAATTAGTAATAATTAGTTGTAATTAGTAATAATAATATTAATTAGTAATAATTAGAGGTAATTATTAATAATTAGAGGTAATTAGTAAAAACTGGAAAATATTACAAAAAATTACGAAAAATAAATAAAACATCATAATAATTAGTAAAAATTAGTAAAAATTAGTGAAAAATAGTAAAACATTATTATAATTGGTGATAATTACTAATAATTATTGATAATTATTAATAAATAGTGATTATTTGTAACAATATTTAATAAATTGTTGTAAACAAATAAAAATTAGTAAAAAGTAATAACAATTTGAAAAAAATCAAGGTAATTACTAAAAATTAGTGGCAATTAATAATAATTAGTGGAGACTAGTGATAATTTGTTTATTTAGTAAAAATTAGTTATAAATTGTTATTATTTTACTAAATTGTTATATACTAATAGAAATTAGTGGTAAGATGTAAAAATCAGAAAAAATAGTAATAAATAGTAAAAGATAGTAATAATTAGTAAATAATAGTGAAATTTAGATATAATTAATTGTAATTCGAAATAATTCATGTTTATTAGTATTAAATAGTGGTAATTAGTAATAATTTGTGGTAATGAGTACAAATATGTGGAAAATAGTAATGATTAGTGTTAATTTGTAATAATTAGCAAAAATTTGTAAAAACAACTAATAAATTGGTATAAACAAATATAAATTAATTACAACTTGTAAAAATTATAAAAAATTATTAATAATCAGTAATAATTAATAATAATTACTATTATTTGTTAATGTTAATAATAATTATTAATAATTAGTAATAATTATTAGTAATTAGTAATAATTGGAAATAGTAAGGGGTAATTAGTAAAAATCAGTGGTAATTAGTACAAATTAGTGGTAATTATTGTGAATTAGTGGTAATTAGTAAAAATTGTTATAAATTATTATAAACTAAAAAGAATTAGTAATAATTAGAGATAATTAAATAAAAAATAGAGGTAATTAGTACATGTTTTTAATCTATATTTACAAAATAATAAAAATTTGAAAAAATACCAAAATTAGTAATAATTAGTGTTAATTAGTAATAATTAATGGCAATTTGTAAAAAAAATAGCGGTAATTAGTAAATATTTGTAATAAATTGTTGAAACAAATAAAAATTAGTTATAATTACTTATAATTTGTAATAATTAGTAATAAATAGATAAAATATGTAAACATTAGAAATAATTTGTAAAACTTATTGATACACCACTATTATTAATAAAAATTAATGGTAATTTGCAAAAAATAATGATAGATTACAATAATAATTTTAATTTAGTCATTATTAATAAATATTATTAAAAATAAGTTGTAATTAGTAAAAATTATTGGTAAACTCAATAATTAGAAAATATTAATAAAAACAACTGGTAATTAGTAAATATTAGAAATAATTATTGGTAATGACACAACATTTGTAAAAAATAGCATTGATTAGTAAAAATTATTATAACGTGTCGGTAAACTAGTATTATTTGTAATAATTAGCTGTAATTAGTAAAAATTAACGTTGAATCACTATAATTATTATATATTGGATGTAATTATTGAAAATTATATTTTTATCACATCAGTTATTAAATATTACTTTTAATTAGTCAAAATTTGTTAAAATTACAGGTAATTAGTAAAAAATAGAAAAAATAAATATTAAAAAACAATAATTAGTATTAATTAGTAAAAAATTGTTGTAATTAGTCAAAATTAAATATACATCTCTCTATTTTTTAAAATATAAGGTTAATTAGTAAAAATTGGTGATAATTAGTTTTAATTAACTATAATTATGTACCAATGTCATTAATTAGTTATCCTTATTGTAAATTAGTTCTAATTATTAGTTATTAGTATTAATTATTAATAAGTATTTTTAATTAGTGGTACATAGTAATAAGTCATGGTAATTCATGGTTCTTTTTAATACGTATTATTTTTTAATATAATTTACTAAAAAATGAAGATAAAATAGGTCATTAATTTAATTGTGATGAGAAATGAAATATTTTTACATGGTTGGAATAAATTGGGGCAATGAAAAATTTGGACATGGATGAAATAAATTTGTGTCATCTTCTTAATATTATAAAACTGATGATCTACACCATTTTTGTAAATAATAATATTTCTAATCATTAGGTTATTTCAAAGGACCAATTCGTGCCATCCATGTCTAAATTTTTCATTTTGTCTCTAGAGACAAGGTGGATGGGATATGATGTATCGATGGCAGAAGAATGAGGAGATATGTCAATGAAAGGACATGGATAGAATAAATTAGTGCATTGAAAAATTCGAACATGGTTGGCATATATTAGTTTCATTACGTGAATATTTCAAAATCTAGGTTCTACCACTTTCTAGTAAATCATAGAATTTACGATCTTCAAGTGATTCAAAAATGAAAAATGTGTGGCAACCATGTCCATGTTTTTCAAAATATTACCTGAACTGGGGTAGATAGGAAGTGATGCATCAATGGAAGCAGCAACAACATCAGGATGAGATGCGGTGATGACATGACATGGTTGGCATTAGTGGGTACAATGAAAAATTTGGACATGGTTGGAATATATTAGTTTCATCACCAAAATATTGTAGAATATATTATTTACAAATTTTTAGTAAATAATAGAATTTAAAATATTAATGGGATTATAAATGAAGAATTTGTCTAAAAAATGTCAAAATTTATCTCAGGTCTCCAGAACTGGGGATGCAGGATATGATGTGTCAATGGTAGAAGGAGGAAGAGGAGGAGGATATGTGTCAATGTTGAGAGCAAAAACATTGGAAAATGATGGACTGCATTGAATAGTTATTGTACATTATAAATATTAGGTTTAAATTATTAAAAATTAGCTATAAATTATTAGAAATAGAAATAAATTATTATATTTGATCACTGTAATTATTAAACATTAACGGGAATAATAAAAAATTACCAAAAAATAGAATTTATTAGTAAATATTATTAAAAATGATCATTATATCACTATAATTTGTAAAATGAAATGGTAATTATTAAAACTAGGTGATAGTTAGTAAAAATTAGCACTAAATTAATATAGTTGAAAATATTTACAAGAAATTTAAATTTTTTTTTATTTCATACTCATTTTGGGATGTTTTTTTATTATATCTTATTATTCATAAAAATATTTAATAATATTTTAGAGAAATATAGAATTAAGAGGTCGACCACTGTGTTTATAAAATAACCATGATTCAATGAATCATCACTGGAATCCAAATGGTTACCTTATAAATCTTATATATATCGAGGATATCTATGATTTTTATCATTTTTATCATCCAAACAATTTTTTGTTTAGAAGGTAAAATTAAGGTTCCATATAAGAAATGTGACCTGAGGAGGTTTGACACATAAGAAAATATTGGGGGTCATATATTTTGTCTTGTCTATTAAACTAGTTATGTTTTTAGTATCAATAAGTTGATTGTAGTTCCATAGAATATACTAATAAATTTATTCCAAATCCATCGTAGTTTTAAAATTTATTACATTATGTGGATGGTTTTCCTTTTCAACAAACTGAAACTCATGTTGATATTGATTTATCTCTTTTGATTGAACCATATCAATAATATTATTTGATGAAGTCTATTGAAGTTTGATTATATCTTTGTTGTAAGATAATACAATTTGAAGTAGTTTCAAATATGTTGGTAAATTAATATGATAATGTAATTTAAAATCACTTTTTTGATTAGCTATTCTCCTTAGTTAAAGAACTATTATCTAAAAGAAATGTGTTTCCTAATAATTAATATGAGATTAGGAGGTTATTTTCTAATTTGGGCCATGATTATTAAAAGATTCATGCCCATTCAAAGTATTTGATATTATATTATGGTGAAAATGAATATTCATTTAGTTGCCTTAAATGTGGATAATATAAGTACCAATAAGCTCAAGTAAGGATGTTTGGATTTATTCCTCTAAAATAGTTGAGGTATTTCCCACATACACCCATATTGTAGTGTTTATTTATGTCTCTGAATAGAACATCATTGATGTCAAGGTAGAAAAACAAATATTTCAACCAATAAAAGCATAAATCATCTTTGTGATTGAGATTCATGGTAAAATTTTGACCAAGTACATCCTTTTTTTTATCTAGAATCCCCAAAAAATCTATTGGGTCTTTCTACTAATAGTTTTGGTCAATTTGGTTCTTACGATAGTCAATATTATTATGGGCCAATATTTATCACTCTGTATAATTTAACTCCTTTGATGTTAATGAATGAACCATATATATTTTTGACCTTATTAATTCTAGGTTTTCTAAAAAATAATATCGATGTTTATCTGAATCCACTGATTGGCGAGTTAAATTTATTACGGGGAAATGGTGTCAGTACTTATGATGTTGTTGAAAACAATTCTAAATGAATGTAGCATTAATGTGGAAAATTAATGACTTCCCATCATATTTATGGTTATCTAGATGGAGCACAGATGTTCAAAAAATCATGTCTATAATATATGAGTGACATAATAGTGTTTATACTCTTCAATGGAAGTAAATAATGTTTTTTTAACTGTCATTGAATATATATTTTTTCTGGTCATTATTTTTGGAGGAAAAAAAAATATCATTTCGGAAAAGGTGCAACTGAATGGGATGGAACTCCAACATTGTTCTCACGTATTGAGTTAAAATATATTTTCTCTCCATTACCTCCCATTACCATTGTACCAACTATAAACAAACAAAAAATAGCTGGATTTGGGAATGAAATCAATTGGATAAGATGATGTAATTTTTGAGATCCACCATATTCGTACAATTTTTCGGTCCATCAGATATAGGATTTCATGAATATTGGTAAGAAATTTTTTATAATATATGTTATATATTGTTAGACAAACATGTTAAGACTAAAGATAATGTTAGATCAATATTAAATCTTTCCCAAATATGCAGTCAACTAGAACTTGAGTAGATTGAAAATTTCAGATCAAAAAGTTATTGATTAAAAAATGGTATTATAAAATTTATAAAGAAAACTGAATAATATTTTCTTAGTGGATTGTGGATTTGAGACTACCAAATAGTTATGGTTCTAAATTTTCTAGAGGTGATAGAAATAGTTACACTATTATAATAAAAACTCAAGATTGTTATGTTATATTATAAGGAATTGTTTCAATTGGATTTAGAGGTTTGTTGAATTCATTGATTTGGGATACAATAATATAAATATCATATTTTTTTCGAGACATCTGTGCAATGATAGAAGACTATGATACACTAAGTCGGTTTCAAGAAGATATTGTTTTCTTTTTATATAATCTGGAAAAAAGTAGATAACATTATTTGATTCAATGGAACATTTTATATCAAATTTTCCACATAAAGAAAAATGTAGAGGTCTAGTATATTTCTAATGGATGTATCTATATAATATATGTATGCTGAATCTAATGAAAAATGTATGTAACAAATCATCAGCTGAATGGTCAATTACAGAAACTTATTTACAGGATTAAATTTCTATTTTGTTCTCCCATTATTTCTAACCTAAATATCCTTAAAAAATAATATGATGGTTTGTAAAGATATAACTATTCACAATGTGTGGACATTAAATTATCATTTTTTAATTAGTCAGAACATAGATTTGGTGGCATTCATGAACAGTGGATTTTTGATGATGAAAATCTGAGGGCTCAATCATATGTACTGCTCAACTATGAAACAATGACAGGATTTTTACAGTGAGTACTACAACCACAAATTCATTAATTTTTTTTTTGAAAAATATCATTTTATTTTAATATTATATGATGATCATATCAAGAAATAATGTACGCAAATTACAGCAGCTACTGTTGAATAATGTTGGAAGATAGTTTTTCTTAATGTTTTAAATGAGACTTAGAGTAAACTGTGTATGGTTTAATATCATAAATAATTTTATTATATGTTATATTGTTTATTTTTTCAGTTTTTTTAGTATCACATCATGAAGATAAAATTGATAATCGATTGTGTATATTGGGTATCCCACCATCCAAAATGTTTAAATCTTATAATTCACATATATTGAATGGGTTTTGATTTCATACATGTTCGTATGGTGAATAAAAACAATGAATATGGTTTTTTCTTGAGAGGATATCATCATAGGGAATGCGAAGTTGAATTTTATGGCATGTTGGTTGAGAGAATTAAGATGTGTTATCTGGAAAAAATTATTTAATGATACTAAAAATTCACCAGTTTGATACAGATATTGGTTTTCATTATCATCCACATCATAGAATCCTTGATATTAAATATAAAATTATTCATGCAGTAAATAAAAATTTTTACTGGGTCATCAAGCACACCAAACATATTATACCATGTATCATATTCCTTTTTTTAGAGTTAATTGATTGGTGGAGCATTATAAAAATGAAATCCCATCAAAATCAGTTTATGAATAGTGAATGTGGTTCAATAGAAGTAAAATGAATTGAAATTTTTCAAGACACAATTGTATATACATATTTTCAATGAAGATACATCAATATTGATGATGACACTGTATAGTTACGGGTTGATGGTGATGATTATGTTGATAATGTAAAAATGAATTTGAATTAACAAGTAATAGTGGACTGAAACTTATATGGAAATTAATGACACTGAGGGGGAAGATGAATATATTGAAAATGTCAAATATTAATACGAGGATGAAGATTGAGAATTCAGAAATTATTTATTTATTATAATTATTATATATATATAATAGTCATCTTCAATTATTTGAAGACTCATTTTTTCGGTTTTTGATTACCGAAGAGACTTCTGAGGACATCTTCCATGACCTCCAGAAGGCTATACTACCGGGTGATGAGCCTAGTGATTTGTCATTAGACCCTTAGGATCTTTGAATTTCCTTGTCATCTCTGAGGGGTTGGGGTCTCATGAGGCTATTTATTCCCAACCCTATTTCCGAAAGATGACCATATATTGGCTTCAATCCACTCATGCATATTCATGAACATTTTTGTATTGTAGTTAATTTTCTTTAATTGTCACTAATTAATTTATGTAATAATGGTATAATTTGTTTTTATTTTTTCACAACTTTTCTCATATAGTTGTTGGGAAGGGGAGTGTTATTTTGTGTAACTATTTTTCTGAGGCATGGATGACATGGGGTCACGTTCCCATTGTTATTCGACAACACATGTTCTAACACTATATTGCATGTAAATGAATAATAGAATTTTTTATTTATTTATTTATTAAATTTCTATTACTAAAAACTATAGGTTTTATAGTACCCCATTTATGATAGGATGATAAGTTTTATTAGGGAGGCCTGGGAGGTGGGTATGTGTGTGCAATATTGTAGGTTTTTGCAAATTTGGAGGTGGATATCCATGAAGAAGGCACGAGTCAGAAATTATGATAAGTCTTACTAAACCCATCATCCTAATTACATAACATATGTAGTTTGGGATGGATTATGTTTATACTTGATGTGATTTATTTTTTATAAGAGTGCGTCATTAGGTTTACTTAACTAGGGAAGCCAGGAGGTGACACATCACATTGGTTGTCATATATTTAGTACACATCGATGTCATATGGTAATGCCTTTTTTAAATATTTTATATAACATCAAATCTAAAATGATTATTTTATACTAATATACAAAATTGAAAATCCCAATATTACAAATAATGATCTTTATAAGAGGATGTACAATGATCATATCACTGGAGAGATTACAGGTGGTCTCCAGTGACGGATAGTGGTCAACATATTTTTTTCAGTTTAAAAATTAAATAAAAAATTTCTTTTAACTATTGGAATTTAAAATTAGAATTGAAGGATTCATATGAAGCCACTTATTCTCAGACACATTATGAGAGCCAGACTAAGGTAGAGAGTAATACCCCACATGCGACATGATTCCATGATGTATCATGGATGTAGGAGAGATGATATGCATTTGACAACGGTCAAGTGGACGGTATAAGTTCTCGACTAATGCCTGGTAGTTGTTATGGTAGTGTTACATGGTTGATGTCCATCTTGAGTGGGGATCATGGATAGTGTTCATCATCAGCATTATAGTATGTGGAGTAGTTGCGATCCTATAGTTAAGTTATTGAGGCCATGCATAGAGAGAAGGAAGACCTCCATCTACAATACCAACAGAAGCATGGGGTGATGCGAAATGATCGGAGCATCAAAACGAGTACATGTACTAGTTTGTTCAAGAAACATGGATGGAGTTTATAGAAACCCTAACCTCTTAAAACATATAATTTCATGATTATAAGCATAATAATGCATTATATTACATGCCAAGGGTCATAAAGTCTAGTGTCTTGGATGACTATTTACATAATACTAGAAATATGGGACTAAATGAAACATATCATTATTTAATCATAATAAATAAATCCTAACATCCATTGTTCCCATATGTCTTTATAGGACAATGTGAGGATAATAGGAATTAAGGGATGAGCTAAAAACCCCAGTAAGGGAATAAACAAATGAATAAATCTTTAGCACATGGGTTAGAAAGCTTGACATAATTATATAAAATGTCATGGAACATACAGATTAATAACATATAAAATAGGTATCATACAAACATGGAGTCATAGAAATATGGGACAAAAATAAAATATTACTTTATCATATGTGAAGCCTCATTGCACAAAGGAGAACAAGTCAATATTAACCACATGGACCATTGCACATGGTAGCATGAGTCAACACTAAATTCCAAGACTATTGTCAAAAACACCTCACGTGACTCAACTTTACCAGATGAATTAAATAGATATTTGGATATAAACATGATAACATGTTCATGAATATTCCTTCCACATATAGAATCCTACATAATCAACTGTACATAAACATATGGGTTACCCATGGTATGAATTGGGTATCATAATCATGTCATAAAGAATAACCAATGAGAGTATCAATATAAAGAATGGAATTATTTCATGTATGGATAATAATATTGTAGAATATCAATATATAATAAAAATTGATGTCATCTTGAAGTAATAAAATATAGAATGATTACATAAGAAAAATTAGAATTAAAACATTTTAGTTTGGTTAAAAGAAAATATCAAAGTTCATTTAAAATCTAAATGAAAATAATATTTTATATAGAACTAAACTTTAATAGATATGTTTTTCATTAAAAAATATTGGTTTTAAAAAAAATATTGGTGCCTTAAAAGTATATTATATAGCATACATAAAATTGGGTAAAAAATCGTAATGTTCCCTTAAAACGGGATTGTTTATCGAGAATAAATGAAGAAAGAATTATTGAAAAACATACATATCCCTAAAATAAAATGATGAATGATTCTTGATACATGATATTGGAGATTATAAATAGAAATTTAAAGATGTTCATAAAATTAATAGATAAATTCATTCGGGAAAAAATAAAGAGAGAATAATCTGAAGGAATAATGGGGACATGGGTAGAATCCCTTACCTCAAGTACAAAGGTATCCTTCACATGATCTTAATATCCTAGAAAACAAAATTTAATTCATTAATTAATATTTATAGAACCTATTATACATAGAAATTATTTATTATAACCATAATATGTTCCTTAAGGACATTTTTCTGTGGGTTAAGAGGTGAAATTTTATTATTATTGGGATCATTTTTTTCCATCGTTTTCTTGATTTGATCACTTATATACAATTAAGGATTAAAATGTAAGATGAGAATGGTTGTATATAATTTTATTTTTGTGTTATCAATGAATAAATAGAATATTACATTGTTATAAAATTTATTTGGTTATTTTAAGTGATGATGAATCATTAATGACAACAGTTTGATTAATTTTCAGTTATATATCACAACGAACACATTTTTCATAATAAATTATTATCACATTTAAAAAATATTCCAGAACCATAATTAAAAAATAATAAATATATTTTAGTCTAATTAAACTATAAAAATGGCTTCATTACAAGAATTTAATATGGTAAAATATGTAACACCCCAATCTTCCATGGTACGTTTCTCACTGAATAATACAGTAGCGTGTGTTGTACGCAACTTCGTGTTCTAACACACACCACAACTAATAAAACTAGCCATTATGAATAGTAATACTCACTTTCTGAAATTTTATTCATTTTATCTTTCAATATGGACTTCATTTTTGGATTCAGAATATCGAAATTATCCTAGGGTGAAATTTTGGTACTTTATGGATAACTTTCATATTTTGATGAATAGTGAAAAATACTAAATTATTATTAAAAACAACATTTTTAATCTAAATAATTAATAGTGATAAATTATTAATTTGAGTGGTTTTAAAGTATATTTAGAATATATTTTTACCATTTAGTACAATTTTGGTCATTGGACATGATTTCACATTTGAAACGGACATAAACAAGTGTCGATCTTTTGATAGTTATTATCTCTTAAAAACAACCTTTTTGTTTTGACAACGGGAATTAATTTTAAATTAATTTCTGCCACTTCTGTGCTTTGAATTTGTAAAAATGGACTCCATATTTGGAATCAGGATGTCCAAATTGTTTAAATAGGTAACTCTGATTTGTATACATTTTGAAAAATTATTTCGGTAAATATTTTATTTACCATGGTAAAAGGGTAAATCCGGTGAATAAGGGTAAACAAATAATATTATAATAATATTAATTTAACCTAAAACGTGTCCTAACCTTATTGGTTGATACATTTCCGACCATGGATATCTTTGGGTCTAATTTGGAACCCCATGGATCCACTTGAAAGTGATAAGGACACTTTATATTAATTAAGTTAAAGTAAATACAAAAATGACATAAGCATATATCTTTTAGAAAACAAATTTTTACATATAGTTATATATGTTGGATGGTAGACTATAAATATTCATTATAAAGATAAAAATATTTCATACATAATGGTATTTTATTTATAATTTTTAGTCATATAATAATTAGATTTATTTATGACACAATAATGATATAGTATTTTCCTTATTATTGAAAGAATCAAATAATTGATATTATAAATACCAAATTAAATTAGATTTGAATCTTTTTATGAATTACACTAATTTTATAGGTTATTATGACATATAAGGACTGGTTATATGAATAAGGTTCGAAGTAATAATGCTGTTGTGAATTTATCAAAAACAAAATACTCAATAGTTTCAAAATTGACATAAAAGAGTATTTAAAACAAATATTATATTATTAATTGATATTCAATTCCTAAAAATCTAAGTATTGTCCAAGAGACATATATAATTATAGGTGATTAATTAATGTACCACTTGAGGGTCTCTCGGAAGTATATATTATGTTTATTAACTATATAATATAAAAATACAAGTGACATGGTAAATGTTAAACTAATTAACTAAGAGTTAAAACTAAAATATAAGGTTAATATAATGACCAAAAGCTGTATAAAACCTATTGGTTGAATGGATTTCGACCTATCCCCACCTTCAAATTTAAATAATCCATTTTGGATCCATTAGAAACTGAATATGAATTTATTATAAAATAATATTTCTAGTTTTTTCTAAGATGCCCCTCATCCCTCTTATAAAAGAGCACTCCACCTTCTCACTAATTCACACATTAAAATCCTTTTTGCTCTACCAGGACCCGCACAAATACTCTCTCAAATTCCCTCAATACAACCTAGAGGCTTCAGTTTTATCATAAAGCCAACCTATGGAACCCTTTTGATCAAATCAAAAGGAAGAACCTGAAGAAGAGGTAATGTTTTCAGCACCCTTTTTCAAGTTCATTTCTTCTTCAACTTCTTCTTTATTTGTTATTCCCATTATAAAATAATAACTACAGTATCTCCTATATACTGTGATATTATTATAAATATGGTACAACCATATTCAGTATTCTATCCATCCTTTGAATGACATGTCACCATACATGCGTACGTACGACTAACCGTCTCCACGTTGTTGTGTAATTGTTATTCAATATATTATTATTTTGATGAGTATAATAATGATGTGTAATTAATTTAAATAATAAATATAACATGATAATGATTCTGTATATATGATATACCATCCAATTATATATAATTTTAATATCAAAATAATGATATTGTCGCCTGTGCGTACGTACGGATTACCGTCTCCACAAACGCGATGACATTCATTCCCCATCATATACATTCAAGATTAAATTTCATTTTATGAATAAAAATGATTTTTAGAGACATGATATAATTCTGGATATGAATAAGATACATCCCATCCATAAAAAATACGGCTCACATAACAAAAAATATAAAGGAAAACGAATTCGTTAACACCCAAAACAACGATAATACTATGATATTATTAAAAAATCAATGTTAGACGATCATATATGATATCATATTAATGTAAATTATTTTTTTATAATTAAATAACAATCATTTAAACATTATATAGGAGGTTTACCTACCGTCGATCAAAGAATAATTACAAAGTAAGGGTTTTCTTATCTCACTTTAAATTCCATGAGATTTCCATTATTCACCAATTATTTATTGCATGTGGTGTGTGAACTTTCCATATATTTATTCATTGTGTAATATACTTTAATTCATGTATATTTACATCATAATTGTATTATCCTTCTTTCATGGGTGTATGTTTAGTATGTTACCAAATAAATAAGGTAATTTGAAATTTTAATTTCTACTCATTCGGATTTACGCATACTTCATTTATTATTTTACTCCAAGATTATGTGTGGAATCACTATTCATTTGATTATGTCATAAATTCCACTCCCCTTTCTATGGATATACTATTGATACACACAATCACTCCATTTATAAATTCTTAAGTCATCGGTATGAGCTTGATAAGAGTAATTTTTTCTCACTCTTGATTTTTTGAGTTAAACATCCAATTCATTGGTGTTGTTTTTACAAGAATATGTGTTAATGTCCTTTGATTGTTTTACACTGAATATACCATCATATTGAGTGTATTTATATTTTTAACACATAATTATGTCGTTGGTTTATCCTTAACCTAAGGATATGGCCTTTATGAGAGATTTCATCTCAATTAATATTCCATTGAGACTCCTTTGTTGTTGTTCACCAAATCACATTTATATGGTGTATATAATGTACTTTGACATAGTATATCATAAATCCCTTTATTCTCATGATATTAAAAATATTTATTACCTGAATTCTTTGTACTCAAGTGTCTCTCTTTTGGTTGTGAAATCTAACTAAAATATCATTTTAAAATGTTTTAATGATTTATTATTCTAAATCTTTTTAATTAATGTCCAAGTTTTTAAAATGGTTCTAAGGATTTATTTATATGGACATTAAAGTTTTAAAAGCAAAATTCTTTTTAAATGTTTCAAAGTGGTATTGGAGACTTTGATTCAAAAATATTTATTAAATTTTCTTCTTTACATATAGCGTGACTTTTAAATGTTTTCAAGGAAAAGGAGATATTTCTATCAAATAGTTTTGATGATTATTTTCATCTATGTAAATATCCTTCATTATTCTCGATTGAGGTTAATATGTTACAATAAAATCTTCTTTATTGTATTGAATGAGTAATGTTTGACTATGGATGTGCTATTTTTATACCATTCGTGGGTTATTGATAAAGTATTGACATTTCATATGCTAGTTTTAATACGAATGTTTATGTTATGTTTCAAACTTTTCATATGAGGAATGAATTGGACTTAGTAAGTGATGGGTGGAGCCCGCTATATCTCCTCGATGAATCGGCAGGTCTCATGAGACAAACTAGTGTCTTGGCATGAGGCCTTGACAAAATCTTATTTTTAGTCTCGGCACGAGGCCTTGGCTACGTGGATATGATAGTCTGAAATTATGAATTCCATAATTATGAAAGTAGTTAATGATATTGCAAGTGATTATTCAACTAGTATAATATCCATGTGAATAAGTAAATGGAATTATTTCATTTTATCATTTCCATATTATGTTTAATTACAAGTTTAAAAGGCTTTTGTTTTAGTTTTACATTGCCTTAAGTGTTTATTCTTATCTATAAAAGCATCTGATATATTGTTATCCTTACTGAGCACCTGAGCTCACCCCTTTCAATGTTGTATTTTTCCCAGGATGTGAAAAAGTAATTTATGAATGACCTACAGGGATAATATGAGGGGATATAAAGACAAGATGTTTTTGTTTTAGTTTTCACTTTATGATGTAATGTAAACTTAATGAATGTATCTAGTTATTACAAGACTTCTAAACTAATCAGTCTTTCGAGACTTGATCCTTTGTCATCATGCCAATGTTATGTAATAATGCACCGACTCTGGGTAACTGGGGTCGGGGCATTATAGTTGGTATCAGAGGAAGTTTAGTATATACCTTGGAAGCTAGATTTAGATAAACTCTTGTTAGAGCACATAGACCTCAGATGGACATTGAGGATTAGTATAGAAGAACTTCCTAGAATTATGGTATTGTAGAGATTTTGTGTGTTTTCTGAGCAATACATCCCTGTCTGGATATGATCAGGTAGAGGTGGCTCTGTCATAGATGTACCTAGGGGTAAAACCTGAAATCATGGTTTTGAGATAGACTTGAACGGGAACTGGTGCACGACAACGGGCCTTGCTACACTCTTGGGTTACGACACTCCTGGGGGATATGCTTCGGATAATTTACATTTTCTTTACAAACTAATTTGACGTATTATACATAAGATGAGAGTAAATGACCTTGGTTAATCCTAATGTGTTTCAAATTGAGAATATGGTTACATGATATTCTCTAAACGATTTTATGACTAATATTACTCACACAATGCATTCTGGTTTTAGTCATTGGTTGGATTCCAAGGAAGTCATAATGACTTTGAGAATGATATAAAAGGTGGGAATGGTGGTGGAAATGATCCACAAAATGGAATATTGATAGGTGTAAAATATATCTCCTTCATGACAAATCAATTTTCCAAAAATATGATCAACAATATATATATTGACCAATTCCTAGACTCAACAAAGAAGAGAAAGGTGATGAATGATAACAGCTCTAGCAGTGGAGACCATGGAGAATGGAATCCTCAATTTCCATCATGCAGGAAATGTGGAAGGAGACACCCAGTAAAGTGTCTCAATGGGACAAAGAAATGCTTTACATGCCGGAAGGAAGGACATAAAATGAAGAATTGATGATGAAAAATGAAGAGTATTATGGAAGAAGATAAAAATGGTCCCAAGAATCAATATACAGTCATTTTCGGTAAATTTAGGGGACCTGGCCATTACCTGAGTGAATGCCCTATTCTATAGGATAATTTTTTGGTCAATGAAGAAGCTATATGGAAATAAATTATTGAAAAATGTTTAAAAAGTATTAGTTCTCCTTGTTGATGGGTTTACATTGGAATAATCTTCTTTTGTATTTTTAACCCTGCAGTTTTCCATGTGAGAATGATATTTGAGGAAGAATTATCTTTTCTCTTATGGATATAGTTATAAATAACCATTTTGATTTATATCATCATTGGGTTTGAGGAAATTTCACATTATTATAGTTTTGGAAGAAAATGAGAGGTATGAGATAACATTTTTGGTTTAATTATATTATGGTTATTTTGAGTAATTTACATCATTTTGGCAATGTTAAAAAATATAGTTTTTGAAAAAGGACAACACGTAGACCATGTGACAACCAGTCACGTTGGACAATGCTATGGGAATAGAACCCACAACCAAAGTGCGATTGGGATTTATTGCCTACCATTGGACTACGTGAAGTCCCTGGTTAGTGTGACTATTATTATTTTTTAGTTAATTGATTTTATTGATCAATATTAATTTGATTTGGGATCTTAAGTCTTATCAAATGAATACCCTTAGTATAGGAAAATGATTTGGTGATTAAGTGATAAATTTTATTTTGGAAGATGTCCACTTTTTTGGGAACACTATATGCCCACGGAAAATAGAATAGTATGGGATTTCATTTGAGGAGTAATTGTGGATTTTTATTTATGTTTTTATTTTGGATTTATAGTGATTTGTGTTATTTATGGAAATGATTAACCTATAATAGGGAATAAGTGATTAGGGTAATTACATTTAAGTATGTGACTTTAAAAGTAATTGATGTCATTTGGAGATACCATTTAACTTGGAAGACTACATAATAAAATTGTTTTATGTTATTAGTTTCAATATTATTTAGGATTCTATTAAAGGATTTTATGTACAATTCTTTATTGAATTCTATTTGTTTAACTTTGGGTTATTTTTGGTTTAATTTTAGAAATTAAGATCAATGTTTCTTTCACTAATGAAATAACCATTTGGGGGATCATCATATCTTATACTAAGCATTTGGGTTTTGATTAATCTCTAAAGAAAAGGTAAATATATAGTTTATTCTTCGTAGATCATGTGATTATATAAGAATTTTATTGTAGCTTTTCTAGTGTGACCAAGTCTTCTGGAATACTCATCATTTAAAAATAAGTGAGTAGTATAAATTTATTAAAGAATGAAACTCTACTTAAAAACTAGTTATATCTCTTTATTTTCTTAGTCAATCTCAGCAATGAATTCCTCATATTTATGTAATGTAACTTAAGAAAAATAATAATAATAATGTTGTCTGTTTACTTTTCCTACTCGGAAACTAATGACTGTTTATCCCATCAAAAGTTTGTGGATTTCTTGTTATTAAATTTCTCCTGATCATGTTTTCTATCCCTTTCTATCAGAACATGACACTTATTTTATCATCCATATCCATGTTTTTCTACATGTAATCCTAGTATAGTTTATCTCGAGTGACCTTTGTACTTCTCTTTCTTTCTTTTAAAGTGATAGTTTTATTGAATCTTTTTCCGATGTGGTACATTACATTATATTCCCAAGCCCAATTTTAAAAATTTATAGGATGCAATTTATTTAAGGATGGGATAATGTAACACCCCAAGCTTCCACGGTACGCTTCTCGCTGAATAATACAGTAGCATGTGTTGTACGCAACTTCACGTTCTAACACACCCCACAACTAATAAAACTATCTGTTATGAATAGTAATACCAAATTTTTGAAATTTTATACATTTTATCTTTCAAAATGGACTTCATTTTGTGATTCGTAATATCTAAATTAGCCTAGGGTGAAATTTTGGTACTTTTCAGATAACTTTCATATTTTGATGAATAGTGAAAATTATTAATTTTTTATTAAAAACAACTTTATTAATCAAATTAATTAATAGTGATAAATTATGAATTTTATTGGTTTAAAAGTATATTTAGAATATATTTTTACCATTTAGTACAATTTTGGTCATTGGAAATGATTTCACATTTAAACCAGACATAAACAAATGTCAATCTTTTGATAGTTATTGTCTCTTAAAAACATGCTTTTTGTTTTGACAGCAGGAATTAATTTTAAATTAATTTCTACCACTTTTGTGTTTTGAATTTGGAAAAACGGACTCCATATTTGGAATCAGGATGTCTAAATTTTGTAAATTGATAACTCCTAATTTTAGACATTTTGAATAATTATTTCAGTAAATATTTTATTTTCCATGTTTAAAGGGTAAATCTGGTAAATAA
Source organism: Viscum album (assembly GCA_963277665.1). NCBI lineage: Eukaryota > Viridiplantae > Streptophyta > Magnoliopsida > Santalales > Viscaceae > Viscum > Viscum album. The sequence goes on along the minus strand of OY728135.1, from coordinate 1,911,722,243 downwards.
GGGTAAAATATAATATTATAATAATATTAATTTACCGTAAAAAGTGTCCTAACCTTATTGTTTGATATATTTCCGACCATGGTCAAATTTGGGTCTATTTGGGGACCCCATGGATCCACTTGTAAGTGATAAAGACACTTTATATTAATTAAGTTAAAGTAAATACAAAAATGACATAAGCATATATCTTTTAGCAAAACTATTTGCATAGGGTTATATATGTTGTATGTTAGACTATAAATATTCATTATAAAGATAAAAAGTGTTTCTACATAATTGTATTTTATTTATAATTTTTAGAAATTTAATAATTAAATTTAATTATGACACAATAATGATGAAGTATTTTCCTTATTATTGAAGGAATCAAATAATTGATATTATAAATATCAAAATAAATGTAATTTTAATCTTTTTATGAATTCGACTAATTTTCTATGTTTATATGATATATTAGGACGGGTTATATGAATTTTTTCTAAGTAATAATGATTTTGAGAATATATCGAAAACAATATACTCAATAGTGTCAAAATTAACATTAAAGAGTTTTTAAAAAAAATATTATATTATTAATTGATATTCAATTACTAAAAATTTAATGTTCGTCAAAAAGACTTATATCATGATATTTGTATCATTAATGGACCACTTTGTGGTCTCTTGGATGTATATTTCATGTTTTTTAACTATATAATATAAAAATACAAGTGACATGGTAAATGTCATACTAATTATCTAAAAGTTAAAACTAAAAGATAAGGTTAATATAATGACACAAACCTGTCTAAAACCTATTGGTTGAATTTTTATCGACCTATACTCACATTAAAATTTAAATACTCCACTTTTGAGCCATTATAAACCGAATATGAATATATTATAAAATAATATTTCTTGCTTTTTCTAAGGTGCCCCTCACCCCTCTTATAAAAGGGCACTCCCCCTTCTCACTAATTCACACATTAAACGACTTTTGGCTCTGCCAATCCCTACCAAAATACTCTCTCAACTTCTCTAAATTTTACCTAGAGGCCTTAGTTTTTTCAGAAATCCAACCTAAGGAGCCCTTTTCATCAAATCAAAAAAAAGAACCCGAAGAAGAGATAATGTTTTCAGCACCCTTTTTCAAGCTCATTTCTTCTTCAACTTCTTCTTTCTTTGTTATTCCCATTCTAAAATAATAACTATAGTATCTACTATATACAGTGATATTATTATAAATATGGTACAACCATATTTAATATTCTATCCATCCATTGAATGACATGTCACCATACGTGCGTACGTACGGTTTACTGTCTCCACATCGCCGTGTAATTGTTATTCAATATATTATTATTTCGATGGGTATAATATTTATGTGTAATTCATGTAAATAATAAATATAACATGATAATAATTCTGTTTATATGATATAACATCCAACTATATATTATTTTAAAATCAAAATAATGATATTTTCGCTCGTGCATACGTACGGATTACTGTCTCCACGAACGCGATGAGATTAATTCCCCATCATATCCATTAAAGACTAAATTTCATTTGATGAATAAAATTGATGTTTAAGGACATTATATCATTCTTGATATGAATAAGATACATCCCATCCATAAAAAATATGGCTCACATAAAAAATAATATAAAGGAAAACGTATCTGTTAACACCCGAAACGACGATAATACTAAGATATTGTTAACAAATCAATGTTAAAAGATCATAAATGATATCATATTAATGTAAATAATTTTTTTAATTCAATAAAAATTATTTCACCATTATACAGGTGGTTAACCTATAGTCAACCATGGAAAAATTACAGAGTAAGGGGTTTCTTATATCACTTTAAATTCCGTGAGATTTCCATTATTCACCACTTATTTATTGGATGTGGTGTGTGTACTGCCCATGTTTGTATACATTGTGTAATATACTTTAATACATTTATATTTACATAATCATTGTATTATCCTTATTTAATGGGTGTATGTTTAGTATATTACCAAATCAATAAGGTAATTTGAAATCTCAATTTCCACTCATTCAGCATTACACATATGTCATTGATTATTTTACTCCAAGATTATGTGTGGAATCACTATTCATTTGATTATGTCATAAATTTCACTCCCCTTTCTGTGGATATACTTTTTATACACATAATAACTCCATTTATAAATTCTCAATTCATTGTTATGAGCTTGATAAGAGTAATTTTTACTCAATCTCGATTTGTTGAGTTAAACATCCAGTTCATTAGTGTTGTTTTTACAAAAATATATGTGAATGTCCTTTGATTGTTTTACACTGAATATACAATCATATTGAGTTTATTTATATTTTTTACACATAATTATGTAGTTGGGTTATCCTTAACATAAGGATACGGCCTTTAAGAGAGATTTCATCTCAATTTACATTCCATTGAGACTCATTTGTTGTTATACACCAAATCACTTTTATATGTTGTATATAATGTACTTTGACATAGTATATCATTAATCTCTTTATTATCATGATATTACAATGTTTTATTACCTCAATTATTTGTATTCAAGTTTCTCTCTTTTGGTTATAAACTCTAACTAAAATATCATTTTAAAATGTTTTAATGATTTATTATTATAAATATTTCTAATTAATGTCCATGTTTTAAAAATGGTGTTAAGGATTTATTTATGTGGACATTAATGTTTTCCAATCAAAATTATTTTTAAACGTTCCAAAGTGGTATGGGACAGTTTGATTCAAAAATCTATTTTTAAATGGCTTCTTGAAAAGTAGTGTGACTTTTAAATATTTTCAAGAAAAGGGGGATATTTCTCTCAAATAGTATTGATGATTATTTTCATCTATGTAAATATCCTTCATTATTCTCGATTGAGGTTAATATGTTACAATACAATCTTATTTACTGTATTGAATGAGTTATGTTTGACTGTATATGAGATATTTTTATACCATTCATGGGTTATGGATAAATTATTGACATTTTGTATGCTAGTTTTAATACAAATGTTTATTTTATATTGCAAACATTTCATATGAGGAATGTATTGGACATAGTAAGTGACGGGTGGAGCCCTCTATAGCTCCCCGATGCATCGGTAGGTCTCATGAGACAAACTAGTGTCTTGGCACGAGGCCTTGTCAAAATCTTATTTGTAGTCTCAGCTCGAGGCCTTGGCTACGTGGTTATGATAGTCTGACATTATGCATTCCATCATTATGAAAGTGGTTATTGATATTGAAAGTGATTATTCAACTAGTAGAATATCCCTGTGAATAAGTAAATGAAATTATTTCATTTTATCTTTTCCATATTATGCTGAATTTCTAGTTTAAAAGGCTTTTGTTTTACTTATACATTGCCTTAAGTTTTTATGCTTATATATGAACGATTCTGCCATATTTTTATCCTTACTGACCACCTGAGCTCACCCCTTTCAATGTTTTATTTTTCCCAGGATGTGAAGAAGTAGTTTATGAATGACCTGCAGCGATAATATGAGGGGATATGAAGACAAGATGTTGTTGTAGTAGTTTTCACATTGTGATGTAATGTAAACATTATGAATGTATCTAGTTATTCCAAGGATACTAAACTAATAGGTCTTTAGATACTTGATCCTTTGTGATCATGCCAATGTTATGTAATAATGAACTGACTCTGGGTAACTGGGGTCGGGGCGTTACAAAATAAATTCAAAACCTGTCATCCATGATTGAGATGAATTAACACATCTTTTATGGTGTTATCATTTCCTGTATAAAAGGATGGAAAAGAAGATGTGATGATGAATTATTCCATAAACATACCAAAATTATAGTAAATGTATGATGATAGAGTTATCACAACATTTGGATCAGGAGAGGTGAGGATATATATGAAAACTAAGGAACATGAAAATTAAATAAAATAAAATAAAAAAAGTAATTCCCACTTGAATATTTCTTCCTTGAGAGTGTCTTTAAGGGATATTTTTTGCTATTTTTAAGAGATAATGATATCCTGGGTGTGGTAAAGGGTATTGGGGAGAGATTTGATCAGAATTTGTACTAGGAAGAAGGCTTGAGATGAGTGAGGAGAGGAGGTAATGAGGGGTGTTACTTACAATAGTGGAGAGGAGGGGTTTCCCATTATTTCAATTATTTGATTAATATTTTTTTTGAAGACAATGAATATTAATGATCCCTGAGAAAAAAAAAATTTAGAATGCGAGTTCATACCAATGGCCTTTTATATAACCCATGACTCAAGCATGATGCATAAATTCATTTATTTAACATTTATCATAAATAATCGTTTTTTACTATTCAATTTTTTTTTATTTTCGAAAAACCCCAAAAATTCACCCCACCCTTTTATAAACACATAGAATACACAGATTAACACCATTTTATTGAAATAATTGTATAAATATTATCACTTTACTTTTTAATTAAAAGTATATTTTAAATGAAAAATACAAATTTTAAAATAAAAAACTTCTTTTCAAACACGTTGATAAATTAATTATGGTCTCCTGAAAATATTTCAAAATAATAGTTCAAAAAAATAATTATTTATGAATACATTTTATAAAAATATTATTTCTTATAAATTATTTAATTGATCATAAAATTTTAATTTAATATATATGACTTACAAAAATGCCAATACTTATTCAATAATTTTTAGACTATTTACTTACATATATTATGATATATTTATATAAAATATTCACCTATAAGATTAATGTATTTTATTTATAATTTTATTAGTGAGATTACTATTCAATTGGACAGTTTACTTTTCATAAGGGTAACAATACTATTCATAAGGATAAGTTACTATTTCATCGGTATACATTCCTTAACATCAAAATATATATTTTATTTTAACTAGTATTAATTAATAATGTTTCTATTATGTTATATATATAATATTATATGATTATACTATATTACATAATTAATATAAGGGAATGTCATTGATAAAACATTAGGTTGTTACATTCTCCCCCCTTAACAAATTTCTCCCTCAAAATTTTGTTTTACATTCTCTACAAAAAGAAAGTATGGGTACTTTTCTTTTATTCATTCCTCCTGTTACCATGTTCCCTATTCAAACTTATGGTTCTACCTTAGTACTTGAACTAGGTGAGTAGTCTTTTTATGTAGAACATTATCTCTATGATCCATGATCTTCACTGGCTTCTCCTCGTATGAAATGTCATTCTCCAACTGTACTACCTCTAAGGATAGTACATGTGAATGATCTGTTATGTACTTTTTTTAAGAGGGATTCAGCGAAGAGATGATGTACATTATACATGGTATGTGGAAGTGTCAGTCAATAGGACATAAATTCAACACTATCAAAAATATAAAAGGGGATGATGTATCTAGGACATAGCTTTTTTTCTTCCCATATCTCATGACCTTCTTCCATTGAGATATGTGAAAAAATACCATGTCTCCAAAATTAAACTCAAGGTGTCATCAAAGATTGATTTCAGATCTATTTTTATAACTTTGGGATACCTTGATGTGTTGAGGAATATATTTCACCTTCGCCGCAATTTCTTCAATCATTTCACATCCAAACAACTTATTCTTAGCGACTCCATCCAAGTGTGTTGGTGTTATTCATAGTTTCCTATAAAGGGCTTCATATGGTTCCATTTGGATGCTTGAGTGGAAACTATTATTATAAGAGAATCTGACTAGTGGAAAATATTGGTCTCATCATCCATTGATTTCTATAGGACACGCTCTCAACGTAACTTCTAATGTCGTAATATTTTGCATCGATTAACTATCTGTTTGAGGATGATAGGTTGTACTAAAGTTTAGTTCAGTGATTTGAGCATGCAGGAGACCTTTCCATAACATTGAGATGAATCTTGGATCTCTATTGAATACAATAGATAGTGTTACTCCATTCATCCTTACCAACTCATAGATATATATCTGTGAATGTTGGTCCAATGTGAAGTTGTAACACCCGAGACTTTTAGGTTATATAAATCATCAAAGGAATCTTTTTCTACACAACACTTTGTTGGCTTCCTTTACACGAAATCACGACCTTCCTCGATATCTTGCATCGTACGCAATACCGAGTTTCACTAAACAACGATATGCTATTAAAACATTATTAAAACTAGCCGTTATGAATAGTAATAACCACTTTTTGAAATTTTATAAATTTTATTTTTGAAAATGGACTTCATTTTTGGATTCGGAATATCGAAATTAGCCTAGGGTGAAATTTTGGTATCTTTCTGAAAACATTCAATTTTTGATTAATAGTGAAACCACTAAGTGGTAGTTAAAAAAACTGAATTTTTCATAAAACTTAATTTTACCGCTTCTGTGAGTGGAATTTCGAAAATCCGAGAGACACGGTTAATATTAAGGACTATAATGTGGTTCAATGAGATGAAAATATTTTTTGGTAAATAGTAACTTTTTACTTTTATTTACCACAGTTAAAAGTAAATAGGGTAATTAAGGGTAAAAATGATATTATTATTACCCTAACACATGTCATAATTCTATTGGACAAGTGTAATTCGACCAAAAACAACTTTAGGAATAACATATGACCATTTAGGCCCACTTGGATTAGATTAGGACATTTATTATTAATTTATTTAAAGAAGGGTTAAAATAGTTAAAATCAACGTTTAATAAGTAAATAATTTTTAATATGGGGTTATTAGAATATAAATATTCATTAGAAAGATAAAAATATTTCCTACATAATTATATTTTATTTGTAATTTTTAGACATTAAATAATTTAATTTATTTATGACACAAAGATTATGCAGTAATTATCTTATTAATGAAATATTGACATAATTAATGTTATAAACACCAAAATAAATGTAATTTGAGACTTTTTATGAATTACACTAATTTTCTAGGTTAATATGACATGTTAGTATTGATTTAATTAACTTGTTCGGAATTAATAATTCTGTTATGAGTTTCACAAAAATCAATTACTAAATAGTGTCAAAATTGACATAAAATAGTTTTAAAAACAAATATTATATTATTAATTGTTATTTTATTCCTAAAAATCTAAGGTTCGGCCAAATGACTTATATATGGTTATATATATTAATAATAAACAACTTGGAGTTCGTTTGGATGCTTATAGTAAGTTTATTAACCTTATTGTATAAGAACACAAGAAGACACGGCAAAAGTAAACTTATTTAACTTAATGTTAAATCTAAATGATAAGGTTAGAATAGGAACCTAAACATGTCTAAATTCTATTGGATGAGAGGATTTCGACCCATCCCCACCTTAGCTTCGAAATATATCAATTTGGATTTATTTAAAACCGAACATGACTTTATAATAAAATAATATTTTTAGTTTTCCCAAAGGTGCCACTCTCCTCCCTTATAAAAGGGCACCTCCTCCCCTTCTTTCTCACACCACATTGAGCCTTCAAGCTCATCCAACCCCTGCCAATTCATCCTATCCACTTCCCTAGAGACATCCTAGAGGTTCTGGTCTTCTTCAAAGACCCATTTTAGTGCCCTAAAAGGAGGTCTCAAAGAAGCACTTCAAAGAAGAGGTAATGTCCGTTACCGATTCTTTCATCTTTATTTCTTCTTCCACTTCTTCTTCTTTAGTTGTTTCACAATGAAGTAATAACATCAGTATCAATCATATACTGATATGTTATTATAAGTATGAAACAACCCTATTTCACCAACTATCCATCCTACGGAAAAAGAAATCACCGCGCGTGCGTACGTACGGAATACCATCTCCACACCGTGGTGTAATCTATTTTCCACCACCACCATACTTGGATGGGTATAATGGTGTAAATAATGACTATATATGACTATTATAAAGAGATACTGATTATGAAATAGTACACATACACTCCAATACAATTCCACGATCATAGGAACGATATCATCACTCGTGCGTACGTACAGAATACCGTCTCCACGATGTGATGCGACTCGTTCTACATGATCTTCATTTCATAATGATTATATAAATGAATTTAATGAATGAATATGATATATATTACAATAATAAAATTCTGGAAATGAGGTATCTATAACCTAAAGATAAGAATAAGAATTTATTCGACAAAACACATATAAGAACAAAAAGTTATAAACACTCGAATAACAAGTAGCAATGAAATATTACTACTAAGAAGCTATGAAAATGACCATATATGATATCATAAAAATTAGTATGATTCTGGAATAAGTCAATAACATTATTTAAATCATTATACAGGAGGTTCGGACACTTATGAAGCAAAACAGACCTAAGGTAAGGGAAAATATCACAATCTCATTTTTATCTGAGATTGTTTAGACTTTGGTATTTACTGGGGTGTATTTTATCGTCCACCTCCATGTTTCCTTAATATGAAATATTGTTTCCATCCACCAACAATTTTTTAAATCTAATTTTACCCTTTGGTGAGTTTTTAGTAAAAGATATAAAAGGAATCTTTTGTCGTTCTTCGTACGAGGTACTTTTTGAATTTTCCGACAAAAGTACGAAAAGAATGTTTTTTTTACTTATACGACATGAATGGATTTTTAAAACATTATTTCCAAGAAGATTACTTTACAAGTTTTCAAGATTATTTTTAATCAACTTATTTTTGTTTAAAATTGTATGACATGTTAGGAAAGGAAAATGTTTTTGAAGTAGAAAGGATATTTTTTTTCAAGAATGGAGTTCAAGTGTTCTATCAAAATTATTTTCCATCTAAGATAATAAAGGGTTCTGTTTCCATCCCTATTTTTACATTGATTTGATTATGTTGTGATGGAATTATTGTTATGAATTCCTTTATCTTATATGAATTGTTTTATGATGTCACGATGTTTAAGATTCCAATTTTTATTACATGGGTTATGCTATGATGTATGGTTTATGATTTTGTGGCACACATAAGAATGGTATCATTATGAGATGGGTGGGACCTATATCTCCCTCCAATTCATTGGGTAATGATTTTATATCTCATGAGATAGACATGGCTGGAATGGTAGGTTAAACCGGTTCAGTGAAACATGACTGAAACGAGGAGTTAACTCGGTTCAGAAAGGGACTTTGTCCACTAAGATAGTCTTGGAAATGAGTCTTGACTAATAAGAAATGATTCTCTATGATTATGTGTGTATTCCACAAAGTTTCATGTTTTATGTTTTGATTATTGGGATAACATTTCACTACTATGATTTATCCCATGATATGAAATTATGATCTCTTTTGCAGGTTACGATTTCCAAAAGTTATGTGCTTATGTATATGATGTGATTGATATTTCTTTTGTTTACCCTTACTGAGCATTTGAGATCACCCTTTTGTATGTTTTATTTCCCCAGGTCAGGAAGAAGGTTATTAAGTAGAATATTCCAAAAAGGGACTCTAGATATGATGAAATAAATGGGAGGCAAAGTAGATGCTTTATGAACCAGTTGTTTATGTTTCCCAGTTTCTAAAGACACTATACCTATACGGTCCTTTCTTGGTTTTGTTATATTTTGTAATAAGTGTGCTCCAATTCTGATGTAATAACAATATATGTAAAGTATTGGTTGTTATAGTTGGTATCAGAGGAAAGGTATAGTCAACCTTTGGAAACTAGGATGTGAAATCCATAGTAAGAACCCTAAGGATAAGTCTAAGCATAGAACACAATCATAGTGTTTTAGAAATGGCCATGAATAACCTAGGATAAGACCTTAAGTGTGAAATTTTATTCTCGAGTATGTGGTTTTCCTATTATAATTAGTGTTGCCCACACTATTCTTCTTGGTTTTAGTTAATGGATGGAACCCAAAGGAATCATGTTAATGCGGAATGCGAAGGGCAATGCAATGATTGTCCCCCTGAGCAACCAAACATTATGGGAGCTAGAATTCAAAATCTTGTAGCCATGCTCACACAACTTTCTCAAGCTATGAATCATGCAGGACTTCCAAACGAGCAAAGGAAGGAGCAACATTCTGTTGAATCCTTCATGAGGCAGCGTCCACCTTCTCTTCGCAGGTCTACTGATCCATTAGTTGCTGAACAATGGATTAGTACTACTGAAAAGATATTTTCAGTTCTTCAATGTTCTGAACATGATAAAGTCATCCTAGCAGTGTATCATTTGGAAGGAGAAGCTGATCAATGGTGGAATCTTATTAAGAATACGAGGCAAAGAGATGAAATTGAGTCCAAGGAATGGGACGAGTTCAAGAACTTATTTTTCAATAAGTACTTCCCTCATATTCTCCGAAAAAAGATGTAGAAAGTGTTTCTTAAACTGAAGCAAAAGGATGATGAATCTGTTGGTACCTATGAAGCAAATTTTACAAGAATTGAAAGGTACGCTTCTGGTATTATTATCCAACCTGAGAGTAAGGTCGATCGATTCTTTAGAGGCTTAAAACCAAGTCTTCGAAAGGCCTTAGCCATAATGGACTTCAATAGATATGAGGAAATCGTTCGATGTGCTCTCAAAGTTGAGATGGAAATCGGAGTAACCCATCAGTCATATGGGTTTGATAAGAAGAGGAAAATGGAATTCAAAGGAAAATCTAAAGAGCACACTGAAAAGAATATGAGCTTTCCCTTATTATCAAAGTGTGGAAAGAAACATGGAAGGAGTTGTCTTAAAGGGGAAAGTAAATGTTTCAAATGTGGAAAGGAAGGTCATCGGGCATTTGAATGCCACAATGATGGGAAGAAGATGTCTAATGATGAAAACAAAGGAAGGGATACACAGAATGAACCTACTACACTTCAATGTTTCAAGTGCAAGGAGATGGGTCATTATTCCAATAAATACCCTAATCCAAGGGTTGATGATGATGGTCGACGTCAACAAACTCTTAAGGCTAAAGACAAAGGAAAGTCACATGCAATTTCTATTAGCGATGTGGAGTACGATAATGATGTGGTGAAAGGTACACTTACCATCCACTCTAAAGTAGAAAATGTTTTATTTGATTCTATATCCACCCACTCATTTATTTATGAAGAATTTTCTAAGGGTATCACCGTATTACCTCAACAATTAGATGTTGAGTTAGCTGTGACAACACCTAATGGCACAATAGTCGCATCAAAAGTTTATAATTATTCTCCGATAGATGTTTGTGGGAAAGTGATTCTTGTAAATCTTGTGATCCTTCTTATAGTTGAATTTGATGTGATTCTTGGCATGGATTGGCTTTTTTATATGGAGCTCATATCAATTTCCAAAGAAGGGAAGTCAAATTTTATATTCCAAATCAAATTTATGATCGTCTATAAATTCAAGGATGAACATAACCTTCCAGTGGAAATTTCTTCTACCTTATGGGTCTTGATTCCACTAAATGAAGGTTATTTATCTCAAAAGGTTGGTGAGAAACTCACGATTAAGAATATGCCCATTGTATGGGAGTTTGATGATGTCTTTCCAGAGGAATTACCGGGTCTTCCACCAAATCGTGAAGTTGAGTTTTCAATAGAACTCATACCAGGTGCTTTTCCTATTTCAAAGACACCTTATAGAATGGCCCCAATTGAGTTGCAGAAATTGAAGAAGCAACTCCAAGAGAATCTTGATAAGGGATTCATATGCCCTAGTGCGTCACCTTGGGGAGCACCTATTCTATTTGTTAAGAAGAAAGATGGATCAATGAGACTCTGCATTGATTATCGAGAACGTAACAGGATCACTATCAGGAACAAATATCATCTCCCACGCATTGATGACTTATTTGACCAACGAAGTGGAGCACAATACTTTTCCAAGATTGATCTTCGTTCAGTGTATCATCAATTAAGGGTCAAAATGGAGGATATACCAAAGACGGCTTTCCGTACAAGGTATGGACACTATGATTTTATGGTGATGCCATTTTGTCTTACTAATGCCCCTGCTATCTTCATGGATCTAATGAATAGAGTCTTTAAAGACTATATTGATCAGTTTTTGGTAGTCTTTATAGACGATATTCTTGTCTATTCAAAGAGAAAGGAAGAACATGAAGATCACTTGAGAATTATATTTAAGACCCTGAGAAAGGAGAAGCTTTATTCCAAATTTACCAAGTGTGAATTTTGGCTTCAAAAAGTTGCATTTTTGGGTCACATAATCTCAAAAGAAGGGATATCTATGGATCCAGCAAAAACAGAGGTTATCGAAAGATGGTCGAGACCAACAAAAGTGACTAAGATCCAAAGTTTTCTTGGTTTGGCTGGATATTATCTACCTTTTGTGAAAGATTTTTCACGATTATCTAATCCACTCACCAAGTTGACTCGGAAAGGAGTTAAGTTTGTTTGGACGGAGGAATGTGAAGAGAATTTCAAGGAGTTGAAAAGAAGGTTATCCAGTGCACCTGTGCTCACACTGCCTTGTAGTGGAGAAAGGTTTGTGATCTATAGTGATGCATCCAAGAAGGGATTGGGGTGTGTTCTTATGAAAAATGATATGGTGATAGCTTATGCCTCATGACAGTTGAAAATACATGAGCAAAATTTCCCCACATATGATTTGGAGTTAGATGCGGTAATCTTTAAATTAAATATTTGGAGGCATTATCTTTATGGTGAAAGGTGTGATATTTATATTGATCATAAAAGTTTAAAGTATATTTTCACACAAAAGGAGGTGAATATGCGTCAAAGAAGATGGTTGGAGCTGATTAAGGATTATGACTGCTCATTCCATTACCACCCTGGGAAAGCAAACAAGGTGTCAGATGCATTAAGTCGACAAGACCATGCTAGTTGATCCATGATGAGGATCACAAAAGATCCAATATTTATGGATTTACAAAGGATGGATCTTCGAATTATAATGAAAGGGGAAAAATTGTATCTTTCTCAAATGAATGTTCAACCATCTATACATGTGAAAATTAAAGAGGCACATAAAGAAGATGTCGAGTTACAAAAAAAGGTGAGAAATGTTCCTGAATTCAACCTTGATTGTGATGGGATAATAATGTTCATGAATCGGGTTTGTGTTCCTCCCATCCCCGAATTAAAGAAGGAGCTGCTAGATGAGGCTCATAGTTCTTCATTCTCTATTCATCCTGGAAGCACGAAGATGTATAGGGACCTGAAAGAGTACTTATGGTGGGATGGAATGAAAAGAGATGTTGCTGAATATGTCTCTCGATGCTTGGTTTGTCAGCAAGTTAAAGCTGAGAGACAGAAGCCTAAGGGGATGTTACAACCATTACCCATACCTGAATGGAAATGGGAAAAGATCACTATGTACTTTGTCACAGGACTTCCTAAATCATCCAAAGGCAATAATGCTATCTGGGTCATAGTTGATCATCTTACCAAGTCTGCACATTTCATTGCTATTAGAGAGGATTTCTCTCTGGATCAGCTTGCCAAGATACATGTAAAGGAAGTGGTAAGATTGCATGGAGTACCACTTTCTATTATATCTGATCCGGATCCAAGATTTACCTCGACGTTCTGGCGAAGTCTTCATCATACTCTGGATACAGAGTTGAGTTTCAGCATTGCTTATCATCCTCAGACAGACGGTCAGTCTGAGAGAACAATTCAAACCCTAGAAGATATGTTGAGAGCTTGCTCTATGGATTTCAAAGGTGGTTGGGATCAACACCTACCTTTGGTGGAATTTTCTTATAATAATATATTTCACTCCAGTATTCAGATGGCTCCTTATGAAGCTCTCTATGGAAAGAAATGCAGGACTCCAACTTACTGGGATGAAGTTGGGGAAAGAAATCTATTAGGACCTGATCTCATTGATGAAATGGCAGAAAATGTCAGATCTGTTCAACAACACATAAGAGCAGCTCAGAGTCGACAGAAAAGTGATGCCGACAACCGAAGAAAAGACCTAGAGTTTTATGTGGGTGATAAAGTGTTCTTACGAATATCTCCCTGGAATAGAGTTATGAGATTTGGAAAGAAGGGAAAGTTGAGCCCTAGATATATCGGTCCTTTCGAAATACTGGATCGTGTTGGGAAGGTAGCTTACCAATTGGCGCTTCCACCGAATCTCTCTCAAGTTCACGATGTGTTCCATGTATCTCTCCTGAGAAAGTACATACCTGATCCTTCACATGTACTTAGCTCAGAAGTTCTACCGCTGGAGCAAGATCTTTCTTATGAAGAACAACCGATAGAGATTCTCGATGGTAGCGAGAAATTCGTACGAAACAAGACCACTCGATTGGTGAAAGTTTTATGGAGGAACCACCAATTAGAAGAAGCTAAATGGGAGCTTGAAGATCTGATGAGGGAGAGGTATCCTCATCTGTTTGTTACAAAGTGACGAATTTCGAGGGCGAAATTCATTTTAAGGGGGGTAGAATGTAACACCCGAGACTTTTCTGTTATATAAATCATCAAAGGAATCTTTTTCTACACAACACTTTCTTGGCTTTCTTTACACAAAATCACGACCTTCCTCGATAGCTTGCGTCGTACGCAATATCGAGTTTCACTAAACAACGATATGCTATTAAAATATTATTAAAATTAGCAGTTATGAATAGTAATAACAACTTTTTGAAATTTTATAAATTTTATTTTTTAAAATGGACTTCATTTTTGGATTTGGAATATCAAAATTAGCCTAGGGTGAAATTTTGGTATTTTTCTGAAAACTTTCAATTTTTGATGAATAGTGAAACCACTAAGTGGTAGTTAAAAAAACTGAATTTTTCATAAAACATAATTTTACCGCTTCTGTGAGTGGAATTTTGAAAATCCGAGAGACACGGTTAATATCAAGGACTAAAATTTGGTTCAATGAGATGAAAATAATTTTCGGTGAATAGTAACTTTTTACTTTTATTTACCACGGTTAAAAGTAAATAGGGCAATTAAGGGTAAAAATGATATTATTATTACCCTAACACATGTCCTAATGCTATTGGACAAGTGTAATTCGACCAAAAACAACCTTAGGAATAAAATATGACCATTTAGGCCCACTTGGATTAGATTAGGACATTTATTATTAATTTATTTATAGAAGGGTTAAAATAGTTAAAATCAAAGTTTAATAAGTAAATAATTTTTAATATGGGGTTATTCGACTATAAATATTCATTAGAAAGATAAAAATATATCCTACATAATTTTATTTTATTTGTAATTTTTAGACATTAAATAATTTAATTTATTTATGACACAAAGATGATGCAGTAATTATCTTATTAATGAAATATTGACATAATTAATGTTATAAACACAAAAATAAATGAAATTTGAGACTTTTTATGAATTCCACTAATTTTATAGGTTAATATGACATGTTAGTATTTATTTAATTAACTTGGTTTGAATTAATAATTTTGTTATGATTTTCAACAAAATCAATTACTAAATAGTGTCAAAATTGACATAAAATAGTTTTTAAAACAAATATTATATTAGTAATTGTTATTTTATTCCCAAAAATATAAGGTTCGGCCAAATGACTTAGATAAGGTTATATATATTAATAATAAACACCTTGGGGTTCGTTTGGCTGCTTATAGTAAGTTTATTAACCTTATAGTATAAGAACACAAGAAGACACGGTAAAAGTAAACTTATTTAATTTAATGTTAAATCTAAATGATAAGGTTAAAATAGGAACCTAAACTTGTATAAATTCTATTGGATGAGAGGATTTCGACCCATCCACACCTTAGCTTCGAAATATATCAATTTGGAGCTATTTAAAACCGAACCTGACTTTATAATAAAATAATATTATTAGTTTTCCCAAAGGTGCCCCTCTCCTCCCTTATAAAAGGGCACCTCCTCCCCCTCTTCCTCACACCACATTGAGCCTTCAATCTCGGACAACCCCTGCCAATTCCTCCTCTAAACTTCCCTTGAGACATCCTAGAGGTTCTGGTCTTCTTCAAAGACCCATTTTAGCTCCCTAAAAGGAGGTCTCAAAGAAGCACTTCAGAGAAGAGGTAATGTCCGTTACCGATTATTTCATCTTTATTTATTCTTCCACTTCTTATTCTTTAGTTGTTTCATTATGAAGTAATAACATCAGTATAACTCATATAATGATATGTTATTATAAGTATGAAACA
This sequence comes from Viscum album, assembly GCA_963277665.1. Classification (NCBI taxonomy): domain Eukaryota; kingdom Viridiplantae; phylum Streptophyta; class Magnoliopsida; order Santalales; family Viscaceae; genus Viscum; species Viscum album. The sequence goes on along the minus strand of OY728135.1, from coordinate 1,911,706,167 downwards.
ACCCTATTTCACCATCAATCCATCCTACGGAAAAAGAAATCACCGCACGTGCGTACGTACGGAATACCGTCTCCACGCCGTGGTGTAATCTATTTTCCACCACCACCGTACTTGGATTGGTCTAATGGTGTAAATAATGACTATATATGACTATTATAAAGTGATACTGATTCTGAAATAGTATACATACACTCCAATACAATTCCACGATCATAGGAATGATATCATCACTCGTGCGTACGTGCGGAATACCGCCTCCACGATGTGATGCGACTCATTCTACATGATCTTCATTTCATAATGATTATATAAATGAATTGAATGAATGAATATGATATATATTACACTAATAACATTCTAGAAATGAGGAATCTCTAACCTAAATATAAGAATAAGAATTTATTCGACAAAACACGCATAAGAACAAAAAGTTATAAACACCCGAATAACAAGTAGCAATGAAATATTACTACTAAGAAACTATGAAAATGACCATATATGATATCATAAAAATAAGTATGATTCTGGAATAAGTCAATAACATTATTTATATCATTATACAGGAGGATCAGACACTTACGAAGCAAAATGGACCTATGGTAAGAGAAAATATCACAATCTCATTTTTATCTGAGATTGTTTATACTTTGGTATTTACTGGGGTGTATTTTATCTTCCACATCCATGTTTCTTTAATATGTAATATTGTTTCCATCCACCTACAATTGTGTAAATCCAATTTTACCCTTCAGTGAGTTTTTAGTAAAATATATAAAAGGAATCTTTTGTCGTTCTTTGTATGAGGTACTTTTTGGCTTTTCCGACAAAAGTACGAAAAGAATGTTATTTTAACTTATACGACATGAATGGATTTTTAAAACATTATTTCCACGAAGATTACTTTACAAGTTTTCAAGTTTATTTTTAATCAACTTCATTTAGTATAAAATTGTATGACATGTTAAGAATGGAAAATGTTTTTGAAGTAGAAAGGATATTTTCCTCAAGAATGGAGTTCAAGTGTTTTATCAAAATTATTTTCCATCTAAGATAATAAATGGTTATATTTCCATACCTATTTTTACATTGATTTGATTATGTTGTGATGGAATTATTTTTATGAATTCCTTTATCTTATATGAATTGTTTTATGATGTCATGATGTTTAAGATTCCCATTTTTATTACATGGGTTATGCTATGATGCATGGTTTATGATTTGGGGCACAATAAGAATGGTATCATTATGAGATGGGTGGGACCTATATCTCCCTCCAATGCATTGGGTAAAGATTTTATATCTCATGAGATAGACATGGCTGGAACGGTAGGTTATACTGGTTCAGTGAAATAGGACTGAAACGAGGAGTGAACTCAGTTCAGAAAGGGAATTTGTCCACTAAGATAGTCTTAACAATGAGTCTTGACTAATAAGAAACGATTCTATATGATTATGTGTGTATACCACAAAGTTTTATGTTTTAAGTTATGATTATTGGGATTACATTTCACTACTATGATTTATCCCATGATATGAAATTATGATCTCTTTTACAGGTTACGATTTCCAAAAGTTATGTGCTTATGTATATGATGTGATTGATATTTCTTTTGTTTACCCTTACTGAGAATTTGATCTCACCCTTTTGTATGTTTTCTTTCCCCAGGTAAGGAAGAAGGTTATTAGGTATAATATGCCAAAAAGGGACTCTAGATATGATGAAATAAATGGGAGGTAATGTAGATACTTTATGAACCAGTTGTTAATGTTTCCCAGTTTCTTAAGACACTATACCTATACGGTCCTTTCTTGGTTTTGTTATATGTTGTAATAAGTGTGCTTCAATTCTGAAGTAATAACAATGTATGTAAAGTATGGGTCGTTATAGAACTCCTTTCAAATTGTGATCAAGTTAGATATCTTTGTAAGATGAACTACAATGAACTATATAGCATTGTTTCATACAGATGTCCTTAGAAGACATGTGAAAATGTCCATGGTGATGTTCTCTAACTTCCATGTTGGTATGGGTTGTGGTTGCATAATCCCTTTAGACTATAGGATTTTTTACTTCTCATGATAGCATACCAGGAACAATGACGTATTCTCATCAATATTCTTCTTCATATTATCCAACTAATAATTCTCCTAGAGATCTGGATACATCATTGTGCTCCCTTGGTGAGTAAAGAAGTTGAGCTATGTATGTTATTCATAATATCCATTTATATCCTTGGATTGAAAAGTACACATAATCATGACCCAAGTATTATGAATCCATCCTTGTCAGTCTTAATCTCATATGATTTCCCATTTCTGATAGCTTCCACCCTTTTCTAAATTTCAACAAAATTTCTTTCTGAATCCTTTATTTTATCCATGTGGTATGGTTTAGAAATAATTTGAGAAAGGATTTATGATATTCCACTATTAATTATTCCTGTATCATTCATCTGAAAATATAAGAAGATTAGATCCTATTCAATTCCCATCACTGATAAAGATGAAGGATCCATTCTTCTTAGAGTATCTACCACCTTATTTTCATTAACAGGATAAAAGTTGATTGATAAATATAAATCATTGATTATCTCAAACAATATTCACTAGAATATATTAATCTCTTTCTGTTTAAATATTTATTTGAGACTTTTGTGATCTGCATATATCTTTCACTTCTCCCCATAGAGATAATGCCTCTTGATTTTCAATAAAAAGTTCACAGTCGCCAACTCTAGATCATGCATGGGATAGTTTTGCTCTTGGATTTTCAACTACCTTTAGGAATAGGCTTTCAATTTTTCATTTTTCATCCACACACAACCTAATCCCTTATTGTCAGCTTCATTGAACACCAAAAATATTTATCTAGTTAACGGGAGTGTGAGTACGGGTGTAGTGATAATCCTCTTATTGAGATCCTTAAAGCATTCATCACATTCTTGAGGCCAGAAAAACTTCACTCCCTTGTTTTTCCACTTGGTCATTGGGTATGAAAATCATGGTAAGTTCATCACAAACTATTAACATTATCTACGACAACCCCGAAAGATATGATTATTCATTACATATATTGAATTGGGAAACACTTCAATTGCCTTTGTCTTGAAAGGGTCCATAAATATTACTATTCTAGAAATAACATTCTCCAAGAAAGATACTTCCTCCATCCATAACTCATATATTGGTAACATTTAATTATTATTCCCATTCACAATGTTAGCAACACAATATTCAAATGGTCCTCATGTTCATCCATTCTCACAGAGTATATCATTATATCATTGATAAAGTCTACTAAAAATTGGTCGAGATAATATCAAATGATTTTATTCATTAAATCCATTAATATTTAAAGATAATTAGTGATTCCATAGGGAATAAATATGAGATCATAGTGTTCATGCATCATTCAATACGTAGTTTTGGGAATATCTTCCATCCCCACCTATAATGGGTGATATCCCTTTTGAAGGTATACCTTATAGAAATAACTAGCCCCACATAGCTGATCGAACAAGTCATCTATATAGGGAAAGGGATACTTGTTCTTTATCATGATTTTATTGAGATCACGATAATCAATGCATGGGCTCATTGATCCATCATTCTTATTAACAAATAGGAATGGTGCACCCCATGGTGAAGCACTCGGGCATATAAAATCCTTCTCCATATTCTCTTGTAATTTCATCATCATCTCTTACATATCAAGGGTGAACTTTCTATATGGTGTCGTAGATATTGGTAGAGATCCTAGAATAAGTTCAATTGAAAACTCAACATCTCTATCATGAGGAAGAACATTCAATTATTTAGGGAATATGTCTTTGTAATCCCTCGTGATGGGAATATATTTAGGATGTATCATATTTTTTTCACAATAATTATAGAAAGATATGATCTTTCGAAAGGAAAAACTACCCATGCGTGAGACAATGATTCTGAAAGAGATTCATCTTCCTCCTTACACTTGTGTAATATTTAAGTATACCCTGTGATGTGAAGAGTGGTCTCCATTTTCTGACAGTTAATTTTAGATTTGTATGAAGATTGAAAAATCAAGCCTAAAATAGCATCAAACTCCACCAGAGGATGTATGATAAGATTTTCTGTGAGAAACAGTCCAAAAACATTTTCTATGGAGGTGTTATAAACCATTTATTAATAAATTTACCCATTCTCTATTCCCATAGATAACTCAACCTCCAAATTTTGAGGTGGTGTTTGAATTGTTCTATTCAACATGAAAGATATGAAATAATGCGTATAAATATAATCCAATAGAACGTTCACTATTATTGAATTAATAAATAGTGTACTTGTCACCGCATCATTTTCCATTTCTTCCTCAGTAGTAATGACATCATAAGCCCTTCCTTGTTTCCATGGAGTTTGTTGTTGATTTCCTATGACAACACTTGGTTTGTGGAAATTGTTCACATAATGATTATTTTCCTTATAGTTGTAACACTACACTACATGTTGAGTATTGATATGATCTTTCCTTTCTTCTTACAAATTAGTGGGATTCTTCATATCACTCTGAATGTTCTTAGCTAGATGTCCCATTATTACACATTTGAAATAATTCATGGATCCCTTTAGACAGTTCACATGATGCTTCTTCCCACAATTTGGACATGTGGGATTTCGATCTTCTTTCCATCATGGAACTTATTTTAGAGAGAACACATATTAGACTCCATTTTATGCTTTTTTTCACCAGGCAGACAAGAGCATTGAAAATATCTGATCTCTATTTCACCCTTGATGGAACAATAGACAATATTCTCATAACTGTAAATGTCTCGAATCACCAAAAAACATTTATACTTGTTTTTAGTCCTCTAAATAATTGATCCACATTGATTTCTATATTCATGAAAAATCCATAGGTGTATTTAACAAGCCATGGGATGTTTGATTTATATTCCCCGATTGAATCCTCTTCCTTCTACTTAAGTCCGATGAACTCTCTTTCAATCTTTACACAGAGGGTATGAGAAAAATATTTATTGAAAAACATTTTTCTTGAATTCCTTCCAATACATGGAATCAATTTCTTCTTGGGACTTAATATTAGTGATTAGTTGCCACCACTGATTAGCTTCCCTATCAAAACAATAGACCTCTAGTATGGATTTCTCTTCTTCTGAGAAATATAGGAAATTTAATATCTTTTCAATGGAGTTAATATTTTGTTCCATGAGGAGGGGATTAAAAGATCTACAAAACATGTGAGGACTTTTCCTTATTAAGGACTCAATAGAAACATTATCTTTCCTTGGAAGAGGAGGGTGTTCCACGTGATTCAGGTTATTATTCATATCTTGAGCTAGTTCGGCATGTATGGTCATATTGTTTGGAGCACTCATTCCCATCATATCAGTCATATCATTAGGGTAAACATCAAAATTACAATCAAATTTATTTTTGACTTGTTTTCCAATTTTTCCCCCATTAACTATGAAAAAGACTGTATAATTAGAGGGATTGAATACGAAACTAATATGAATAAAAAGGAATCTTTTAACATAAAAGGTTAAAATTTTAAATGAAAAGTATATGCTAAATCATGATTCCCTAGGGTTCAATCTAGTTTATCAATGATGTGCTTATTTACATTTATTCCTATGGGAATATTTTTTTCCCTTAATAAAGGTTTATACAACTCTTATAAATTTACTAAAGAATATCCCCTAGAATGACAAACTAAGAGTGCAGTAATGCCAATTTTCTCACACCATCTCCCATTCATGTATATATCAAAGTGGGGTTTTTGTGATTTATCCCAAGATAGAACTATTCTAGAGGTACATCCACTTGTTCTTTTCAGTACAATGATATATTTTCATGATAAACCACTTATTCTATACATACTAATATCTAAAAATGTTTTATTATACATTTTATTATCCCTATAGTTCTTACAAAAGTGATCAATTCTTAATGTCACAAAAAACCTAGACTATCCTATGAAACCAACTAAATAACCCTATACTTTTAATTATATCATTACATGATTTTATGTGTATTTAAGCATCATATTACAGGCATGGGATTTTATAGTCTCGTGTCTTGGAAGACAAGGTACATAAAATTGATGAAATAGACCAAAATAAACATTTATTTATTTAATATCAATAAAGAGATCTTAACTACCATTATGATGAAACATCGTCCTACGATAACCTAAGGACAACAAAAACAAATGGATGAGAATAAAATCCTAGTAAGGGGATAGACATAAGAATAAATCTTTAGCACATGGGTTAGAAGGAATGAAAGAATGATATAAAAAGGAACGGAACATTTATATTAATAACTTATAAACTTGGGATCATATAAAAATGGATTCATAGAAACGTGGAAGAAACATAATACATATAATTAGCATGATTCAAGGCTTGTTTCATGTAGAGGATAAAAAGTAAAGGTTAACCACCAAAACCAATGCACATGGTAGCAAGAGTCCAGCCTAACCGCCAAGACCATTGCACATAACATCTCATGACAATCAACCTTAATTAATGAATTGGAGGGATATCTAGGAATACCCATCATAAAATGTTTATGAATATTATTTCCACATTTAAAATCTTTCATAATCAATCATACATAATCATTAGGGTTCCCATGGAAATAATTGGGTGTCATAGTCTTTTCAAAAAAAATACCAAATGTGAGTATCATAAAAATGTCCATGAAAGAAATGAATTAGTTCATCCATGGAAAATAATAGTTTATAATAGGAATATATTAGAAAAGTGATATAAAATTTATGTAATAACATGTATAAAGAGTACATAAGAATCATTATAATTACATCATTTTAATGAAGTTAAAGGAAAATATCAAAGGTCATTATAAAACATAAAAGTAGATAATATTTTATATAACACCAAAAGTGACCCAATAATTTTTCCATTTTAAAAATTGTGGTTTTGTTAAAATAATGGTGATATAAAAAAATATTATATATCATACATGAAAAAGGGTATGAATTTGGAATGTTCCCTTAATACGATCTTGATTGTCGGGAAGAATTGAGGATGGAATCATTTAAAAACATGTATATTCCAAAAATAGAACAATAAATGGATAATGATACATGATTATTGATAATATAAATATAATTTAGAATATTTTAATAAATATAATATATAAATTCATTTTGGTAAAAAGAAAGATAGAACATCCCGAAGGAATAATGGAGTTTCGGGTAGAATCAATTACCTTAAGTCTGAAGCTATCCTTCACATAATCATAAAGTCCTGGAAAACCAAATTAAATTCAATAATTTAAATTTCATGAGCCAAATATACATTTAATTTATTTATTGTAACCTTATTAAGCTCATTCATGAAATTTTTGGTGGGTTAAGTGGTTTAATTTCATTGTTTTGGGAGCGTTTGTTTCCCAGGTTTTCATGATTAGTTTACTTATATACCTATAAGGATAAACATCTAAGATGAGAATTATTATCCATAATTAGAGTTATATGTTATTAGTGAACAACCAGTATATTACCTGGTTGTAAAATTCTATTTGTTATATGGATTGAAGATGATTCAGTAATGATAATCGGTTTGTTTTATTGGCAATTTTTGATTATAACAAAAACATTTTTCGTTATAAATTAAAATAATGTATACTTAATATTAAAAAGAGTTACATAATATATAATACACATATTATAGTAATTTTCGACCATAAAAATGGTTTCATGACAAGAATTTAATATCTTAAATAAATTTAAATCCCATCGTCCTTGAATGGGATGAAGTAACACATTTGAGATGGTGTCTTCATTTCTTGTATAAAAGGACTGGAAGGGAGAAATGGTGATGAATTATTACCTTATATTAAGAAAGTTAAAATAAATTTGATTGAATGGAATTATCACAGCAATGGATGAGTAGAGTTTAGGATTTAAATGAAAACAAAGGAACGTGAAAATAAAATATGAGAAAAGTAAAGAGGAATTTACCTCTTGAATATATCTTCTTTAAGAGCCTCATTAGGGGAGAGGTTTCTGTCTTTATATGATAACAAGAGCTCCTAGAAATGGTAGAAGGGATTCTAGAGATATTTGAGTATAATTTGGACTATTAACATGGATTGAGAGGTGTTAGGAAAGAAGTTAAAGATGGCTGGTATATATAGTGGAGGAGTGGAGGGGTTTCCCATTATTTTAATCATTAGTTAATATTTTTTCTAAAGAATCTGAATTGACTAGATTCTTGTGACCAAAAATAGGAAGTAGATAATTTTAGTTCGTTCCAAAAGTTATTTATATCATCCATGACTCATGTATGATACATAAATTCATTTATTCATAATTTATCTTGAATTATCGTGTTTCACTATTCACAACAAATTAAGTATTTTAGAAATATTCAAAAAATTCACCCAAACAATTTTTCAACAATTAGATTTCAAAAATGTACTCCATTTTATGAATTTTTTTTTCAAAAATATGAGATAATTAATTTTTAATTAAAATAATAATTAACTTCAAAAATAAATATTTTAAAATTAAAACAAATATTCTTAAACATGGAAATATTAATTAGAGTCTCTTAAAATTATCTTTTAATCATAATTCATTAATATAATTATTTATGAATACAGTTTATGAAAATAAATATTCTTTTAAATTATTAAATTAATTATACAATTATAATTAAATATACAAGGCTTAAAAAAACTAACACTTAATTAATAATATTTGTAATATAAACTTATTTTTTTAAAAAGTTGGGGTCGAAGCCTCATTTTTATTATTAAATCAAAAAAATGTCCTCTTTTAAATGGGTAGACGTAAACCCATTACATAGCCCGAAGGCCAAGGGGGCATGTAGCCCATTACATTGCCCGTAGGCCCAAATTTTGGGCCCAATTCACATTCTGTGATTAGTAACCCACCTGCTATAGTACCCGCACAGCACAATCGCCGATACAGTGCCATGCCGCTGCTACAGTACCCTCTGATGATCAGTGCCGCCGCTGCTACAGTACCACTACAGTACTGCTATAGTAACCTGCGCCCAATGGGTTTTGAACCCCCATTTTTCATATAGGATTATGGGGTGCTTACCACTAAGCCAAACCCCAACTATAATCTTTATACAACATTATATGATTATACTATCATACATAATTATAATAAGGGAATGTCATTGATAAAACATTGGGTCGTTATAGAGTTACCACCCCCCCCCCCCACATCCAGATAACCCTCCCCTTACCCTAACCCTCCCCAGCGATGGATACATTATGGACATATTTATTTTGTTAAAATTTAAATGAAAATATTTTATGTAAATTTTATATTATTTTATATGTTTACAAAATTTAATATTTTTTTATATTTTGATATTTTATATTTGTTCCTTCTTCTATTTTGTAAACATTTTGGTTATGGGTTTATCTCTCATAAAAAATAATCATTTATGATGGGAATATTGACTTGTTACTAATAGTTACTAGGTGAAGAAACTATTTGCAATGAGAGATCTCCCAATTAGAAAAACTATATTATGCGACATTGATTTAGATGATGGGTTATTTGTGGAGGGGTCCCATTATAAATTACCCATCAAATATAATATATTATACATTTGTGAAATATCATCATACAGAGATGATATGAAAAATGTCATAAAAATATTTGACCACTTAGAGGTATTCTATAGTGAGGTTCCAGAATGCATCAGACTAACTTATACCCAACAGTCTTCCATTTTATAGGGAAGGTTGGTATAAGTTAATAGAATAGTCTTATCTTATATAGTGTTCACCCTGGAATTACTAAACATTGAATGGGATACTATAATAGTTATCAACAAATATCAGTTTCATTGGATGGTTCAATAGTGAATAGGAAGCTATGTAGATCAACTAGAGGTTCACCATGAATCTCAAACATTGGTAAAACTAATTAAAAAGAAATAAACCACTCTAAATTAATATAGTTAATCATACCTTTTTCATTATATGATTATTGAATACTAATATGATTAATAGTGAGAGTTTATAATTTAATTTTATAATATTTTTTATTATAGAGGAAGTGAGTGGTGAGTTATGAATTCTCTTACATCTCATTCAATTAAAAAATTTGTAGTGTTCTCTAATTGGTGTAGGATATTTTTCCTAACCACATTAATACTGTTTTTTATTTCTCTATTTTTGTGCAATTTAATGTTTTTAATTTTGTGCAGTGATTATATGGGATCTCATTATTGTTTCAGATCTAAAAATTGGGGATGAAGTTATCAAACAAAATTTTGTCATACAATAATGTGGAGTTTTTTTCAATATGTAGGATGGTGAGATTAGAAAAACATTAGTATGTTGTATGTGGTTTTTTTCAAATATTTTTAGTGAAATGGATGGAGTGATTACTCATTCCCAAATGTATGTGGATATTGGAATGAAAATTTCTTCCATGACATATTCCATTGGTATGTGATATTGAAAAGTTCTTAGGGGATGCAGTTATAAGGTACTCTCTTTGTTTTATTTTCATATATACTAAACATATGATTTATAAAGATATGGTGAGTGAGACCTTATTATGATTGGTTTATAGTTAAACGAGGATGGGACAAGAGTTGGACATTCTATTCATTTCTTAATTCTTTAGTATACATTTTCCCCAATGACATGACATTTTATAAGGAGGATCCTACTTATTACACATTTATACTCATCCGTACAATAATATACTTTTTTTGTGTGTTTTTATGAATGGTTTGATGATTAATAATATACTTAATATATATTAACATGGATATTTAGTGGGTGTTGGAGGTTTGACTATATTTAATTGTTGATTTGTTTCTTAGAATTAATTATATAGATGTTATGTTATTTTGTATTATATGGGATTACATGATTAATTTTATTATTGATGGTTTTTAGGCTTAATTTATTTATAATTTTTTGTATTTTCTTATATTTCATGGAATTAAATATGTTAAGTAATCCCATATTATGTGTTTTATAAGCTTGGTGGCAGTTTCCAAAAAATTCCCTATTTTTATGGGATTTATGGGTCATACCTAGCTTTACTAAAATACTATAAAGTTTTATAGTGGATATGGATTATAATAAAGTAGTATATGTTATAGTTTATTCTTTTTAAAAGGATTTTAGTGTAAGAAATATTAAGGATAACATTATTTTGAAAGAGGAAAAATTCATTTTGGTTTATAATTTCTTGTATACCATATAATTTGGTAGAAATATTGAATGGATCCTACGATTTGATGCAAGGAAAATGATAATCTACCAAGTACTCTTATCTTAAATTGAAATAGTTTCAAGGATGATACCTACGAAGGGTATAAGAATCCTACAAAATACATCTAATTTTCAATTTGGGGAATATATTTCTGAAGTTAATGAAATTTAGTTTAAGGAATCAAAATGAATTTCATATTTTAGTATTTAGAGATTATTTTTATTAGAAGATATATTTATTGGATGGTTTAATCAGTTAGTTCCGGTTGGTGAATGTTGGGGCCTTATGTTGTTCTTGAAAAAATGATTTATGAAAGGGTTTAAAAATCCCTCATGTGGAAAATTTGGGGACACATCAAGAAACATTAAGAAAAATCCCACATGGGGTTAGAGTATGATTATAATACACTTGATAATAAGGGTAAAATCCTTTCCTGGTATGAGTCCTTTTCTTAAGATGGGTGGGTGAGCTAGGTGGAAAAAATCCTTGTAGTGGTAATTAAATAGAAATATTATCTTGAATAATGGGTACATAATAGGGAATACATGTAAATATATGTGGAATCAATTGGCAAGGTCATGGGTTCACATTCATTGGGGATGCAGTTGGGGGGAGATTGTTGGGATCATATGTAGGGTTTCACGATTGGATTTGTGATAGGGGTTAATCAACCGTCTCATAGACAACTTAGGGGAATTTCAAGAAACTATATTATGATGCCTACTTGTGGATACTAAAGGATTCTAATAAACCTAATAATACTGACAAAAATCATTTCCAAGATAGAGACATTTTCCAATTATGTATCAGTTACCTAGGAATAATAAAACCATGCACTAAGAATGCCAAAGAAAACAATATTTTGTGTAAGTGTTATAGGATCATTAATACATGTTAGTATAAAAAACATAGTGTTGATATTTATTTATTATAAATATTAATATTTTCAATATTTGTCGATAATATAATCTCAGAAGAGGATTGATTTACCCAAATACATGATAATATTGGAATAAGGGGATAATTGGAGAACCCAACTGAGTTTGTCTATAGTTATAGAGTTGAATAGATTATAGAAAAATATGTAATATGGAGTCAGAATATTCCTCATGTTTTATGAATGATAATAAATATTTTTTTAAGGGGACAAAGTTATTGATGTTTGACGATAAATTATTGTTAATAAAAATTATTAAGATGCTCCCAATTAAGATATTATTGGAGATACATTCTCATGAGTAAAATTATGAATGTTATGAGATATATCTTTATAGAAATAAATCCTAAATATTTCTATATCATATAAAAATACACAAAGATGATTTTGAATAAATATAGTTAAAGATGGAAGAGGACATCCATTAATTTAATGATGGTAAGGACACAATTGATGATTCTTTAGTTGATTTGGATGAATATTTGAATTTAATTTTTCTTTAATGTGTATTAAAACCGAGTTGAAGATGTTTTGAAAATGGCTTAGAATCTATTATAATTATTTTATTTATTTTTAAAATTATTAAAGTGACTATGAACTATTTGAGTAATGTTGAAAAATCTAGAGAACACTTATAGTATGTTTTGAGTTTTTGATCAATATAAAAATAGAAAATCATTCCATGCATAATATTCTTATGTTTGTTCAGGATAAAAAATATATTAGGAGTTATATACTATGGGACATAACATTTTTTAAATGGTATAAAAGGTTTTCATAGTGAAACCTAATATATCCCACTGTATACAAATAATATTTTTTGGGGATCAAACTAAAATGATGAAAATTAAATGTTAACTACGATATATAATGTATATATAGTGTTATTTAATATTTTCATAGAGATAAAAATGAAAATTCAATGCATATAGAAGATATGACTTCAGTATTGTACGAAAAGGTGGAAAAGGCTGGACTACACTATTATACATTAAAAGTTTCAATTTATAAGTAATATAATGGAGTGTAATATATAATATTCTTCCAGTGAGTGAAATTTATAAAAGAACTTCACCTCACTATAGTGATATTTAAGATAATTATTATTTTTTAGATCAAACTATTTGAGAATTGTATGAATTTAAAGATGAAAAAAGTAAAAATTATTTACATGGGTAAATAATATATATTGAATGATAGTTAAGTTATTCTATGTGTGTGTACGTTTTTTAGAGCATCAATAATATTTTTGAAATATGAAGATGATAATCTAAAGCTTAGGACTGTTATTTTTTAATCCTTTAGGAATATGTAAGATTTTTCTTTTTAAAAAAATGTTATATTTATATATGAGGTATTTTGAAGGGGGGATAAATATATAGATGACGAGGTGATATTCAAATATTAAATATCATGATGATAATAGAGATTTATAAGGGATTAAATTTGAGAATTAAATATAAATAAATGGGTACAAATGTAACGATCTCTATACAATTTTTATTAATATTTAGTTTTGAATATATAATGAATATACTAAGGATCAAAATTTAGAGGATTTATATGTAATATTCTTGACCAGTTTAAATGATAATATCATTGATGGTATTTTAATGTCGGTTTATGATCATTGGATTCAGACCCAAGTTGCGAGTTTAGAGTTTACTATAGTGTTGGGAATATTTGGAGAAGGACCACATGATTCTATTAAGATATTAAATACTAGAATAATCATACATTAAATGTGAATTTCCATTACTTATAATTAATTTATTATTCAAATGTTATTAAACATAAATATATAAATTGATGAAAAATAAGGAAGGTTGTAAGGGTTGTAATTATAGAAACTAATGTTCTTGATATCCTAAACATTCTATGTGTCAACTGAAATGAAGGATTACAATGCAGTTGCGATAAGAAAATCCATGAGAATTGAAGAAAAATATAATATTTATAGAAGCCAAAGATACTAATAATAATCATCATAATAAATTAACATTGAAAATACCATATTATGATTTATGTATATCATAAGGAAGGAAGGAGAATTCAGATATTTGCAAATGATTTTATTGAAAAAGATGTATCCTTAGTTATTGTTGCAAGATTTACAAAAGAGACTATATTTATTCAATCCATAAGAGTCCTAGTTATCCTTACCGAACACAATTTAATTTGATAAGCTCAAATATGGGTTTGTAAGAGGAATACTTGGTTGTCTCTTGAGTTTGGAGTAGAGTAGGTTAGTGATTTCATGTTTCTGAGTTGGCATCAAGAGTTGAGGTTTAAGGATATACCCTTTCCTACAAAACATCTTCATTATAAAATGGAATAAATGAATGAGTGGGGTGATAACCACAATACACTGAGGATGTATTCATCTATCTGTGATGATAATCTTATCAAAAAATTACTATGTGCATTGTTATTTACATTCATATTTATCATTTTATGCATACAACCCTAGGGAGAGAAGACAATATATATATCCACTATCTAAACTCATGAAGAGGTAAAAAAGAAAAATAATAAATTAATGGGAAATGTATTATTACTGATTTATCCTCCTCTTAGTGTCAAATACATCATCATGTAATCCTAAAAATTGCTATCATATCAATGGTTTCACATATAAATGGATTATTAACAATATAAATACTTAAGGAATTTGATGAATTTTATTTTACATTAAATTTAAATCATATTTTTTCTACATAGATAAGATTCATCTATTATATTTTAGATTCCTCTCTCATCTAAAATTCTGATGAATAAAATGAAGAAAATAGATGAAAAAGGTGAATGACAAAACCCGCTTTAGAAAATAGAAAGAATGATTAGTTTAAATAAATTTAAATCCAAGAGAAGATAAGTCTATCATGTAATAAGAATATATAATTAAAAATAATCTTGTAACAATAGGGACACCCTTCTACCTAAAGTAGTTCAAAAAGTTTCATGAATTCGAGGTAATTTAAGATTCATATAAAAATATCCTTTTGACAAAACAATGATAAGTGGGGATAATCATGACAAAATGTAGTTATATATTTATTAATGTATGTTCTTTAATATAACCCTGTAAAACCACTATAAAGAAATTTTTACCTTTATTTGTAAAATTCATAAAGATTATAGGATGAGATCCCATAAATTGAATAAGGTGTTGATAGATTATGGGATGAATTAGAAAAAAAAAGAATTAAAATGTTTCAGTTTCACCAAAAAAACTTTACAGCCCAATGTAATACAAATATAACTATTTTAGATGTGTGTTTTAGGAATGAGACAACATTTATAAATTTATGCTAATATAAATAAGAATATATAAATGAGCTAGAGGTGAAGTTCTATGCGTTGGGAGATGACGGACTCACCTGTTTTGATAATCTCAATTTTGTTTAGATATCCTTCAATAATCCCAAATAATGACTATATATATATTTATTATACATTCTAATTATGACATCAAACTAATGAGTTAATATGAATATCAAAATGATCATATCGTATCTTTGGAATATGTTATTCAATGTTTATTTATGATTATAAATGTTTAACGATGATTAATCGTGATACTAACTCAATATGGAAATGAAATGCATAGAACATATACTTTATAAGAATCCAAGTTTTAAGGTCACAGATACAGATAGAGCTACTGATAAATAGAGGTCACCAATAGACTAAGTCTACTAATATAGAAGGTCACTGATACAAGAAAACTATAGAATGAATCTTTTGATAGAGGAAGCTACTGATAGTGAAATCCACCACTACCAATGTCAACATCTATTGATAGATAGGAAGAGATACCCATAGAAGATTGCCGTTATGAGGAGCTACTGGTAGATGGAGCTACCGATTCAAAGAGCTACCGACAGATGGAACTACCGATATAAGGAGAAACCGCTACACATAGAGATACAAATACGAACAAGCTACCGTTATAGAGAGTAACAACTACTAATGCAAGACCAACCATTACAAGACCACCGCTACATGTTCACTAATAAAAAGAACTACCGATGGAAACCAGTAACTATTTCTCTAAACTCTATCTCCCTTTTTGAATGTTACCAATGGTCGTATTTTGTCCTTTTAATGCAACTAATATTAAATAATGATGTGTGTTGGATATCAGGAAACCGCACATTGTACCTGAAGAAGTAATCATGACTCATTTTGAACCACCACATGAGCTATAAAAGGAATATGAAAGCTACGTACAAAGTGTGTGACCTAGAGAATTCACCAGGAGACATATACAAGAAGAACAAATGAATAACTCAAAGAAAACTCATGATCAGAAATTCAAAGAGGAGGTTCAAGTGTTGTAAGGAATACTCTCACATTCAAGTTGAACACCTGTACTGGAAGTGATGGAACAAAACAACGAAAATATGTTTTCTAGACAACATCCATATTAGGACTCAAAGATTGATTTTCTTCAATCCAAAGGAACCAAGAGTTGCATTGACATCACACAAGAGCATTCTAAACTCATCTCCATATTATTGCTCTGCTGTTATCATTTTTACTACATTACGAGCAGTGTGTGTGCTTCTGTCTGTTTGGACACACACTGACTTCTAATATGAACTGGAGGATACAGAAATCCTCACACTAAACTCTTTACAACTTTTTGTATCCCACATATAACTATGGTAGAGGTCTGAGGACCTGGACAACTTGTGTTCTGTTGTTGTTGCTTTCCCAAGAAGAACTATGGTAGAGGTCTGAGGACCAAGACAACTTGAGTACTGTTGTAAACATCGATCCAGGGTGTGGATCATTGTTTTATATAAACCATTTGGGAGGACTATTTCTCATCTTGAGACTGAACCTCTTGCTTAAAACTATTGTGAATCTTATTTCATTTTTAACTATTTTCAATATTTCGCTTCTAAATACTTTGAAATTAAAATATATTTTAATGTAACTCTGATAGTTGAACTAGAAAGTGTTTGTAATTATTTATAGATAGTAATTTAGTTTCTAAAGATTACTTAATCTTCATATTAATTTAACTAAGAAATAATCAATCTTTGGGAAACTAATTGAACACTTGCAAACTTTATAAATTTACTATAGTTTAACTTGTTTATTATAATGAGGTTTTTAATAAAATTCTTTTAAAAAGAAATTTTTAATAGGGACTAAATTCACCCCTCTTGAGTATCCACTTCAGACAACAATTGGTATCAGAGGTATTAGATAAATGTTTCTTTAACACACTATTTGTGAAAAGTATTCAACGGTGATTTTAGTTGTATCTTAATGATCTCAAAATTTCTGTTAATTCTATATTTTGTATATCTTTATATATGTTTTCAAAATAGAGTTATTATTGATAATAGATTAGAAGGTGTAGCTACAAATAGGCCACCATTCTTTAATTGTTTCAATTATTTCCATTGGAAAATTGAAATGAAAATTCACTTAGATAGTATGGGATTTGACATCTGGACTGCCATAGTGAATCAGTATAAGATTTTGGAAACTGTTAGAACTACATGGGTTAAACCTACAAAAGCTGCTTACTATAATAATTGTATAGATATGAATGCCCTGTATTGTGCTTTAGATGATGAATAATTTTATCGAATATCTACTTGTAATATTTCTTATGAAATTTGGGATACTTTGGCTATTTCCCATGGGGGAACAACCAATATTAATGAAATGAGACTAAATACATACACTATTAAGTATGATAATTTTAAAATGAAATTTGATGAATCTATTTCTGATATTTATCTCAGTTTTAATGAGATATCAAACACAATGAGCTCACTAGGAAATGTTGTTCCAACAAAAGGGAAAATCATGAGGATACTGAGATTCCTACCAGACAGATGGGGAGGATCCTCTGTCTCTATAAGAGAATCATGTGACATTGGCAAGCTACCTATCAAGGAGATGATTGGTATGTTTATGATTTATGAAGAATAACTGAAGGTAAACAAAGAGGATTATGATGAACCTAAGAAAAATTTAGTGGTATTTAAATATATTGGCTCAATGACCAAGGACAAGAAGAAAGTTCACATACCTATCAAAAGGTCATCAACTGAAGGTTCAGACACAGATAGTTATGAAGAGATGGCTCATATATCCAAGAGATTGAAGAAATTATATAGGAAGAAGAAATTCATTAGAAAATAAAATTATAAGGGTATGTATGACAAACAAGGTAATTGTATGTGAGATTGGAAGAAAACTGATAAAGATGATGAGATAGTCTGATATAAATGTAAAAGGAAAGGACATGTCACAGATGAATTTCAAAAACTAAAATTTAAGAAAAATTATGACTATATGGATAAGAAATACAAGAATTCTATGAATGCTACATGGAGTGATTTAGAAGAAAGCTCAAGGGGATCTGAAGCCTCTATTTCCAAAAAAATAATCATGCTATCATGTATTTCATGACTGAAACATCTTAGGTAACACTTAATTTCCCTATGCACAATGATTATTATTATAGGAATGAAAGTGATTCAAATAATGATGATAATATGTCTAAAGATTAATTATTTGAATACTATAATATGTTAGAAGATACTTGTAATGAGATGAACGATAACTACAA